>CP139502.1:15365294-15367794 GCA_021014915.2 Artemisia tridentata subsp. tridentata
TTGGAATGGTCCTAACGCAAGTTCTAGAATCTAAGTGCTACCGGTACACACATCATAGCATAAATGCTTTTCCTACCAATTCTAGGGGCGAACCTCCCATATTTGGGGTGGAAAATTTTTTAGTGGTACGGTTTTTTGTGCTAGTCATATAATTCCTATCCATGAGACGCTCATTAAGATCAAAGTTTCACTCCTAAATGTTGTAAAAAATTTTAAATTTGGCACTAAAATTGCCCTAACAGGTATTTATCTCAGTTTTATTACACATCTACTATTAAACAAACAAAAATCAAGCGCAATAGTATTCTCTAAAATCGTACTTTTACCCTCCCCTTACACTTAAGATGAACATTGTCCCCAATGTTCAAATAACAAGATGTAAAAGCATAAAGTAAAAGAATGAAATCAAATACTCCCCTGATTCGCTCGGTGGATAATGAAATTACACAGTTAAATCTTCCTCCAAAGAGAATGTTGAAATTCCATGACTAATGTATCGCCATAAGCTTGATTCCATAAACATCTCCTTGTCCAAAATAACCTGTTAAACCTGAGAAAACAAACACGAAAACCTGCATAACATCGGCGGGAAAAATCTATATATAAGGATATAATGCTTGTGGAATGATAATTTTGCAGATTCCTGGAGATTATAAGTTGGAGATTTTAATAAAAATTTTTTATGAAAACAAAACTTTCAAAAATTTCTGGAAATTAAATCTGACGCCGTCAGGTTATAACCCCTGACGCCGTCAGAAATGACCTGACAAAAATTTTCATTTTAAGTTTCCGGAAAATTTCTGGAAAAACCTTTACCTTACTTCCTGGAAATCCTGCAAAACATCATTATGACTCGATACAAGCATTTGACTCAAACAATTACGAATATGTATGCTAATATCTCATTGTTATCGTTCATGTTCAATCTTGTTCTTAAAAACAAATTTGGATTTCCCTTACACTTATCTTTTGCAAAATACCTTTATATGTAGTTAAGACGAAGTTAAAAACAAAATAAAGCATTTTCACAATTTATATTTGAGACATGAACAGTAAACAAAAAGAATAAGAAATGCATACGGAAACAAATAAAATTAAATAAACAAACAATCAAAAAAATAAAGCAAATAAAGCTTGGGCTGCCTCCCAAGAGCGCTTGTTTTTGTTCGAGTCACGAGCCTGACTCTACCCTTATTTAACGGAAATAGGGGAGGTTTTCCCTACACTTAGGATTAAGTGTGGGTGAAAGTAGCGATACACATCCTTAGGGTGTGAATATGCCACGTGAGGAAAGAGTGGTGGATGAATTATATGCTCAAAGATGTGGGATCCAATCATCATAACCTTACTTAGTTCAATTGGGTCAATGGTTGAATTGAAGTTTTCTCCTAGAAAGGGATCATCTTCTATCAACTTCGAGAGATTCCTAGTTGAGAATCCACTTTGACCTAATAAACCCGGTTTAAACCCATAATATTTCTTGTGATCAATCATAAATGGGTGATGTAAGTATGTAAGGTCATGGTTCATTCCTATATTAGCTTCCACTCCACATGGCCTAGAGTCTACTACCTCCAACGTAAAACTACCCGGACTATATGGTTTGATGGGTGGATCGGAACCTATTTCAATTCCTAAATTCTCATCCAAGGATGGAAGATTAGGTAACGGTTTTGGTTGAGGCTCCGGTTCATCAAAACTAGGAACTTCCCTAGAACTAAGAGAAAGGTTATGACTACAAGTATTCAAACCTATTTCTTCTAGTTTTGTTTGATCCAAGGGCTCTACCTCTATTGGGGTTCCTATAGTCTCTTCTACTTCTTTCGGGTAAGTCATGGGTGGTGTGTGTGCCTCAAATGATGGTAGGACTTGTGGGGTACTTGGTGGGCTTATGTTACTTACCTCATCATTCCTTATGTCAAGATCACCTATATCCTCATCATGTGTTTTAGTAGGATCTAACCCTAACATTTTCCCAAGTATCTCAAGTGCTTCTCTAGGCATCTCAACTTCTATGTCCGAATCATAAGGATCATCCTCAATATTCTGACTGCTATATTCAAATTGCCTAAAAGATTCATCATGTGTTTCTTGAGATTCAACGTCATCAATCATAAAACCTAGGTCCTTTTGATTAATGTGATCATGTTCGGCTAAATCCTCCATCACATCAAGGTCACCTATGTGTTCGTTTTGTACTATGGCATTACATGACAACCACTTAGGTATCTCAACACTAATGTATTCATCCCCAAACAAACTTGTTTCATGATCCAGGAAATTTATATTCAATTGACTTGTACTAACGTTTGTTGGGTTGTCTACCCTATAATAATATTGGGCACAATCTTCTATGGCATCCCATGCTTCTTCAGCACTTAATTCCCTAAAGTCCCCATTGGCAAAATCCTCAATGCGCATTTGGTCATATTGGCCAACACGATAGTAAAAGGTTCGGGTTAGGGATGCTAAAGCGAAACTATGATGAGGGAATTTTCGG
>CP139502.1:15372794-15377794 GCA_021014915.2 Artemisia tridentata subsp. tridentata
GGTAGCAAGAGAGCTCTAAGAAGTGGGGGCGACCTCGTAGTTTTATAATGATTCTTTCACTCCTATCCCCTCATAAGAGGAGGATGCCAAGAGTTTCGCTCAACGGCCTAAGGACTACCTGACCTGCTGACCTTCCTGCAATTCAATTCCCTAATGAAATCAACTACCTGTCTAAGTGCACTAGCTGACTTCTCTATTGCATAACGCTTCTCACCTGACTTCATAATCACAGCTAAGCTGCCTACTGTGAGGATCTAGCCGTTGCTTCATGCTCACCTTCCTTCATAAGAATAGGCTAGGATTAGTCCGGATCTAGCCTTAGTGTAGTAAATACCATCAACAGGATGAACTATATTTGAAGGAAGGCATCTATTCAAGTCTTTACTGAATTCGATATGCGTAGATTCGATTCGGAGAAGAGATTCTTTCTTGTAAGAACATGGCAAGCTAAGTGAAGTCATTCAGAACTGGCAAGCACCCGGAAGCACTAGACCAATAAGCTAGATCTCCCTACGGGGCATTGCACGTTTAGCCAGACCGCTCCGCTCGTGCTTCTCCTTGCGTCTTGCACTAGAACAGGGAAATCGCTACTAAAGCACTTTCTCTCATGAATTGAAAGAGTTCTATCTCATATAGGGTCAAAATGCTACGGCTTGCTTATACTCTTGCAAGCAAGGCGCGAAGCGATTCTCTTAGCCGGCATACCCGACGAATCAAAAAAGCTATAATAAGGCAATCCATGGGCATGGAACCCCGAAATAGCCAATCTACAATCAAACTTTTAATCAGGTCGAAAAATTCTTGCCGGTGGGTAGAACCAAGACTCATTTTAGCCAGGAGCTTACTTTAACTACTTATTTAGCTACTTTAGGTCGTTGTAGTCCATAAATAAGAATCAAACTTTATCAGAGCTTGCATTCGATGCCGTTGATTCAATTTCTTCACCACCGGTAGCAAGAAATTCTAAAAAGAAGCTTCCTTCGCAGGAAAGATATTCTAGTAAATAGAAAACTCGCCATTCATTCATGAACTGTCTTGCCCGTGTCATCAAGAGCTACAGCTATATCTCTCGAAGGTGTCTTAGCTCCACCGATAGGAACTGCCCACCTATCCAGGTAACCTCACCCGTGAACCACGAACTACACTTACAGACAACCTAAGAAGAAACGGAGTATCACTCATAAGCATAAGAAGCAAAAACTAGAAGAATAAACAAGAGATAACGCGCATACAAAGAGGATTCTTAACCGTTCGCAAAGAGAAGATAGTTGTTTTAGGCAAGGAAAAAAGCCAACCATAGCAGAACGCAATCAAAGCTTTCGTCCTTGGCCGCTCCTTCAACTGATTTCATTCATTCATAAACTCGCTTGAACGTGCCATCAAGAGCTCCAGCTGCAAGAGGATAGGATCTTTAGGCTGGGCACGAAAGCTGCATTGATTTGACTTCTTTGCTTCTGCTATTGAAGCGAAAAACCCCAAGAAAACTTTATCAATTCTCATTCTTCTTTGGCGACAAGGAAGGCTACCCCTGGGTAAAAGTACTAATCCGTCTATCTACTTACTACCTAACTAAGAGAATGGTATTTACTGAGAGAAGTAGTACGAGGAGCTAGATTGTTGCTGTCTTCTTTTTGGCAGTGGGATAGGGAAACTGTGAGGACTGAACTTTCACTTTCTTACTTGAACTCATAGCTCTTTCTCTTTTTCTCTTTTGAGAGCTGTATGTAACTACAGTTCTTTATGGGCTGGGGAAATCTCCTAAATTACAAGAGAGGAAGATAGAGTTAGCATTGATTGGGAAGGAAGGAACTAGTAATCCATTTAAGAGGACTTTACCCTAGAAAAAGTCAAAGGGAGGGAAGGAACTTACTTTTTCTAACTCGGAATGAATTGGAAGTGCGAGATGCACTAATCGGAAAGAGACTCTCTCTTGACCTGACTTTCCCTATTGGCTTTGACTGCGGTAAGTAATTCACTCAAACCGATTCCATTTATGGAGGGTGGGAAAACGATTTCTTTTATCAGGATTAAAGGCTTAGCCGCCTGACTCACTCCGGATAGAAAGATTGAGGGGGTCAGACACGGCGGAGACTTTCATTGAATATGGGATTGAGACTACGACTGGAATGGAATTGCTCCGTTGATAGATCCAGATTCGCATCCGCCCATCTAAGAGATTTCTTCGTGCCGGGTCGTGAGCTATGTGGAGCGATAAAAAAAATGGGATCTATTGGGCTTTCACCTGCACTGCCTTCGCCTAGGACATTAGAAAGGGCGAGAAAGGGCTTGCTGCTGGTTCGGAACTCCCCTATCTATTTGAATTGATTTACAGCGCCTATTTTCAAGCTTATAAAAGGAATTGCTTCTATTAACTTTAAAGAGTGTCTCTCCTGTCCGGCTCGATATGAACAAGGTAGGCTGGTAGGTGGGTAGGCTTCTATCCGACTAGTAGGGCATGCAGTTCTCCCCTTAGCCTTAGGGCAGGCACGAAATCAATTAACAGCTTATAAAGAAAAGAGGACGACTTAAGACAGCAAGAACGGCCAAAAGAAGTAAGTCACTTGCAAGCCCAGGAAGAATGAAAAGAAATCGATGAATGTGTCCCGACCAAGCAACGAAGAAGCGCTAGCAGATGAGATTGGACCTATATAGACTAGGAAACACAGGGAAAGAAAGTCTTGGGGGTCCCCAAAACAGAGTGAGAACTAGCCCTTTGAGGAGCTCTCTAAGCTGTCTAACTCTCTATTACCATATGCAGAGGGAAACCAGGTTCAATAGCCGGATAGAGTAAGAAAACAACTAAATAGAAATGAGTACTTGCTACGGGTGAAGGAGTAAAGAGTTTCAAGAAAAAATATCCTTAATGCGACTGCGGGAAGGCTGTTCCTGCTACATTTCGCTGGGGAAGAAAGAAGGAATTGAGTCCTTTCACATTATCACGGAAAAAGGGGATTGCCTATTAGTCAATTGTGACTGGAAAAAGACCCGGAACCCCATACCCTCTCATTCACTTAAGGCCGAGGAGCGTAGATTCATCTTACTTTTTATAAATGGAAAAAGAGACATAAGTCACGCATTCGAGCAAGAGCCTTTGCCTTTCTTCGCTATGTAAATAGAGGGCCGGAGGAAGAAGTGCCAGAACCTCAACAAAAGAATTAAGGTGATAGAGTCTTACAGGAGACGCTAGGCTTCGGAATTGAATGGAATGATTCCTCTCCCTTGGTTGCCTTCACTGCCCGTGAATCCCTTCTCTTTTTCTATTCCAGTAGTCTTATGCGGTCTGGTCTGTCCATTAGTTGCTTAACTCATAGTAGTTAGGAGGTTGTTGTCCTAATGAGTGTAGCGGAGTGCTCCCTATCCTATTACTCATCTATAGGGCTATCACCCTAGCTTTCCCTGTCTCTGCCTTTCTTTCCTAGTCCTGAGTTTTTCTTCTTGACTATTGCTTGGGATTGGGTTTGACACTATTCAATACTAAATATCTACTCGTGGAGGGAGGGGAGGCAATAGATTCATCTTAGGCGGTAAGCGAAGGAACTGTAGGGCTTAGGGCAGCGAGTGAGCCTCGGATTTTTCTTCAATAGGCTCTAGGGGAGGTGAGAAGAGAGCCAATAGCTAGACTTAACAATTCATGGCATGAATTAGAGTTGAAGGAAGAAAGACATGAAATGCTAGAAAGATGGAATCTATGAATGAGCTCTTTCGTCTAAGCCTAGAACTAGGCAAGAGCAAGGAATGGACTTTAAGTGAGTGAAAACCGGAAGGAGGGGACAAAGGTCAGTTCTATAAGGCAAGAAAGCAAGATCAGAAGAAGGAGCAATGCAGAATAACTAAGCATGACAAGGAGAGGATAGCTAGACTTTCAAAGACAGTAGCAATGGCAAGGAGACTAATCCCGATATTCTTTCCCTAGCAATTGGAGGATTCTATTGATCCAAGACCTGTATGTAGACCTGGGCCTCCCCGCTTTCAGTTAAGGCCAGAAAGAATTATCTTACCTTTCTCTTCTGTCAGTCTTTGAAGTTTCCTTTCTTTGAAAACCAAGGATGAAGCTAGAATGTGGAGTACGGACTTATCATGCTTCCCAATTCCACTAGCATAAAAGAGTTTATTCAACTCCTGAGAGATTCTATAGTTCCTGAGCTTGAGAGATTCTATAGTTCCTGAGCTACCCCAATTTGATGAGAATGAGGGAAGAAGTCCTTAGCTATTCCTTTGGCCTATAATAAGAAAGGTCCATCAAGACTCAGAAATTACCCTCGATCTTTTCAATCCCTCTAGTAGAGAATTCTTAGCCTTCGTCTTAGAAACTGAGCTCTCACAAAGCAAGTCATTACTTATTGTTTACACACACTTTCTATTTTACTTAGCCTACTTCTTTATCATTAGATCAATTAGGCAGGGGAAGACTCTGTGTACTAACTTTCTCTTCTTTCTTCTTCTTTGAAATCCCTTGCCACTTCCCTTCTTTGCTAGCACGTACCTGTCTTTGCTTTGCACAAGAGATCCCCCTACTCTTCACACCCCTCTAGTCCTGATCTTGCTTATGCATTACTTGGGAAGGATTGCCCTATCCCTTTGTTGGGGGCTTTGGCTACCCTACCTCATTCCCTTCACAAGCCAAGGACAAGATGAATCTATTGCCCTGCCTCCAAGAGAAGAAATGGCACCAATCGATTCAATAGAAGGCATTAAGCAGACAGAGCGAGAAGAGAGGATATCCTTTATCCTGTTGCAGCTTTCATGAAGGCTTTCATTGAAGAATCGAAAGAATCTACCCAGTCTAGGGCTGAAAAGGGGGGCTAAATGCAGAGACAAGGCAACTGAGGATAGTGACTTTCTCCTGTAATGAATAGAATAGGCCCGAGAGCTATGAAAGGAGAGCGTTTCCTATTCCATATTCCGGTTGACCAATTCGCGCAGTATCCAATCCAGAATATAGGCTTGCTTTTGCCCTCTCCCGATAGTACATTTATGCTCCTAAATCACTGAATTCAAAC
>CP139502.1:15385294-15397794 GCA_021014915.2 Artemisia tridentata subsp. tridentata
TTAGAGAAGGATGACCCGCATGTGGGTGAAAAGCCTCTCTAATAGCGGAGAGTGATAGTACGATGGATAGGTCTCATCAGAGGTTCTGGCTGGTATTGCTGCTATAAGTCCGTTCGGGGAGTCCGTGGCATAAACAAAGAAGGATTTGAGTCTGAGAAAGACTGTTTCCCCATTTTCATACGAATAGTGAGAAATCTAAGAGTTTATCCAGTTGGGGCATAGAAAGAAGACCTGAACTCGGTGTTTCCTCAATCTGAATAGATCAATCTGGATTATAGGCCAGTAAGCCCGGAACCTGCAAGTGGGAGCCTGCTGGCAAAGAGAATGTTAGTGAGTCTTAGCCATGATCAGACGAATGGTTTCAAAGACCAGAAAGAAGAAAGAGGAAAATGAGACATTCAATCATGATTTAGCGGGGGCAGTTAGACGATGTAAGGTATGCTTCAGAAGGCCTAGTTCAATCTGAGAGGTTTCCCATGCTCTCGCTCCTTAGAAAGATTAGGTGATAGGATACGTGATCCGTCTGAAAACAGTCGTCTTTTATTTCTCTATCACACAAGTCAACCACTTGTGAATGGTCAACCGTAATAGATGATAAAATATAAACAGCCTCAGAACCGGATTCTCGTGTGTAGTGTGAAACCAGGCAAGTGATCACCCGGATCGTTTCCCAACGAGATGTGAATGGAAAACTGTGAAAAGCTAGGATTAGAGTGATTGATGATTTAGATTGCTTTTGATTTTGCTTTTCTAATAATTCTAAATAACAGATTAAAACAGATATACACAGGAAAATTAAACGCGAATTAAATTAAACCAAAACGCGTAACGAAAAAGCTAAAAATGGGACAAAAACTGAAATTTATAAAATTTAAAACCTAAAAATGTAAAATTACTTAAAACTTATTTAAAAACTTAAATTATATTTTTTTATACTTTTTATTTAATTATTATTAATTATTTATTATTTAATAACTTATTAAACTATTTAAATTTATAAAAATACTAAATGGACAAAGAAAAATCTAAAACTTTTTCTATAAATATTATATGTTATTAAAAAGCTAAGAAAATTATAAAAATGAAAATTACTTAATTAAAATTTAAAAAGATAAATTCTATTAAATAGAAGCTATCACTTTATTTCTATTTTTGATTTTCTTAAGGTCTAAAAATATATTTATATTTTTCCTAGATTAAAAATGATAAAAGAAAATTATGAAAATTGGAATTATATTTTTCTGATTAATATTCTATTTATTATGATTTATTTACTAATTTAAACTATTAAAATGATTTAAAAATAGAAAATGAAAACAGAAAAATCTGGAAAAATTCTAGTAATTCTAAAATAATATTAAAAAGCTAAGAAAAATAAAATTAGATCAGTCTACCCCATAATAAGCAGAATGGGCAGAATAAGCAGTTTAGGAATAAGCTAAAAATAAGCTAAACACAACTAAAAATTACCAAAATATCACAAACTGATTAACATACTACCAGAAACTTAAAACAGCTGAAAAATCACTAATGAGCACTCAGAAATAAGCAGAAATAAGTAAAATTGGGCTGCAACTTCTAAATTAAGCCTAAGGTAATAAGCTGTTAAGCTTATAAATAAGCTAGGGTGAAAACTAAACTGACTAAGGCAACCAGGGGGACCTAAATAAGCTAGAGATAATCAAAAATAAGCACTGACAAGCCACAAGGAGGGGGGAAAATAAGCTTGCAGGCCTGCTGATGCAGGCTGCACAGGGTGCAGGGCAAAAATGGGGTATTTCAAGGGCTGAATAAGCTATCTTAAGCTAATCTAAAAATCTACAAAAAATACACTAAGTAGGTGAGCTGGGGAATATAACTAATCCAGAAATTTAGCTTATAACTACTTAAATTGAGAGCTATAGAAAATCTTAAAAATCTGCAAAAATCTGAAAAACCAAAAGGACTAAGTCTGCTATGCAATTTGAACTGGACTAGGATGATTCTGAGATTAATGCTTAAGGAATGTTATTGCACACTTAATATGGACTAAATGGTACCTTGGAATTGCAAATAATAGCCTGAGATAAGCCTGGGCTTATTGGAGCTTGTCAAGGCAGTTTCACTGCCTTTGCTTGCACCTCCTAGCTCAAACCTGCAACAAGCCTCCAAACAGAAAAAGTGAAAGTGGAAACAGCTTAAATAAGCTGTCAAAAGCTTAATCAAAGTTGACCCTGTGGTAATTGAACAGTTACAATGGGTTTTGACCCACTTTAACTGCTAAACCAAACACCCCTTTATCTAACTGAAATGAAGATTAAAACTAGGAGACACTAAATTGACTTCAAATTCTGACTTATCAATGACTGAATAACTTAAAACAAGCTCAGAGAAGCACTTTGCAGATTAAAATAAGCTTGGAATAAGCTAATGCTAAGACTTTGACTTAATGACTGTTTTTAACTACTAGGGTGAAAATAAGGTTTAAACCTAGACTGATGATCAAATTGACCTCTAATAACCTCAAATAGCACAAGTAAGCAGAAAAAAAAATATAAAAAGCAGCAAAATAAGCTAATCTACAGTAAAGGTTGACTATTTTTGACTTTTTCTTGACTTAGGTAATTAAAACTGAGCTAGCAACTATTAAGCTAACACAAGTTGTCACAAGCTTGTGTTAGCTTATTACAAAGGAAAGGAGAGCATTTAAACTTGAAACAACAACCAACTTTTAAACACTGAATTAAATTCGAACTTGAATCAGAAAAACTTTGAAATTAAATTAAACTTGGAAATTTTAGTACAATGATCATAAAAATTAACTAAGACTGAAACGAAATTACATTTTTAACTGAAATTAAATGACAATGAAATTTAAATAAACACTACACTACTAAGGTCTAAATACAGTGACAAGCTTCTTCTCTGCTTCTTTCTCTATTTGTAGTGACTTTTTGAAGTCCAAGCAACTTTCTTTGACTTTCCCACTTCACTTGAATCGTAGGATTGGTCAATTTGATCTCCCCCGTTTAATTCACCTTTTGGCGGGAAACCAGGCTAGTGGGTTTTAACTTATCTTCTGAGCACGTGGGTTTGTGTGAGAGTTTAAAGGGTTTAATGGGGTGTTGGAAGGTTGTGGTGAGGTGGTGGGATAGTGGGTGAGACAGCTGTGGATGGTGAGGTGGTGGGATAAGGTTGCAGAGGTGAGTGGGAAAGAGACGGGTCAAACCATGTTTGACCCTAGGATATTATTTAAGGAAAAAGGAAGTGGGCCGGGTTTTAGTTTTATTTTGGGATTGGGTTGGGTTTATGTTATGGGTTGACTGGGTTTAGGATTTAGTAATTGGGTTTTATTTAGTGGGTGGGTTATTTAAGGATTAGGTTTATGGATTAAGTATAGTGTAGTAAGATTATAACCATAGGGACCAAATGTGTAACATGCTGAAACTTCAGGGACCAAACCTGCCAAAAATCAAAACTTATTCCAGGGACTGTTAGTGTCAAGAGTCAATAGTTCAAGGACAATAATAGATAATATTTAATTTTAAAACATCCGGGGACCTATTTTGACAACTTTTGAAACTTCGGGGACTAAAACTGCCAATTATGCAAACTTAGCTCGTTTTTTACTGTTTTTAATCATTTTGCACTTGTAACACATAAAAACACAATCAAATGATATTTTCGGTATTTTGAAGCATATTTGCATGTTTTTAAACGTTTTGGCAGTTCAGATGGGACAAAAATGATGAGTATTTAGACACTCATCAATCCCCCACACTAAACTATTGCTAGTCCCTAGCAATATTTTATGAAGATTTAATGGATTTGAAAGACTCTTTACCAAAAGCCATTACATCTGGAGTAGCCAAATGTTTCAGTTCAAGTAAGAACTTTGGTACAAATGATAACCAAATGATTTTGAGCAAACCATCAGCTGTCAACGGTTTTGATTTGTCTTTACCAAAAGCCGTTTGCTTCTGGACTAGCCAACTCTTAGATAAATTATCAATATTATCTTTGGTGAGCTGATTACCAATATGGTTTTTCACTGCCTTTACCACAAGCCATAACCTTGCGGGCTAGCCAACTCTTCACTTTTTAGGATATGGTGAGTCGAATACCATACAATTTTGGGCAAATTGCAAGCCATAAACGGATTTGATTTATCTTTACCAAGAGCCGTTTGCTCTCGGATTAGCCAATCCTTACGTGGGTTAGACATGGCGGACTGATAACCATTTATTGCGTTCTAAGTGAGAAAAAAATTTTAAAATTTTGGCTAAAATGGGGGTACTAGATGGTACATTTGATCAAATTCGCAAGAATTCCCCCCCCCCCCCCCCCACTTAGAACTGAATATTGCCCTCAATATTCAAAGAACCGGTTGTGAAACAAACACTTAGAACGTGAAAGGGAAATATTAATAGCCATTATTTTTATATACACATCTTTTTTTTTTTTTTTTTTTTTTTTTTTCACTGTACATATTGACAACATGTGGGGCATCCCCCCCACACTAGGGTGAGACATGGGTGAAAACCCATATTTTGCTACTGTTTTTATTAACCAAGTCGCTAGCTTGACTCGACCCTGAATTCATTGGTTCATGGGGAAGTAAGTGGAAGAAACCATCTCCATCGGACTTTCATTAAAAATGTTTGGATAAACACTGAAGTACTTGAAAGTTCCACTCCGATGAGATATACACAGATCCGGCTCACAAATGATAAATGAAAATGCCGGGATCAAAGATAGTGTCTTCATTCCCTAAGGAGTGAAGAACAGGAGAAGTCACCCTGTAGGTGAAGAAAAGAAAGAAAGTCATGATAAAAATCATGACTAATTCATCCTCATCAGAAGGAGAATTCATGCTTTCAGGATCATGAATCTCGTCATTTAAGCTCATTTGATCAAGACATATTCTGAGTGGGAGGGATGGGATTTTGATAACAATCAAATTCTCAGTGTTGAGAACATTTCCCTCCGGAACACAGAGATTTTCTTTGTCAAGATCAAAGTAAAAGTTATCATACTCCGGCGGAGATATGATATGAGTGAGTTCACTGGAGAACTCCTCAAAAGTGAATGAATCATATTCGGATTTGATGTGAGTGAGTTCATCAGCGAACTCCTCAAATGTAAATGATTCATAATCGGGGAGAGAATTATGAGAATGAGAAGTGGTATTACCACTAATTTTCTCTCCCATCTGATCAAAACAGAAGGCTTCCATTTCCGGAATAGAATCATCGGAAAAAAGGTCACTATCCTTAATGGGGATAGGAGATGAAATGGATTTTTCATTGAAAGCCTCGATTTTAGAAACGAGAAGACTGACATTCAATAATGTTGCTCGAAGAGCTTCATCTTTGATTTCAGTGTCAATTTCATCATTCTCTTCTTCTAAGCTGACTGGCTCAGAAGGAAATTCCTCCATATAAATGATGTCTCCACATGATAAAGTATCATCATTAGTGGAATCGGAGAACATCTCAAAATGATCTTTTGAAAAATCAAAAGGAGGAGGGATATGACACATTTGATCAAAAGTTCCCAGTGACTCACTTGGGATTGAGACAAGGTTCTCAACACTAGACTTTATGAATTCGTCTGATTCCTTTGCAGGAACAGTGTCAAGAGACTCGTCTCCCATGCTTAGAGAGTCGGTGGGAACCTCGGGTGTGATAACAACAGACTGAGTTTCAACTGATGAACTTGATGAATCATCATCAAAGATATCTTCATCATCACTGTCATCAGGAATGAAACGAAATTGAGAGCTAGATCTGGCTGCTTTTTCTTTTGCAATTGATTCCTTAATAGATTTTTCAAATGCATCTTGGGAATTTATTTTAGCAGCCCGCTCTTCAGCTAACAATTCTGCCATGGATTTCTCATGTGAATTTTCTTGGGCATTATTAACAGCCGAATCATTAAGTGTATCCACAAAATTTTGAAGTTTTTGTAATACATCTTCGAAAGATTCTTCAAGAGGTGATGACTGAGGTTGAATCATTTGATACTGTGGAAGTTGGTCCTGATAAGAATGATCAAAATTGTCACAAGGGCCATGCTCATAGACAAGCGGGGTCCTCGTTTGACAATCGGATTCATAATGTGGACCTCCACAATGGTAACAAAGATAATTTGGCACATTTTGAAATGATGTGTCATCACAGTTTTGATAGCACGGTTCTTGCCAGGATCTTAAATTGTTTTCACACCAGGAGCTGAAATCGTTTTGAAAATTTATAAGCGTATTTTTGATTTCAGAAGTGCAAAAAGAATCCGGAGGTGGGACAAGTGGTGTGCTCTGAGAGCTAGGAATTTCCACCACTTCCGTTATGGTCTCTGGTTCTTGTTCTTGATAATCGTGAAGAGTATTATCGATGGAATTAAGCTCTCTTTCGAGGGCTAAATCACACCAATAACAAGATCCGTGTGGTGCATCATTTCCACACTTCTTACACGAACACTTGGGACAACGAAGAAAATCACCCACCGGACTTCTACAACGAAAGCAGAGATAGCCTGGTGACGACATGAGAATTAAATATTAAGGAGGGTTTAAGAAGATAGAATCAAACGGATAGAGGGTAAAGGGATAAAGAATCAAAAAGGGTAAGAGGGTAAAGATGAATATTTTTGGGTTTTTTGGTTTTTTTTAATTTTTTTCAACAAGATCAAAGCACAACACAAGGAACTTAAACCTTAAATCAACCAGCATACGGTAGCTCTCTGACTGACAAACGCACAGAGTGGCGGAGAAGCAAAGGTGGGCAATTACGCTCCTTAAAAACCCGCTTCTTTCAGTCCGACAATTTAATGTCAGACTATCCTAGAACCTCCGTTAGAGTTTGTTTATCAATCAAAGGTGAGCCGAATTCGCAAGCGACACAAAGGCAAGTTTTAATCTTAGGTTTGGGAACTTATTATGGTCGTACCCCCAGTTAGGTAGTACTCAGTCTTGATTTTCGATGGTAATTTTTTATTGTTGTTATTTATTAAAGGAAACTGAAAATGTTTTTGGGTTTTTAATTTTTATATGATAATATTAATAATAATATATATAGAAAAGAAAAGAAAATATTTTTGTATTTTATATTGTTTTTGGGAAATAGGAACTTCTTGGGAGAAGGATCTCGAATCACTAATCGCTAAAACTTAACACAAAAGTCGCAGCACACCTCCCCGGCAGCGGCGCCAAAATTTGATCCGTCTGAAAACAGTCGTCTTTTATTTCTCTATCACACAAGTCAACCACTTGTGAATGGTCAACCGTAATAGATGATAAAATATAAACAGCCTCAGAACCGGATTCTCGTGTGTAGTGTGAAACCAGGCAAGTGATCACCCGGATCGTTTCCCAACGAGATGTGAATGGAAAACTATGAAAAGCTAGGATTAGAGTGATTGATGATTTAGATTGCTTTTGATTTTGCTTTTCTAATAATTCTAAATAACAGATTAAAACAGATATACACAGGAAAATTAAACGCGAATTAAATTAAACCAAAACGCGTAACGAAAAAGCTAAAATGGGACAAAAACTGAAATTTATAAAATTTAAAACCTAAAAATGTAAAATTACTTAAAACTTATTTAAAAACTTAAATTATATTTTTTTATACTTTTTATTTAATTATTATTAATTATTTATTATTTAATAACTTATTAAACTATTTAAATTTATAAAAAATACTAAATGGACAAAGAAAAATCTAAAACTTTTTCTATAAATATTATATGTTATTAAAAAGCTAAGAAAATTATAAAAATGAAAATTACTTAATTAAAATTTAAAAAGATAAATTCTATTAAAAAGAAGCTATCACTTTATTTCTATTTTTGATTTTCTTAAGGTCTAAAAATATATTTATATTTTTCCTAGATTAAAAATGATAAAAGAAAATTATGAAAATTGGAATTATATTTTTCTGATTAATATTCTATTTATTATGATTTATTTACTAATTTAAACTATTAAAATGATTTAAAAATAGAAAATGAAAACAGAAAAATCTGGAAAAATTCTAGTAATTCTAAAATAATATTAAAAAGCTAAGAAAAATAAAATTAGATCAGTCTACCCCATAATAAGCAGAATGGGCAGAATAAGCAGTTTAGGAATAAGCTAAAAATAAGCTAAACACAACTAAAAATTACCAAAATATCACAAACTGATTAACATACTACCAGAAGCTTAAAAACAGTGAAAAATCACTAATGAGCACTCAGAAATAAGCAGAAATAAGTAAAATTGGGCTGCAACTTCTAAATTAAGCCTAAGGTAATAAGCTGTTAAGCTTATAAATAAGCTAGGGTGAAAACTAAACTGACTAAGGCAACCAGGGGGACCTAAATAAGCTAGAGATAATCAAAAATAAGCACTGACAAGCCACAAGGAGGGGGGGGGAAAATAAGCTTGCAGGCCTGCTGATGCAGGCTGCACAGGGTGCAGGGCAAAATGGGGTATTTCAAGGGCTGAATAAGCTATCTTAAGCTAATCTAAAAATCCTAAGAAAAATACACTAAGTAGGTGAGCTGGGGAATATAACTAATCCAGAAATTTAGCTTATAACTACTTAAATTGAGAGCTATAGAAAATCTTAAAAATCTGCAAAAATCTAAAAAACCAAAAGGACTAAGTCTGCTATGCAATTTGAACTGGACTAGGATGATTCTGAGATTAATGCTTAAGGAATGTTATTGCACACTTAATATGGACTAAATGGTACCTTGGAATTGCAAATAATAGCCTGAGATAAGCCTGGGCTTATTGGAGCTTGTCAAGGCAGTTTCACTGCCTTTGCTTGCACCTCCTAGCTCAAACCTGCAACAAGCCTCCAAACAGAAAAAGTGAAAGTGGAAACAGCTTAAATAAGCTGTCAAAAGCTTAATCAAAGTTGACCCTGTGGTAATTGAACAGTTACAATGGGTTTTGACCCACTTTAACTGCTAAACCAAACACCCCTTTATCTAACTGAAATGAAGATTAAAACTAGGAGACACTAAATTGACTTCAAATTCTGACTTATCAATGACTGAATAACTTAAACAAACTCAGAGAAGCACTTTGCAGATTAAAATAAGCTTAGAATAAGCTAATGCTAAGACTTTGACTTAATGACTGTTTTTAACTACTAGGGTGAAAATAAGGTTTAAACCTAGACTGATGATCAAATTGACCTCTAATAACCTCAAATAGCACAAGTAAGCAGAAAAAAAATATAAAAAGCAGCAAAATAAGCTAATCTACAGTAAAGGTTGACTATTTTTGACTTTTTCTTGACTTAGGTAATTAAAACTGAGCTAGCAACTATTAAGCTAACACAAGTTGTCACAAGCTTGTGTTAGCTTATTACAAAGGAAAGGAGAGCATTTAAACTTGAAACAACAACCAACTTTTAAACACTGAATTAAATTCGAACTTGAATCAGAAAAACTTTGAAATTAAATTAAACTTGGAAATTTTAGTACAATGATCATAAAAATTAACTAAGACTGAAACGAAATTACATTTTTAACTGAAATTAAATGACAATGAAATTTAAATAAACACTACACTACTAAGGTCTAAATACAGTGACCCCCTTCTCCTCTGCTTCTTTCTCTATTTGTAGTGACTTTTTGAAGTCCAAGCAACTTTCTTTGACTTTCCCACTTCACTTGAATCGTAGGTTTGGTCAATTTGATCTCCCCCGTTTAATTCACCTTTTGGCGGGAAACCAGGCTAGTGGGTTTTAACTTATCTTCTGAGCACGTGGGTTTGTGTGAGAGTTTAAAGGGTTTAATGGGGTGTTGGAAGGTTGTGGTGAGGTGGTGGGATAGTGGGTGAGACAGCTGTGGATGGTGAGGTGGTGGGATAAGGTTGTAGAGGTGAGTGGGAAAGAGACGGGTCAAACCATGTTTGACCCTAGGATATTATTTAAGGAAAAAGGAAGTGGGCCGGGTTTTAGTTTTATTTTGGGATTGGGTTGGGTTTATGTTATGGGTTGACTGGGTTTAGGATTTAGTAATTGGGTTTTATTTAGTGGGTGGGTTATTTAAGGATTAGGTTTATGGATTAAGTATAGTGTAGTAAGATTATAACCATAGGGACCAAATGTGTAACATGCTGAAACTTCAGGGACCAAACCTGCCAAAAATCAAAACTTATTCCAGGGACTGTTAGTGTCAAGAGTCAATACTTCAAGGACCATAATAGATAATATTTAATTTTAAAACATCCGGGGACCTATTTTGACAACTTTTGAAACTTCGGGGACTAAAACTGCCAATTATGCAAACTTAGCTCGTTTTTGACTGTTTTTAATCATTTTGCACTTGTAACACATAAAAACACAATCAAATGATATTTTCGGTATTTTGAAGCATATTTGCATGTTTTTAAACGTTTTGGCAGTTCAGATGGGACAAAAATGATGAGTATTTAGACACTCATCAATACGCCGACCTTTAGTTAGAAAGAGCCGGGTGACCCCCTATCAATCTGCTTTCGCTGCTAGCCTCTCCTTTGCTTTTTTAGGGTTCCCATGCCTTGAAGAGGTTAGAGAGGGATAAAAAATCCGGATTGAAAGATAGGCATAGATAGTCTAATCAAGAGGATTAGGCATGAGCATACAAAATAAGTCAAATATGAGAAAGATAGATACGAAATCCGGATCAAAAAGATAGATATATCAGAAATCCGGTATGGAATGATAGATCAATCTGAAAGACGAGGCATGAATGCTAGAAGGCAGGGATAGGTATTCAACCAGAAACCTGAACCCTTTAAGTTGTTCCTTCTATGGGTAAGTCAAGTTCAGTTAGAAAGTCCTTCCCTCTCTGCTCATCTTTCCCCGTTCCTAGCTTAGCTCTCACTATTGAAGCTCGTACGCAATGAGCCTCTCACGTTTCACTGAGATTGCTGCTTAGTCCTTCTCAAAAGCCTAATTCGTTCGCCTATGAATAGTCAGCCGAGAAAAGTAGAATTCTTTCGCCTATAGGTAGCCGGAAAAAAGGAACTTGATGATGTTCTTCTCCCCTCGTGGTCTCTATCTTATAGAGCATGACGCCTTGTAGTCTTATAGAGTTTCGGTACCCTCTCCTTTACTATTAAGAAATTTGGAACAACCATTTATTCTATTTACAAGAGTGAAATTCAATGATGTCAGGCTAACTGAGCTACTAACCCGAAGGGAAAGCCATGTACGTAGCAAGTACTCCCGAACTCTTGCTTTTATTTCTTTTACAAGTGTAATAAATCTCAGGACAGCTTTTGGAAGTAGTAATTATTCCATGCCTTACGGAGAGAGAAGAGTCTGACGGCCCTATGACGCCTTAAGGCCCTTTCTACTTGGGAGATCTTCTTTCATCAGCTGTATCGGCTCAAGCTGTTGTTTAGGACTAGGCTGTTTAGGAAACTGGAATTCCTTTAGTTTAGTAAGATAGCTCATGAGTGAAGCTTTCAAACCAGTTCCTTATTTCATTAAGGGTCAAGGGAATAATGCAGTTCAGTCTTCTCTTCTTTTTATTCTTTTTTTTTACAGGGGTGTAAAGATCAGGGCAAGAAGCTAGACCCCGCAAGGTAGTTTTTTACTTGCTTACTTGAACTAGTAAGGGGAACATTTACTAACTAACCTTTATTTAATACCATAGTATGCATAACTTTCTTCCTTCTTTGGCGCATAAGCACTAGATCGAGGGCTTTCGAAACGAAGTACTTGGCTTGCTTTCCTTCCCCCACTTAATCGGAATCTCCTTCACTCACAACAGAAGGCTTTGGCTCGACTCAAAGAACTGGGTCACTGATAGAACTCCCTTTTGAGGTAATAAGAGTGATTAGTTTAACTAAGATCGGATACCCGCTTGAAGAAGACAAGAAGGAAGAGACCTCGAACAAAGACAACTAGCCCCTCCCAGAAAAGAAGGGAGGATCTTGGGATCTTTCATTCCTAGGGCCTAAAGACCGGCTTCGCACCTTCTGTCTTCGTCTTTCTTGCAATGTAAGTAAGTTAGTTCAATAGAAGCCGGATTTCTAGGTGAAAGCTCAGTTTAGCCAAGCCTTGAAAGTTGAAACTATCCATGAGCTGGACGAATTCCTTTTGTGAAAGGCTCAAAAGTATAGCGAGTTAGGCGATAATTGTCTCAAGATTGACAGATTTACTTAGGGGGATATGGAAGATGTAGGGAACCCACTTTCCCTCCCCCAACCCCATTTCCGTTCGGGTGAGAAGATAAGAGAATATTCGACGACATATCCGATTTAGATAAACTGCGCCGGGATCAAGCCCTCTGTAGAAAAATTGATTGGTCACCCAGAAAGAAAAGTATTCAGAGATAGTGGAATTGAGGGATCTCTACTTTACGTACCTCTGTAGTCTTAAGAGAAAGTAATACACTCAGTCTCACAGTTGGTGGATTTAGTGGAGGATCTAGGGCCTTAGCCCGAAGCCCATAGAGAGAGGCAAAAGCCTATAGCACTGCAGGAAGACCAAGGTAAGGTCTCGATCGATTATTTTAAGTGTGGTCAG
>CP139502.1:15402794-15405294 GCA_021014915.2 Artemisia tridentata subsp. tridentata
GTTAGGAGCGTTTTCAATATGATTCTTTTCCTGTATTTGTTCGATGAGAAATGCGAGTCTGTTTTGTCCACTTTCTCCATCCCCCTCTAGAAAAATGAAAAAAAAAAAGGTAATGGAATGACTTCTTATTCCCGTGTTTGATCTCTTCCATCGCGGCCTCGCTCCTTGTCACCTATGTTGAAGAAAGGTTTGGAACCCTGTAGATAATGAAGAGGGGCCAAAGATCTTCCTCTCAACAGTGCTTCTCGAGGCTCCACTCTCCCCCCTGAATAAGTAAGGCCCCGTTAGCCTGGGCGAAGATGAGGATAAAGAGTAAGGATTGAAGCCCCCTTAGCTCTGCCAGGCACTGGACAGGGGTTAGCTCTGTAAATGTGTAGAGCCAAGCGTAGTGTGGTGTAGTAGTAGGCACTTCTAGGCCCCTTCCCGGCTACTGGATAACTCCAGTGCTTCGAGTACTACGGACCCTCTGCCATCCATTGCAGCAGAGCCCTTTCATGAGCGGGGGAGGGCTAAGCACAGTTCTTTGAATCAAACGTTGAATGAAATAGATTCTTTTTTCGATATCAAAATAGAAATCGGATAGGATAGATGGATCTATCTTTCTATTTATATATATGACTAAAAAAAAAGGATTTTTATAGTGAAGTAGCGTAGCAAAGAAGCCCCAAATCCTTGATTTGGCCAGGAAAGACTGCACTGCTTTGGGCCCAGGAAGCGAAGGGAATGAGCTCGGCTGCTTCTCCTCCAAACTTCCTTCCTTTTCTCCGTGCCCGTTCCGCATGCGCTTCGCGCGCCATTGGCGCTTTGCTCTCCTCTTATTCTTCATTGGACGGTTCGGATGGACTTCGCCGTTCTTTCCCAACTAAAATAGAAAAGGCTGTATCACATCGAGATGTCGATTCGTTTTCCGCCCCCAATGAGATGGGGAATTTATAACTCCCTATTTAGACTTTTGGGCCCTTCATCTTTCTGAATCGAGACCCGGCCCGGCTCGCGTCGTTCCAACAACCGGCGGGGAGCACCTCAGTATACGATCGCGTACAGTAACTGGGAGTCCTATTACACCTAAGGCCAACTTCAATTCACCAAACCAAGGTTCATCTCGTGTAGTGATTGTGGACTCGTACAAGGATATTGAGTAGACGGTTGATGTATCAGACTCGACCCTATCTTTCGTAGCATGCATTCCCATCCGTGTCGCAACTGATTCGGTAAGCTACGTGTCCGGTCCACGGAGAACTGCCTTCGGTCCCCCAAACTGACTTACTCGTGGCAACCTTCCGGCCGCCCAACGACCTATAACGCTAGTCACTACTCCCACTGGGGCTAGGAAGTAAGCCCCACAACCCAAAGCGGCGAAGAACAAATAGAATTTGCTACAAAAGCCGGCTAACGGGGGTATTCCTGCGTATGAGAACATAGTAATGGAGAAGGTAATAGCCGAAATAGGATTCGTTTTGGCTAGAGCGCCCAAATCCGCTATATATTTGACACGGCTTTGCCGTAATGCTGAAACTATGGCGAATGCATCTATCGTCATTGATGCATAAATAAAGATACCAATTAGTAGTGATTGAATTCCTTCTATGGTTCCACATGAGAAACCAGTACGAATATAACCTACATGTCCAATTGAACTATGAGCTAGAAGTCTTTTGACTTTCGTTTGGGCCATGGCGGCCAGCGCTCCTAAGATCATAGAAGCAATGCTGCAGAAAAAGAAGATTTGTTGCAATGTAGCTCCATAAGAACCATAAATAGAAAGACGTGAAATATTAGCAGAAATAGAGATTTTAGGCGCAATAGAAAGGAATGCTGTAACCGGGGTGGGTGAACCCTCATAGATATCAGGTGCCCACATATATAGAGTCAAAAGAGATATGGAATCCGAAGGGGAGGGGGGTTTTCTTCGGGGCTCGAGAGATGGAATAGATAGGGCCCCACAAGTTTAGAATTCGCCGCTGGTCTATCGAGAGGGAACGAGGAATTCTCAACGAAAAAAGTGCTCTCTGAACCGAACGTGAAAGTCGTTTTCCATCAGACGGCTGTTCCCGTAACTCTACTCTCGACTTGGATTATATATCCAATAAGGTCCGCTCTCGGCCATTCCACACGCTGCCTAGCAGAGGCGTGGTTATCTGAAGTGGATTCTCTCTTTTGTAGTAGATGCCGAACCTGCTGCCCCATTGACTAAGAGGGGGGGGGCGGGCGCAGCAGCTACATGGACCCCTTCCTTTCTGTTGTTGCCAGCGCTTTCCCGGGCCGAGCCAGAATTCTTTATTAGAAAGGGCAGGCAAAGCCCGAAGGCTGCTATCCCAATAGGCCAGCGGGCGGAACGAGGAGAGGGGAAGAAAAATGGAGAGAGAAAGAGCAGATGGATTCTATCCCCTATATCGAACACTCATTCCTATCTATTGATAGAAAGATCTTCGTAAAATAACGGACTTTTCCTTTTTTGTTTTTTTTAGAATTCCTCATATCCAAGGCAGCTTATCACAAG
>CP139502.1:15410294-15435294 GCA_021014915.2 Artemisia tridentata subsp. tridentata
GCAAGCCACTCCACTACTGGTACAGAGGCCAGATAGAAGGTTGCTTATATGTTCAGGCTCGAAAATATCTCTTTTACCTCTCCTCCCTGTCTCCATTCTGATTGATTCGCTTCTTCCTTCGCGCAAGCCTTTGGTTCGCCCCTTGTTGTGTTGCATTTTCTGCTCCTCCGCTTCAATCTGCCTTCTTCGGATAGCCGGGGTCCGACGTTGATTTCCGATTTCAATGTCAGCTCCAGGTTTTGGGCGGCCCATCTGGTTAGTTCAGCTATCACTGCTGGAAGCCCCTGCGGTTGTTCGGCTGCGTACTCCCCGTCCGCCTATCTCACACTCCCAAAGCATCTTTTTATTTCATATTTCATTTTCCTTCGCGCGTCCATTCCTTTCAAGCGCCCTTAGACTCGTTACATTGTTCGACTGAACTCGTTGGCTCCGCGCTCTATTCGATCGGAACCCGGTTCGTCGAGAACCTTCTCTCATAGATTCCCTTCACCAAGTCATCGCCAGCAATCCGCTCTTATCCCTTGGTGTCAAAGGGCGAGTTCCTTTCTTGTCTTGCCCAAAAACTTTCTTTATTCTCATTGGAGAAAGACTCTCCCTCTACTTTATTTGACAGGGGCGGAGAATACCACTCTATCAATAACAAGAAAAAAGTCGCAATTCCGTTTCAAATGGTTTGAGCTTGGAAGCAACCTGCTATCTATCGATAGGCGAGAACAGACTGCTATTGGCTGCTTCGCCTATCGATTCTATTATGGCCGGCTTGGAGACATCAGAGGAAGACTATCATCTCTATCCGGGTACGATCATAGCATAGCTTCATTCATTCGTTGAACCTTGGGGATAACCATTAGCATTGAGGTCAATCACCACACCACCTCTATCATACATACGACATTACACGACGCGAGAGTGCATGGCCAACACACACCTAAAGCGCCTACGTTCCGCTTGCAGCCAATACAACCACAACCTAACTTGCACGAGATTCAACAACCGAAGCTACTGGTAGTCCCAAGGGGACGGAATTCTCCAATAATAGTTAGCAGTACTGAACAAGCGAGTCATCGGTCCGGGGAAAGAAAAGGACTGGCTTTGAAAAAAGAAAAAAGGAACTCGCTTAACTCGCTAGGCCTTCGGAACAAAGGCGATTCTGTTCATGCTTCAGACGATTTGGCTAATTATATATACTTCTATACTAATTATATTAGACTTCTTCTATTATAAATAGAAAGGCGAACCTATAGGCCTGTTTAGCGCCTTTCCAAAGTAAACCTAAAAAAAACCTTTGCTTTGGGAAGTAAAGACCGAGTTAAAAATGAAAAACGTCCGCTAACGCCCACGGGAGAAGATCTTTTTTAGATCAGCAACGAATGTCTTGTATCTATGAAGAAAGATTTCTCCCTGGGTTAAGACCCTGAATGCCATACCTTGCTGAAGGCGATTCACGAGAGAATCGCGCACAGTTCCCTTTGACCGAGATGTGAATGCCCATGATTTGCTCGGTATAGTGATGGATTTCATGGCCGACGTCTAACCGGCACGAATACGCTATCCTAGATGGAAACGACTTCCCCGCGGAGCATTTTCTCTTTCGTCCTCGGACGTTCGGACCTTTTGTTTGATTCCGGCACTTGCGTTCTCATGCCCGGAACCCTCGCGACTGATTGGGAGAAAGAGCGAAAGCGAGAAAGATGGATTGTTATCCATCGGAAATCGATAGGAATTCTACGGGGATTGCCTTCTCTTCTAATATATATATTTTTATTTCATTATTAACATCCAATCCCATGCTAATAAGAAAAACGAGCGATTGCTAGTCAGCTTTCATTTTCTTCAAAAAAATGGAAGGGACTGAGGCTCTGAAGGCTTTACAACTTTCTTCAATTAGGGAATAGCGCAGATGGATCAATCACGTGGTTCTGCAGCGTCCTCCAACTCGCTGTCCGCTCCCCTTCACTTTCTTTGCTGGACGGGAAGATGCGAATCGTGAAGGCCTTCCCACCACGCGAAGTTCAAACCTCGCCGGAGAGGAATTGAAAACCGGAAAAAACGCCCTTCGCAATCGAAGGTGAAAGCGGGAAAAAGACGACGAAAGCCTTTTTTCTTTCTTTTTCAGCCGACTTGAAAGGTGCTCTCAGTGTACCGCCATACGCACCCAGACATTAGACCAAGCAGGAACCGGGGATCAAAGTTCCATTGATTCATCTATCTCAAATAGGGAAAAAACGGAATCAAGAAGGGGTCAGCTGAGCTCGAAAGGGGTAGCCGGTCGTCGGCTAGGAGCTCTGGCCGGCAATGAAACTAAAGCTTCACACTGGTCCACTCGTCCATTGGCTAAGTTCCAACTCTATGTTGATAAGAAAAAAGAAAATCCCCTAAGAAGAGGACTTTCAACTATTCCAAAAGAAAGGGGCAATTCAAATGCTTCATAGATAACCCCCTATGTCTCTTCCCGTCCAACTCACTGGGAGATCGAAGAGCGGTTTGCGCTTCGCGCCCCAACCCCCTTAACTAATGGATGCTTAGATACCTGCAACTGAATCTGTAAGCGGCGCAGGGCAGGATGGACGAGAAAAGCGGCGAGAAGAAGACAAAGAGAGGGAGACACCTTTCTATTGCCTTCCCTTTCGACTTCTAGACTGGTTCGTCGGTGGGACAGCGAGCCAAGATCTGATTCGTCAATCGGCGAATCCATGCCGCGCAACCTGGCAAAGGGGAAAGAGACGATGGCAACGCACCTGATACAAGAGGGGGGGAGTCCGAACAGCCTTGTACGTACGCCGCTCACGCAAAGAAGTTATTCTCTAATTCAAAAAAGTAAAGCCACCATTCTTCAGTGATGAGCTCTAGCGAACAAATCTTATGTCTTTTTCCCAGAGAAAAATTGCTTTCTACTAGAACAAGTCCGCTGCGAGCCGAGCGAAAAAAATGACTCAACCGAGCCGAGGCACTATTCACCAAGTGGAACTATATACTATCTTTACTAAGCCCACCGCCCCTTCCCCTATACCTGGCTGCTTCTCGCTTACCAAAGCGTACTTCGTTTCCCGGGACGGGCGGCTCCCTCTTTCTTCCGGTAAGAAAGCGGTTTTTCCCTCAGGTTCCTCCCTGACCTTAGATGGAGAAATAAATGCTTAAGGAAAAGGCGCCCTCGAAGCTGACGCGTCAGTCCTCTCTTATTGCCTTATTTGCACCGGCGTAAGGAGGTTCAGTCAAGTATAGTATAGTGCGGCTTATGGTTCTAGTAGCACAAAATATATAAACTATACTATAGTAGTTCACTCTAGAAGACCTAGTCTGACTATAGTTAGTAGTAGTATAGATTAGTTAGATTCGTAGAACAGAAGAAGAGCCTGACTTTCTATTATATTAGTCAAGCGCTAGCACCCCTATAGAGTAAGGATGTCTTCTGGATAGCTGCGAAGCCTTCAATGTTGATATGGAGACTTTGCTTCCCGTTCGCTGAACAACCTACCTGTTGCAACACTGAACTATGCTTTAAAGGACGAACTCCACCTATTTTTGAGCTATTGAATTAGGCGATCCGAAAATCCATTTCTTTCTCACTCCCCTCTATCAGAAAAGGAGGCTTGACTCTGAAATGGTGGTAAGGCAAGCTGTATGTATCTAGATAGAAGTAGACCTAGAGCTCTGGGGCTTTAAGGGATAGGGCAGGTTTGGAACCCTAACCCAGACCAGGAAGGGAACTATATCCTATAAGACTATCACACACGAGACTCGCCTGGGCTCTCATCGAGACTAAGTCACTTCCCTCTTCATCGCTCCCCCCCGATCCCGATCTCCCGTTTGAGAATAGCGTAGGTGAGAGAGGTTCTACCCGATACAACTGGCTATCCCCTTCCCCTCTATCGCCTCTTTCACCCCAAAACCTTAATTGGCTATCTTAGTTAGGCTATCCGACTGAACTGGATGGATCCACTTCTCATCCACTACCGCGTGTAAGAGATAGGCTCTCCAACGAAAGCGGATCCACATCTCCTCTACTATCCTTCCGTTTCGACTAGCTTTCGTTCTCTCGTTCGTAGCTTATTCTACTTTCTTGATCCCACTTGCGACTAAACTTTTGAGCTGATTGGGTTGGTGTTCAGTGTTTGGTCTTTTCCCATGCTTTCCGTTGGTCAACAACCAACAAAAGTTCTCGTTTAGTTCTTCACTACTCGTACAGGAAAAAGTCACTTTCTGTCTGGAGGGAATAATTTGATTCTCAATCCAGAATGTCTCCATATTTTTTTTATGAGCGTCTCTCTTATTATGATTTTGGGTTTCTCAATGGATTTAGTTTATTTAGAGTCGCAAGGGCATAATCTGACAATTGAGAATTACGAGGAAAAAGTGACTGATTCTGTAGTAGATAGTATGAAGGCCCTCATTGATGACCGCCTATCAAATCTTTTTTTTCTAGTTCAGTATTTTCTTTTGATATGAATGGTACAGCATATTTTTTCTTACTATCTACTAAAAGGCAAGTCGCTTGATTGGTTCGAATCAACCAGAAGAAAGGTCCGTGTAGAGAAGCATCGAGAAATGTTATTAACATTGATCATACGGCTTAGAGGAATTCCTCTCTCCGCTTTTAGACCAGTAGTATGGAGTCCTCTAGTTTACTTTTAGCGCTCTCTCAATAAGGAGAGTCAGTCCTCTTTCAACACCTATCCTCATTCATTGTAACATTACCCTTATCTCTTCTCTGATTGTCGCGTTCCCCTGGGCGAAAGAGAAATAGTTGTTTACCAAGACAAACCGTAGCGGGATGTATGAGAACTTAAATGAACACCATGGGGAGCTACACCTGCGCTTAGGAGAAGAATCCTGTGACCCTCCCATGATTGAATGACTGAGCTATGCCATGGGGGAAGTCTTTCTCTGAACATGCAGTAGAAGAACTCCCCCGCTTTCAAGCTTCATCTTTCATACCTGCATCCCTTGCCCCGGACAAGCCCTGCTCTTTTTAGTCGTTTCCAGAAGAAAGAATTGATTGACGAATCTCCGGGTTCACTCCCCCACTAACGGACTTTACTGGCCTGAAACTTTCAGTTCTCTTACTCGACTAGAGGGCTTTCCCTCACTACTTTCTTTTTTCGTAATTAGATCCTTTAAAGTGCTCGCAAGAGGTAGATGATCCCCTTCCAATAGTCGACGGTTCCAGTGACTATGAGTTCTCTAGATCGATCGGCCTCAAAGAGTTGCAAGAGTTTTGTCAATCTGAAAGAAAGACTCAAAATAAGGCCATGATTGGTCAATAATAGAATAAGGTTTAACCGCGAAACATACGTCCAACGTAGGGAAGCACTAGGTCTATCGTCCCAACCCTATCACTAATGATTTACTTATGTCAAGGGCTGGTAAGTCTAACGGGGTCCTCAAACGAAAACGTTGATCTCGACAAAAAAAGAGAAGTACAAGCAACTACATCAAAAACCAACATCTATACGGAATAGGGGGGATGAGATTGGGTGTCCGAGTACCGATGTACAACTAAGTAGATGTCTCACGGGCGAAGGAATAGAGTAAGGCTCCACCTTCGAAAAAGTCTTTACTTGAGGGCGGTTGCCGCTTTCCTTCCTGCAAACGGAGGTCGCCGTTCGCCCCACACTTCAGAAAGAGTACAACAAGAAGATGAATACAAGAGATAGAAAGGCCTGCTGACCCTATCCTTCTTCCATACTCACAGCGAGTCCATTGTGCTTACGAACGAGTGGAGCGTCTTCAATGCGAGTTGTGCGTGGAGTTTCGCCTAAACAGTTAAGTTAAATAGTGGCGTTTGTTGTTTTCGAGTCCCCCCTGCCTTCGGCTCCTAAAGGTACCTTAGTTCTCCATAGGCGTCTAAAGGCGGAGTGGAGTGAAGGCATTCTCTTGGGAGAAGCCCGCCAGCTTACTATAGTAAGAGAAGAGGGCGCTATTTCACAGTGGTAGGGGGGTTCATCCTTACTTAGCATCACGTGCGACTTTGGTCGAGAGCAGCGCCTCAGACTCACTGGTATGGCAAAGCCCTAGGCTAGGGATTGACTTAGGCGCAATAGCCTGTTTGAATAGAATTGTAAACCGCCCTATCGCTACACCTGATCTGTTTACTTACTCTTATGCCGCTAACGCGCCCCTTTGTCAAATAGTAAACTTCCGATCGACTTCTGCCGGGTTGGTTGCTTGCTTCCAAAGCCCTAAGCAAGAGGTCCCATACTGTCCTGTCCTGAACGAGAACGCGAACTTGAACAATTGGCTTGACTTTAGCTACATGGACAGTTTGACCGACCTAACGGCCAATAAACTACAGCTGGAATCCTGTTATCCTATTTATTCCCATGATGAAGGCTCAATTGTTTGAAAAAGTGGATGCTCATATAGGATCAAAGTGATACTACTACTTATAAGTCGAGTGGCCCTAACAACCTGCTTAACTGATCTTATTGAATAGATGGGCTTCAGCGAACCTACTTCTACTTCTTAGATGGAATTCATTCAATAAGATCAGGACTAGTCTTTCACTTCACAGATCAGATAGAGATCTACTTTTTATCCCATGGCCAGCTCAAGAAAGAGGCAGGCTAGAAGGCATACGATCTGAGACCCTTACCTAAAGCCAGTAGGGTGGAAAGAGGCTCTTAGGGTGCTGCTAGATGAGATAAAGCATATCAGTAAGCGATTGAGGGACGGCGAATGCCTACCCTCAGAATAGTATACCTTCTAGTGATTCGACCTGAAGTTACAGACTTATCTTATCTATAGAAAGAGGTTGGATTCCTTGTCCGACCATCCTATCCTCAAAGACAGCCTTCTAGCTCTTACCCTTCTGCCTTTCGAATATCCCTTCCTACTTCTTCATGCTAGCTCTCCAACTGACTGTCTTACTCCAGCTTTCATTTCAGTTACTGATTCGCCTATCCTCTCCCTTCCGGTCGAGCTAGTTTTTATTCCTCTATCTAGGCCAACATTCATTCTAAGACTTTCACCAGCAAGGGCTGAAAGAGAAGAGCAGGGGGTGGTAGGCTTAGTAGGGCTCGAACCTACAATATCACCGTTATGAGCGGTACGTTTCAACCAATTAAACTATAAGCCCCTACGGATCTCTACATGCAATTCGCTCACTTCGGGAAGAGCGAACGGAAAGAGGAGGCCTTTGCTCTATCTGCTTCTTCCTCTCCCCAGGAATGAACAATTGGAAAAATCAAAAGATTATATATATCTTTTTTGTTTATAGATAGATATAGAATTCAATTATATATATTATTTTATTCTATAGAAAAATGAAGTGAAGCAAGATTCTATAGAAAAATGAAGTGAAGCAAGCGGCCCTTTCGCGACTCAAACTGCCGGTACGCTTTCCGGCTCGCAACCGATCAAACGGGCGGAGGCTCTCTATTTGCTTGCAATGCCGGCTCTTCGCCTTTAGTTAGAAGTAGAAGTAGAGGGCGCCGTTTGCCCCACACTTCAGAAAAAGTCAAAAAGTATGGATGAAGTAAGAAAAAGTACATAAGGAATGAGAAAGAAAAACTTGGTTACGGGAACCGAAGGTTAGGCCAACTACTTTAGTATAGCTACACCTAAAAAAGTGTATTCCTACCCTTTCCCCTTTCTGTCAATGTTGCCAATTCCCAGAAGACTCATGTACCCTCGTGTATACAGTTGTCCAACTACTTTCTTCCTCCGACTTCTTTAGCCACTTCCGGCTTCCCCACTTCTGCATCTGTCGTATTCGGGAGAGCTTGCTTCGTGGCGGAGCATTTAGCAATGCTAGCAGCCTGGTGAGGGCTGGCTGTCTGGGGACATTTTAAGGTAGGGCCTGCTGGGCTTGCTTCTGATGAGATTGGGTAAGGGACTCAAATAAGTACATTTTATTACTATCATTTATCCTATTAATTTGACTTGTTTTACTATATTATGTATAAGGATTGATACTTAATCGTTTACTTTTGTAATTCTCAGGTAAAAACAAGCATTTGGTGAAACTTAGCGATTCTGGACTAATAATGGAGCAAAACGTGCATAAAGCGAAAGTCTACTGACATGGACAAGATCAAGTCAATTCTGCTCCAGATGCGCCGCATCTCACTCTCGAAATGCGCCGCATCTCTATCAAGATATCACCGGATACGATCCAAGATACAAGAGGACATGCGCCGCATCTAATCAAGGGTTACGCCGCATCTTCTGGCGGTGTACGAATATTCCTGAATATTATAATCTTGGACCCCACGCGAAGTTAAGTACATACGCCGCATCTACTTAGTAGATGCGCCGCATCTTCCCTCAGACAGAAACTATAAATACCCCGTAGACCAGACGAATAAAGAGTTCCAAAAACCCTAACACCGAAGACCGAACAGTAGGAACAAAGGACGAATTCAGTCAAGGAGGCAGCACAAGACACACCCAAATCTAAGATACAAGAGCTGTAAGAAGGTGCTGCATGTATTTAATTCATTAAGTAGTTTTGTTTTATTGTGTTAGCAAACTTTAATTCATCAGGATTGGTGGCTTGTGTAATGTGACAACGGAAAGATTGCACTCCCTTTAATACTTGCTTTCCCATCAATTAAAGTTTATATGTTGATGTCTTTGGTTACTACTTATTAGTGCATTGATAACCTCTGTGTTTATTAGTGGCTTGCGGGCATTTGACTGCGGGACATAATGTGGCTCCCACGGTTGTTTCTAAATTGATCACTTAGGAATAACTTTTAGACATAAGTAATCATTAAGGGTTTACTCGCCGATAAGAATAGGACCAACGAGAAAGGATTAACTACATACACTTCATATAAAGCTATCAATAAAACAAGTGACAATCTACTTAATCATAAGGACAGCCCTCTTATTGTCTCTAGTATCTATCTGTGTACGTGTGTGCTACTTGCTGATTCGTGCCTATTAGTTTATTTTATTATTTAATTACAACAAATCGTGCCAGTCTCTCAGGCTGAAACCCCCTTGCGTTAGGATATTAAAATACTGATTAGAATAACGAGATAATACGTTCCACTCTTAGTGATCGACACTCTACTTACCATTATCTTCATACTGACCGGGTACACTGCTCGTTAAGTGTGTGTGTTATTGATAAGTCGGCTAAATATAAATTTAAAACTTGAGTAGGCATTAAAACTGCTAAACCGCAACGACACATCACGCGCATCAAGTTTTTGGCGCCGCTGCCGGGGAGTGAATTGTTATTATCTGTTAATCTGATTAGTATTTTAATTAGGTTTTTCTTTTTATTAGATTAATTGCATCATTGTACTATTTTGCATATTTATTGTATTGTGTGTTAATTGTTTTCTTTTATTTTTGTGTGTTTATTTTCGTTTGTGTGTTTAATTTTTGTTTTTATTTTCGTATTTGTCTGTTCTGCAATCGTTGTACTGTGCTAAATCAAACGATACGGCGCATCTGATCTCTCAGATACGGCGTATTGCGTTTAATTTTTTTTATATACAACGCGTTTAATTAATTCGATACGACGCATCTTTTCCCCAAGATACAGCGTATCTGTTTTTAATAAGAAAATTTTTCTAAGCGATAAAGTAATACGACGCATCTGCTTTTGCAGATACGGCGTATCTGTTTTTGATAAAAAATTTTTTTCTAAAACATTAACGCCATACGACGCATCTTCTTTTGAAGATACGGCGTATCTATTATTTTAATTAAAAACAGTTTGCGAATTATTAAACAGATACGGCGTATCGATCTCTATCGATACGGCGCATCTTACTGAATCAAAAATCTTTTATTTTTAAACGTAACGAAAATACGGCGCATTAACTTTCGTTAATACGACGCATTTAATTTTAATTAGATAAGTTGATTTTTGATTAATTAATTCGATACGGCGCATTCTTAAATTCTAAAGCGGCGTATCTATTTTCTGAATAAAGTCTGATTAAATTTTAACGATTATAAGATACGGCGTATCCAACTCTTTGGATACGGCGCATCGTCTGCAGATATCAGTAACTTTAATTTTTCGTATTCCGTTTTCGTTATTAATTATCTGATATATTACTTTCTCGAGCATACCCTACTGATGCTTTTGTGATTGATTTCAGGAAGTGCATGACCAGGAGTTCTACGAAGAACTTGATTCAACCTTTCGAAGATCCTGAACGAGCCCTACATTCGCTTAAAAGGCTTTTCAACACAAGAAGCTTTGATCTTTCAAGTTCACTCGAGCTTGATTACTTTTCTGAAGAAAAAGAGGAAGTTGAAACAGAAACAATGGGCGAAAACACTACTATGGAGGAATACATGAACAATACCCGTGCTGATTACACTTCAGGAGTTGCTAGACCTAAGTTTGATGACAAGTCAAAATTTGAGTTGAAGGGACAATTTCTCAAAGAGCTCAGAGAGAATGCTTTCAGTGGGACGGAACAAGAGGATGCTAATGAGCATGTTGAAAAGGTCCTGGAGATTGCAGATTTGTTTACTACAGAAAGTGTCAATACCGATCAACTCATGCTAAGAATCTTCCCAATCTCATTAAAAGGAGCTGCTAACAAGTGGCTAAGGAATGAACCTGCTAGTTCAATCACTACGTGGGAAGGTTTGAAGAGCAAATTCCTGAAGAGATATTGTCCACCTGCTAAGACTGCTAAGAAGATGGAGGCTATCAATAGTTTCAAGCAAGAGCCTGATGAAACCCTTTATCAAACTTGGGAACGATTTAAAGATTTATTGATAAAATGTCCTCAACACTATCTAACCCCTATGCAGGAAATAATATTGTTTTATCAGGGATTGGACGTGCCTACAAGACAGATTTTGGATGCTAAGGGAGCTGTACCTCAGATGAGTGCAACTAATGCTAGGAAAGCGATCCAAGAAGCTGCTGATCATTCTCAGAAATGGCACGATGGGACCTCTACTAGATCTAAGAGCAGCACTAATTTTGACGGGATTGCTGCTATTCAAGCTCAATTGGATAAAATTAGTAGAGAAATGAAGAAGCGTGATGAAAGAGCGTATGCTGCCCAAGTTGGATGTGAAAAGTGCGAAGGACCTCACTACACTAAAGATTGCCCGAACAAGAATGAAAGTGAGACATTTGAAGAAGCTTATTACACCCAATTTGGACAACCATTCCGACCTTCAGCAAGATTTAGGGAAGCTAGTCCGGGATTCTATCAAAAGAACAACTTCAATCCCGCTTATCAAGAGAGGAGGCAGACTTTAGACGATACTTTAAAGCAAATTATGGCCGATGCTGCTAAAAGACATGAAGAGAATACTGCTATGATCAAGGAAATTCGAGCTTCAACGGACACTACTACAAGAAATCAAGGAGCTTCGATCAAAGCATTGGAACAACAAATTGGTCAAATGAGCAAAGTTCTTCAAGAGAGGGGATATGGAAGTTTACCGAGCTCAACTGAAACAAATCCAAGAGATCATGTCAAGGCCATAAGCACCACCGAAGAAGTCACTCCTAATATACCTAGAAGGTCGATGAATGGTAATGATGGTGCAAGACCCGAATTTTTCTTTAACTCTTCAATCAGCTTAAGGAGACTATTAAAAGAGAAGACAAAAATTGAAGAGGAGATCAAGGCAACAATGAAAGAAGAGAGCCCTGCAACCGATTCAAATGCCTTGCCTCATAAAGAAAGAGACCCAGGAAGTTTTACTCTACCTTGTTCTATTAATAACATATCTTTCAATAATGTGTTGGCTGACTTAGGAGCTAGTGTTAGTGTTATGCCTCTTAAGACATTCGCTACCCTAGGACTAGGAAAATTAGCACCAACTAAATTACTTATTGAATTGGCTGATAAAACAGTAAAACGACCTGAAGGGATTGCTAATAATGTGCTAGTTAAGATTGAGCAGTTTATTTTTCCTGTAGACTTTATTATACTAGACATGCCCGAGGATGTTAAGATTCCTTTAATCCTCGGAAGACCTTTCTTGTCTACTGCCCATGCTAAGATTGATGTGTTTAAGAGAAAAATTTCATTAAGGGTAGGGAATAATAAACTAGTCTATAAGTGCCAAGATCCGGTTAAAAGCATAATTAGAGGTGTTTATGTGCTAGGATTAAGAGAGCGTATGGACCTCGATCTTGAAGCTAGACTTATGGGAGAAACATTGATTCAAAATAACTCAACTAATCCTAATAATGAAGACTTTGAGGAATTCATTGACCTTAATGTACCTACGGAACTTAGACGCGATATTGTTAGTGATTCTGATGATGAGTGGTATGATTGTGTAGTAATTAATAAACGTAGGAGAGTAGTTGAGAAAACGAATTTGAATAATGATGTGTTTATTGAACTACCACCCCACCTTGCTTATTTGTGCCTACATAATAATAAGAATTTCCCGTCTATCATTTTGTCATCTCTGCCCGAAAGGGACAGGACTTTGTTTATACAGATATTAAAGAAGAACGGCGTGGAAATTAAGGACGAGCAAGGAGTGTTCAATATTACTGAATTGGCGATGAAGGAGCGTGATGTTTCCGACTCCTTCAATGATCAATACTAAGGAGCTGAACGTGAGTCTAACTTGAAGACTCTGGAATAAAGACAAGTGCTTACCGGGAGACAACCCGGATTTATCTTTTATTATTCTGTTTTCTGTGTCGAGTCAGTCCAGGCCGCACGAAGATACGGCGCATCTCAATTCTGAGATGCGACGCATCCTCTGCAATGGTCATATCTTATTTTATTTTTTGCATTTTTATTTTCGACTTTAAAACTATTTATCAGTTTATTTTAATGCGACGCATCCCTGGTTAAGGATGCGGCGCATCTTTATTCTGATCCGTATTATTCCAGGCTCGATACGGCGTATCTTCTTCAATAAGATACGGCGCATCGACTGACCTGATGATTTTCAATTTTAATTTTTAAGTTTTATTTTTCCTAACTACTAATGTATTATGCAAGTTTGAACCTTTCTTATCTTAGGTGTGTTTTAAAGTGTTGGTGGTATTATAGTTTCCTGGATTTCCTGTGGATACATCAAGTATGAAGCTTTAACGTTCTAATCCACAAGAAGTTGATTTTTGCTCTTATACTAATGGAGGATCATACCGAGCAAATCTCAGGGGAGTTTTTCTGTTCTAATTCTTTTATTTTCCAGTTTTTAACCTTTTATACAAACAACGAGGACGTTGTTTAACTTAAGTGGGGGGATTGGAGAATTAGAACACTTAACAATTACTTGTCCTACTTTTTCAAAAATTATGCTTAAAATGTGCTTAATATATCAAACTTAAAATTTTTTTTTTAGCATGTTTTTGTTTAAGATCTAAGTTACATAACTGCACACATGACGTTATTTTCGAAAAATTGTGATTTTTCAAAATTCACAAATCTATGAGTGTGCCGGTGACTTGTAAACTTTAGAACTTGGCTTGTATACTATTCGAGACCACCATAATGAGTATTATTTATATAATTGGAATGACTTGTCTAAATTGGTAAAATTCTAGGATTACACCAAATAGCCTTTATATGTTATGTGTTATTAGCTAACTACACTGGTTAGTTAACCCCCGTATAAACCCTTTTGTTACTCTCATTTTTAGAGTAAGATACCCCTAGAAAAACCCTCAGAGCCATTCCTTTCGTTTCTTACACCTATGTTTAAAATGTTTCGTTACACCCTTACACCTTAGCCTACCCTGTAGATTAGAATCCGTGGTCGGGAAATTGCACAATGCAATTGGAGTGAAAGTAAATATTGTATATCTTTGAGTTTATTTTTCGTGTGTTTACTACTTTCACTATTACCATTATTTCTGAAAGTATGAATAAAAATTATCCGGAAAGAAAGTTGTAGTGATGTGGTGAAATTTTACACATCTATGTTTATGTTTAAAGTTAAAAAAAAAAAAAAAAAAAAAAAAAAAAAAAAAAAAAAAAAAAAAAAAAAAAATCGAAAAAAAAAAATAAGAAAAGAAAAAGAAAGAAAAAAGAGTTGGATGTTTATTTTAAGCCAACGATGTAGAGTTATGTAAGTGGTCGATATCACCACTATTTGTTGTACTATATCTATGGATTGAATGGGAATTGGCAGTTATGGGAACGCCAATTAAGGTTTATTCTTTGATTAAGATTTTGTTGAGTATAATTCGTGTCTACCTAAAGCGTGTGTTTCAAGTGTTAAAGCGTGAGTTATTCGATGATATGAGTCTTATTCATGGGATGGTTGGGATAGTGATTAACCACACTTAGGATTTTAATTTATTTGTTTTGTTTTGTTTATTTTTATTTTTACACCAATTTATATCCCAAATGTTATCCATACCCTTTATTATTCTTTATCCAACCAAACCTTTGATTTGTTGAGATTAGGGATTTGAGCAATCTTAAGTATCGTAGTCGTGGATTCGGCTATGTATTTATGATTTTGTCGCCCTTTTTGATATATTATTATTGGTGAAGTTTGGACCTATCTTTAGCCTATTCGAGTTAAGGATTTGAGCAATTGCAAGTATCGTGTTCGTGGATTCGATCATGTATTTGTGATTTTGTCGCCTTTTCTGGAATTTGAGATCGATAGTGATTAAGAATAATTAACCCTTAAGCCTAAAAACCCTTTTTACCGCTTTAGACTTGTTATTCCTTAGCTTTAGTGGTGGAGATGTGTATACTTGCCAAGCTTATGATAGAATATTCGTCGCGACTGGACAGTTAAACGATTAGATTTGATTTTATCGACTTATTTTATTTTACTTCTAATTCGTTAAGTGTTTAGTTGTGTGATTACGAAATAAACGAATACATGCTTAAATATAAAAATAAATCCTAACATCTTTTAGGATACATTTTCATAAATGAAATTCTAAGGTTTACTTGGGGACAAGTAAAGTTCAAGTGGGGGGATATTTGATGAACTCAAATAAGTACATTTTATTACTATCATTTATCCTATTAATTTGACTTGTTTTACTATATTATGTATGAGGATTGATACTTAATCGTTTACTTTTGTAATTCTCAGGTAAAAACAAGCATTTGGTGAAACTTAGCGATTCTGGACTAATAATGGAGCAAAACGTGCATAAAGCGAAAGTCTACTGACATGGACAAGATCAAGTCAATTCTGCTCCAGATGCGCCGCATCTCACTCTCGAAATGCGCCGCATCTCTATCAAGATATCACCGGATACGATCCAAGATACAAGAGGACATGCGCCGCATCTAATCAAGGGTTACGCCGCATCTTCTGGCGGTGTACGAATATTCCTGAATATTATAATCTTGGACCCCACGCGAAGTTAAGTACATACGCCGCATCTACTTAGTAGATGCGCCGCATCTTCCCTCAGACAGAAACTATAAATACCCCGTAGACCAGACGAATAAAGAGTTCCAAAAACCCTAACAACGAAGACCGAACAGTAGGAACAAAGGACGAATTCAGTCAAGGAGGCAGCACAAGACACACCCAAATCTAAGATACAAGAGCTGTAAGAAGGTGCTGCATGTATTTAATTCATTAAGTAGTTTTGTTTTATTGTGTTAGCAAACTTTAATTCATCAGGATTGGTGGCTTGTGTAATGTGACAACGGAAAGATTGCACTCCCTTTAATACTTGCTTTCCCATCAATTAAAGTTTATATGTTGATGTCTTTGGTTACTACTTATTAGTGCATTGATAACCTCTGTGTTTATTAGTGGCTTGCGGGCATTTGACTGCGGGACATAATGTGGCTCCCACGGTTGTTTCTAAATTGATCACTTAGGAATAACTTTTAGACATAAGTAATCATTAAGGGTTTACTCGCCGATAAGAATAGGACCAACGAGAAAGGATTAACTACATACACTTCATATAAAGCTATCAATAAAACAAGTGACAATCTACTTAATCATAAGGACAGCCCTCTTATTGTCTCTAGTATCTATCTGTGTACGTGTGTGCTACTTGCTGATTCGTGCCTATTAGTTTATTTTATTATTTAATTACAACAAATCGTGCCAGTCTCTCAGGCTGAAACCCCCTTGCGTTAGGATATTAAAATACTGATTAGAATAACGAGATAATACGTTCCACTCTTAGTGATCGACACTCTACTTACCATTATCTTCATACTGACCGGGTACACTGCTCGTTAAGTGTGTGTGTTATTGATAAGTCGGCTAAATATAAATTTAAAACTTGAGTAGGCATTAAAACTGCTAAACCGCAACGACACATCACGCGCCTGATCAGCTTGCTTCTCATGAGATTGGGTAAGGGAATCGGAAATGGGCTCATAAACCGGGCGGGCGGGCTTTTGGGCACACGGAAAAGGGGAAGTGGATGGATGGGTAGCCCGGGAACAACAACGGGAGAGGGCTCGTAGCCCCCCCCCCCCTCTCTCCCTCTTCCACACGCCTATTTGTTCCCCCAGCCCCGGAGAGATGCAGAACTCTTTTTTTTCTCTGTCTCGTACGAAGCAATGGGAGGCAAGCTATGACGGCAGGATGTGACCTTGCCTTTCGCCCTGCTACCGCCGTTCTAAGTTAGCTCATCTATCAAAACCTCTAACGACTCTTTACTATGAAGCTCCTTCTTAGTACAATCGTGTCAGTCGATTCGCTCATGTCATGTAACTCATCTAAAACTTAGAAAACAGAAAAAGGAGACACATCATGTCATCTCGCTGAACCTACTTCGCTATTAGCAGCTAATCGCACTACGAAGAAGATGCGGAGGAATCAACGAAGTTTAAGCTTTAAGCCGCTAAGGCGAATAGGACGAATGAAGGCGAGCAAGAAGCAGCTAACTTTACGAAGGATTCCTTTGTGCGATAGCGACGATGACGATAAAGGGAGAGCCCTAGTTTTGAGTTTGATCTTTCACTTCATTCAATCATAAAGAGCTCGATCATCAACTAATAGATAGAAAGTCTAACACGAGGATCATCAACACACCGGCTAATAAAAAGTACGTAAGGTATACGCCTTCCAATTCTCATGTCTTAAGAGATTTGTGCAACTTTTGTGGAATGAGATACTTAACCAACGCGCCTTTAGTGCTTTCTATTTCTATAAGTAGTACTTGATCCCGGAAAAAGGGTCAAGGGACAGGCTTGATGCCAGATCCACTTTTAGGGTTGACTCAGCAGTTGAAGAAGGTTGTAATTTGACTAGCTGTTCTCTCTTTCCTGTGCTCGCTCACTTTTTCATCCGTGATAATTGACTAAACTCTGTCAGGTGCTATCTACGAACACCAAAAGCTTCGGGTATCTTGAGCTTTAGAAGGACAGCATCCGATCGGGAGACAGACCCTTCAGCGGCATCTATTACCTATCTTCTTAATTCAGCTTCCGCGCCTGGTGAATCGAAAAAGCCTAGTTATTTATCTTCGGAGACAGTATCCGATTTAGCATTTAGTGGCAAAACCCCCTCTCGGGCGATCTTCTTATACGGACTTTATATCCCGTAAATAATATCTGACTTCTCGGAAAAGACCTACTCCAGATAGGTTGAGGAGGCATAAGTCAATGATGATGGCATCGAATGCCTCTTTGAAAGGAAAGAAAAAGCTCTTGTCGCAATTATTGAATCAATAGTTAACCCAAACACAGAGTAGGCTGCTTGAAAAAAAGCTCTAAGCCTTTCGCTCTTCCCTTCCCAACCCCGGCTAACTTTTTTCTTAACTACCTTATTCATGAACCTTTTACCCTTAAACAACGGGAGTTATGTCCTATCCCCCACGGTTATGCCCGATTTCAATTGAGGAGAATGATTGGACCTAACCCTTTATACAGGCTTGCTTCTTTTCCGGTCCGGGCTAGTTCGCAAAACCTAGACTCCCATGGCTCGCTTGGAAAACGTTCGTACGTTGCTAACCTCTTATTCTCCTCCTACCCTTGAACTCTTCTTGAATCGAGGAGTGAAAGCTCAGCTAGGGCTGTTCCTCTCTCCGATGGATGAGCGAAGAATAGCATTCTGATATGATTTCTTAAGAAAACCTCAGTGGGGCGTGCCCCAACCAAAATCCAAGCGGGCCCAATCAGAACATAAAAACAACAAATATATAAAAAAAGACCCACGACGAGCAGTAAAAAAATTGTTATGTACCCTCTGCACTTGATAGAATTGCGAAAGACTTTTCATTTTTATCCTTATAGATCTCGTCTTGTTCCTCAATCTTCGAAGAATGCGGCGTTGCACAAAAGCCATTACTTTACGTTCAGCTAGCACTAAAAAGGCTACTCCTAGTAGAAGTGGTAGAATTATTCCAAGTATTTCAGCTGGAACTGCTATGTACATTTTCAATTTTCTATTCACTCATGATCTGGCCTAGTCGACCCGATCATGATATTTCACTCATGATCTGGCCTGGTCGACCCAATCATGATATTGAAGGATGGGACCTTTTCTCGAAAAAGAAAGGAGATTCTATTTCTTCTTCCAAGCCCTTCTTAGAAGATGCAGTCAGTAAGCTCTCACTTATCTTCTTCATTTACGAAAATAGATAGATAAGAAAAGATGTCAGCCTCTCTTTTCTCGCGGAACACTCACTTAATGGGGCTATTTGAATTGGAAGACAACGACAAAAGTGAAAGAAGGAGGTCTATTTCGTTGATCGATGTCAATGGACCAAGAAATCTGTCCTTTGCTGAAAGCTCATAGGGTAAGAAGAATTGAAAGGTAGGTTTTGTCAGTGATTAAATGGAAAGGTCCGCTGGAGCGAAAACCAATCAAACTCAGAAAGATAGGTAGATCGAGCGCGCTGAGGGAATAGAATAGACTGGATTCGAGAGATCCGTTTTCATCCGAACCCCATCTTGTTAAGCCTAAGAGGCACGAGCTATATCTTACATACTCTATTGTCCGATCATAGCCGTCTGAGAGTCCTGCCCGAGCAGGAGGAGCATCCAATCCATACCTAGGTAGAGGAAGCTGATCTGCCGTATGCACTTCCGACTGACACAATCGACAGCTTGAGGAATAAATGTGCTTTAAGACTTTCCGAGTTTTGCAAGAATAATAATCGTGAACATGAGACCTTCGTCGACATCATACAAGAACTGACCTTAAAAAACAAGATAAGCGAAGGCGATTCACTTTCGCGTGAGGACTTTATTCACATTTTACGGACTTATTACGGCTTACAGAATTCGGAGATAGTGGGGATAGATGGGCTAGGAAATATGAAGAGCTAACGGGATGCTTACCGACTGAACGAACTTCGGCAAAAGGAAATGAAACGGGCGGGCGAAATGACGTGAGAGAAAGAACCTCTTAGTGGAGTCCAGTCCCTGGGCGGCTCTCGGTTCATGGCATGTTAAAACGACTCTATCGGCTTATAGTCATTCCTGGCACTCGGCGCATGTCTTTGATCAACACCGGTTCCGTCACTCGTATCTGGTTGAACCAGTACTTCCTTTCTGCCGTTCCTAGGGACCACCCACTCCCGTTCCTTGGTTGTTGGTGTATTGGCTCTTTGGTTTGGTTCCCGGTCAAAGCCGTGAAAGCAAGATAGGGTGAACACATATGTATCGTAATATGGGTATGAGTATAGTATATGTACAAACAGGTAAGTGAACTACTCCTTCGACTGGTCTGCCCGCCGTTTGCTTTGAGGGCCTACATCGACTAGGCCTCCCGCTGACTGAGGGAAGCGATCTGTCTTAAACAAGAAATATTTTCCGGGTGAACAATGAGATGGCATGTGAATGAGTGATATGGGGAGAAGGAATCAATTCTTGTACGTATGATATGGGGTCGGTACGACACACATATGGTGAACAGTCAAAGCGAGGGATGGGGTCTAGTTAAATACGATATGGGGAGATATGGGATACAGCTAATGTCGATAAGGAAGGGAGGGAAGGAGCTCTTGCCTTCAACTCAGAGCAGAACGTTCCTTCCGCAACACAAGGCCTATTTCTTTCGTAGCAGCCAAGGATGAGTTCGATCCATTAGGTTCTTCGATTTGTTCAGAAAAGAAACGAGAGACAAGAAAACATCTTTGATTACGATTAAAAGGAACAATCTCAAATAGACCAAGATCCAATTTCGGGTCATTTCTTGGTGAACATGATCTGCCATAATCTCTTCGATCCCTTCATTTATGTGCCAGAATAAAGAGAGATTTGGTAGGAAAGTGGAAGAGACCTTTTTGTATATGATAATCAAAGGGAGTGGGAAAGCTGCAGTAATTCTTTGGAAAAGCCCGCTTCTCTTTGTCTTCGAGCTTTCATTCTTCAATCCACTGATTCGTTCCTTCATATACCTCCCCACCAATAGATAGAGACAAATGGGAATAACCGAACCACGTCTACAAAATGCCAGTACCATGCAGCTGCTTCAAAGCCAACGTGATGCTCCTTGGTCAGATGACCAAGATATTGGCGAATACCACATATGATCGAGAAAAGAGTACCTATAATCACATGAAAACCATGAAAGCCAGTTGCTAAGAAAAAGGTAGAACCATAAATACTATCCGAAATTGTGGAGGGCGCTTGATAATATTCCATTCCTTGAAAGGCGGTGAATACTAGAGCCAGTGAAACGGTAGCTACTAAAGCGTAAACTGCTCGTTTTTCCTTCCCCGCGAGTATAGCATGATGAGCCCAAGTTACGGCAGCTCCGGATGAAAGGGGAATAAGAGTATTAAGAAAAGGGATTTCCCGAGGATCTAAAACCGCAATCCCTTTTGGGGGCCAAATACCTCCGATCTCTACCGTAGGTGCCAAAGAAGAATGAGAAGAAGCCCGAAAAAGAGCAAAAAGGAACATAACCTCCGAAACGATAAAAAGAATAAACCCATATCGAGGTCCTAATTGTACGACTTTGGTATGATGTCCTTCCAACGTGGATTCACGTAGAACATCGCGCCACCATACAAACATGGTATATAGGATAAATATTAGGCCCAAACTGAGAAGTGTTGCACCCCCTTGAAATGAGTGCATGTACATCACACCTCCTACGGTGGTTGCCAAAGCTCCGAGTGAACCCGAAATAGGCCATGGACTTGGATCTACCAAATGATAAGAGTGCCTCTGAGATTCAATCATAAACAACTTTGCCTCGGTTGCATGTAAACCCCCCCTTCACCCCCGCCCCCTAAAGTGGTAAAGAAGGCTCTTTGGGGTCTCTCTTTCTATCTGACAGGACAAACAAATAGGAAGGGATGGTTCTTTCATTGCAAGAAGTCTAACTAGAAAAGGATCTCCCTATTACTTTGAGAAGAGAATTGTTGGTTTGACCGACGAACTACGTGGGAAAATGGACCTTCTTTCTTTTCAGAAAGCATTTTTGGAAAGTAACAATTCCATTCAGTTCGGTTTCGGAAAACTTTCCGCCGGGGCCTAACATCAAAGGCGCAGGTTGATCTCTCTGGTTGAGGGCTGCAATTCATTTTGACATGTGGGAAGGGCTTACTCTACTAGTGGCTCGGCTTGGTCTCGCTCCCTTCCCGTACTATTCCTCCCCACTAAAAAAAGAGCGATTGAGAATCTCGAGAACCTTTCTGAACGTCTGTCTTCGCGGGGCGATTTGAAAAGGAGTATATCTTTCTTGTAGTGCCCTCCATTCCACTATTCTGATCGAGAAAGAATCTCTTCTGAACGACCAAGTCATAATGAGATTAAAAACCGATGCTTCCTTGGCCGTGTGGAACATGGATTAGCTTTATGTCATTCCTACAAGTGATCCCCCATCCAGGATTGGAAGAAGTGCTATATGAGGACTTCGAGATCAAATATAATATGTTCCTTTCCATTCCTCGTGAGCCACTGATTTCTCCGAAACAAGAGATCAAAGTGATCTTCCTCCTTTTTCCCAATAAGTCGACGGCTTTACACCATTGGGAGACTTCGAATAAACTGGAGTACATATAGGATAGACCGGTGCTAAAACCTTTTCTCAAGATATCTTCCAAACTGTTGGGGTCCTTGCTCCGGATGTTGTTCGTACGGTGTGAAAGCAGTTGGTTACGTAGTTTTAGAATTCTGCTGATCCCAAGTAGTCCATCTCCATCATTGCATATGGCAATATAGAAAGTAAAGAGGAAAAGGCATGACCAGAAGAATTGTGTGAAATAAGTGAATTTATCCAGTTGAGGCATCTTGATTGAGAATAAAGGATTCCCCCCATACAGAAAGAGAGGCCTTCCTGTACGAGTAGTGAAGAACTAAACGAGACTCTTGTTGGTTGTTGACCAACGGAAAGAAAGGGAGAAAGAAATGGGATTGTGTCAACAGGCCCCTATTCCGACGAAAAACAGCCCCTTTTCTTTTTGTTTAGCCTGTTCCTATCAGAAAAATTACGATTTCAGAGAAGAGGAAAAAAGTCCTCCGTCATAGGCGGCCGAGGGTACCTTCCTAGAGGTTCTTTTTGAATTTGAATCAGGTCTCCTCACTTATGTTTATGCTTATGATAATATATGCCGATCCCTAATCTCACAAATAGATTTCGACCCAATCTCCCATTTGTGAAGCAGATCATGAGTGTATTCCGCCTACATTTGTTAGGTTCTTTGATTCTGTAAGTTTGTCTTGTTTAGATTGCACGAGAGCGCCTTTTTTACTTTATATATAAAATATAGATTTACAATAATAGGTAACCTTCATCAATAAACCTTGCATAAGAGATAGATCCTGCTGACTTGAACTGAGCACGAATTTCATTTGTATTTGAGCGTAAAAGCAGCTGCTTTGAAGGTTGGAAACCTACTGGTTCAGCCAAGAACCAGAAACCGAATGAAGGAAGCGAAGATCAGAGTCAAAATATGCCGTGGAGAAGAGCTTACTTATGAGCGGAAGACGAAGTCGCAGGGGAACCTGTGGCTGGATTGAATCCTTCTCAGGAAGAGCTGATGCTTGCTGGGTCTTTTTGTCTAGCAGCTATGGAAAAGCCTATAGTATAGGGCTGGAATCGCAAGAAAACCCAGTCTCTAACTGAAAATTCCCTCTCACTTCTATGTTGATCCTCATATTGCTTCATTCTAACTTGTGCCCTTGACTGTCCTTCGAAATCTGTATGACAGTCGACTGCTCCCTGAGATGACTCTCTGCCGAGGCAACATTGGAACCTTCAGGCTGGGGCATAGGTATAAGTGTTGGAGCATAGCGATAGAGGGCTTCAATTCAAATGGGGTCATTTTCATTGTGGTATGATAAGTAGTGTCGTACCACCACTCTGCTAAGGATAACCACTTATATACCACTTCTGTGGCGCGAGTGGCCTTCTGTGCTACTCATTAATAATTAATCTGGGGTTAAATAACAGAATTTGATGATGTTAGAGCCCCCTTCAATAATAGGTCCAGCTATTTTTCATTCCTCGGAACAAATTCTCAAGCTAGTGCTACTGCCTTCCTTCGTGCGCCTTCTTTGATTTCTGTGGCTTTACTGGTACGAGCCGCGATCCCAAGTCTTGTTCGCATGCTTCCGGAACTTGTTCGTCAACACCAGGTCAGCAGGTGGCTCTTTCATCAGACATGGCTATGCTCACCATATTGCAGTATAATGGGCGATATCTCCTACGCTGTCTTTGTGGATTCCCACCGAATTCCAAGTAGTCTTCTCTTTCTGTGCGGCTTTCTTTATAGGGATCCTGCCGGCACGGTACTCCGTTTCCAGCAAGTTCGTGAAGGTCCAGCAATTTTCAAGGGGATGTTGTACGTACCGATTTGACAGTACTTAGGGTCCTCAGTACGACTTCGTTTGGCCTGTGTTCCAAATTCAATGCTCAGGCAGCTCAAAAGCCTTATTCTTCAACAGGAGCTGGTCTAGTACTTCGGGGCAGTAACTCAAAGTGGTACCAGGTCAGTCCCTAACTATCTGCTTCCACTAAATACGCGGTAACGCTAACTCATGTGCTGAACACAGGGTCAGTCACGGACCTCTTAGGTTTTTTCAGAAAGAACAAAAAAATTCTCGTTAAGGTCCCATAGATAGAACCTGATACGAAGTACTGAACATAAGACCTATGTAAGGGAGTCAGTCCTACTCATAAAGGTGAAGGACCAAGCACTAGATCGTTGAAAACAAAAAGAAAGACTGACTTTTAGATAACTTATTTAGGAAGGAGCCATCGGAATAGGCTTTCAAGGCAGCTGCCAAGTCAGCCAGTAAGTAAGCAGGTAATAGTCAGCCAGCAAGCTGGGCCGTTCTTGCCAGTTCGAGTACGAGACTTCGGTGTAGTAGTACTATAACGGTTTTGACACATACTAAGGACTCCTTTTGTAAAGCAACTTATTGTGCTTTTATTCCAGCCAACGAAGCTCCGTCTAATCTCTAATAGGGGCTCGGTTCGGTTCACCTATCATACCTACTAAGTAGAAGGCAGGCGAACTCGGACCAGTGCAACAAAGTTTAGACTCTCGCGATTGGACTCTATAACAGAAGAGGTTGTGCAAAAAAGAAAGGGAAAAGAAGCTTTGCAAAAGCTAAGGCCGAAGCTCTTTGGGCGATATTATAGCATAGCGCATTTCCTCATGATTAGGGTGATGTGGTTGTTCCATCGGTTTTCTTTATGGAGGGATCTATTATTCAAGATATTCTTGAAAGGCGGATTGACAAGTGCGACGAGGAGATGGAGATTCCAGAAAAGTCTACGAATAAGTAAGTGAAGGCTTGGCTTACGTGCTCAGCTCAAGCAAGAAGAAGCTATAAAGTAAAGCCTATTGAATGGTGGCAGAGGGAGTGGAGGTCTAAAAGTCAGAAGAGAACACTGTGCAAAGGGTACGCGACCACAACACGCAGTTGTCCCTTTTTTTCTTTCTTTTTCTTCGCACTAGGAGTAGCTGTAACTTAGCAATTCGATTGTACTCAGATCGAACATGGCAATGAATGTAAGTGTGCTCTCTGGGCCTTACTTATTGATGACTGATCTACATTCTCAGCTGATGACATTGAATGATTTGAGGACGCTGGGCGGCCAAGCTTGCTTGCGCTTGGGCTGTTTCGCCGTGGCTTGGGGTATAATGGTTCGGAGAGATCGACGAGCACCTCACACTGCCATGCCAACCGCAGCTTTTGAATCAATTTTAGGGTGATCTTTGACCAGCCGATGCAGC
>CP139502.1:16114464-16397539 GCA_021014915.2 Artemisia tridentata subsp. tridentata
GTCAGAGCATTATGCTTCAACAATAGCATAAAGTCATTAAGTTTAGTGTGTATTTCTGTAATTTCTTTATATGCTTTGAAATTGCTTCTATAGCTGATAGGTAAGTTCTATTATTATATTTATTTCTTCCTGCCAATACTTATTCTGTGAAATAAGTGTTGCCACTATAATATGTGCATCTTAATAAAAAGATTTAGGAGGTTCTATTGAATAAAAACACTTTTGAGCGTGTTTCAACCCATTTGACCCGTCTCATTTTTTAGCTAACTTTTAGAGTAAATTACAAAGATGGTCCCTGTGGTTTGGTTTGACTAACACGCATGGTCCTGTTGACTTTTTTTTTTTTTTTTTTTGCACATATAGTCCCCCAACTTTGAAACCAAACGGGCCCTTACTTTTAGTCCTCATCACAACGCGACAAGCTAATTTGACGTTGAAATATACTGTATTCTATATTTCTATTTTACTTTGGTTCATAATAATTTCACCAAAGGAACAATTGATCCGACCTTGTTTACAAGAAAATACAAAAATGACATTTTGATTGTTCAGATTTATGTGGACGACATAATATTTGGGTCCACTAATCCGACACATTCAAAACATTTTGAAAATCTCATGAAAAGCAAATTCGAAATGTCCATGATGGGTGAATTAAAATTCTTTTTAGGCTTACAAATTCATCAATCCCCACGTGGAATTTTTCTAAATCAAGCTGAATACACAATTGAGATTTTGAAAAAACATGGAATGGACAATTGTGACTCTGTTGGTACTCCAATGGTCACTTCACCAAAAATTGGCGCTGACCTATATGGGAAACCCATGGATCCAAAGAAATATCGGAGCATGATTGGTTCTCTCATGTACCTAACTGCAAGCCGACCAGATATTCATTTTGCTGTTTGCTTACTTGCACGGTTTCAGGCAAGGCCTATCGAACTTCACCTCCAAGAGGTTAAACGGATCTTTCGATACCTTCGAAGAACCATTAACATGGGTCTTTGGTATCCGAAGGATTCGGAGTTTACACTAATTGCCTTTTCAGATGCCGATCATGCTGGATGTCAAGTAACAGCGAAAAGTACATCATGCGGAGCGCAATTTCTGGGAGAAAAGCTAGTAGGCTGGTCCTCAAGGAAACAAGACTGCACTGCTTTATCAACAGCAGAAGCCGAGTATGTGTCTCTATCTGCGTGTTGTGCCCAAGTTCTATGGATGAGGACACAACTAACAGATTATGGTTTCTCTTTCAACCGCATACCTTTGTATTGCGATTCAAAAAGTGCCATAGCCATCTCGTGCAACCCAGTGCAACACTCGAAGACCAAGCATATTAGAGTCCGCTACCACTTCATATAAGAGCACGTTGAAGAGGGTACTGTTGAATTGTTTTTCGTGAAGACTGAATATCAGCTCGCCGATCTATTTACTAAGGCCCTCCCAAAAGAGCGGTTTGAAAACTTAGTTCGTCGAATTAGAATGCGAAGCCTAACTCCCGAAGAGTTAGAAAGTCTTCTCGAATCTTCTTGATTTAAATCAACAAGCTTCACATGTAAATATTTTTGTACATATATACTTGTTCAAAATTAATAGTGTAAATACAGAAAATTTCAAAAAGACATAAAAAATATAAAACATCAACCACCAAAAATATTCTTCTCACGACATGTCTCTCGTCTAATCAATATTCTGTACGTATCTAGAAATGTCATTCAACAATGATACGGGCATGTACAAATGCTTGAGCGAGAGTTATTTTTTATGTTTTTCTAAAACATGTCGTTTCTCAAAATTTTCTTCATTAAGGCTTTCGTACATTTAAGTACGAGACCCGTGCTTTATAGTGAAATCTTTTATCGTGGCCCGAGTATTTCAACTCGAAAAGATTTCATATAAAGGCTACATTGATGACTTCTGATTATTTCTGATCAGGACTCGCAATGTTAATGGCAAAAAGCTAAAACCGTGAGCACTTAATCAAAATTGTTTTCAAAAAGATTTTTATAAGTCTTTCTATAAATTTTGTGCTCACAACAACTCCCTCAAAGACCACTAAATGCTTTTAAACTCAAAAGTTTAACCATTTGCTATGATTAAGGGGGAGTAGAAAAAGAAAAATGTTCCAATTTCATGCTAAAATCAGTCCGTCTCTCCACAAAAAGTTTCAATTTAATCAACTGTTTTCAAAAATACCACTTCATGCTGGTGTTTATTATAAATATGGGGGAGAGGACGTGATTAAAATGTGATCTAAAAGAAGTTTTATCGTTTGAATCTCAAAACGAGTTCTTCAAAAAGACTCAGCATGAACCCTCGAATTGACGAAACTAACTGTCCGTCATCGAAAAGACTAGTCCTGGACGGGTAATAATTTCAAGCTGGTTTACCAGTAATGTAAACGTGTCTCGCAAAGGACTTGCCTGAGTAGAATGTACCAATTCGAGAGATGATCTTTGAATATGACCAGGACGGGTAATAACTTCAAGCTAGTCTAACTAGTGATGTAAGCGTGTCTCGCGAAGGTCGTGTTCATTGAAAGTCGATCATTTCAAATGTGCGAACTCTACCCGACATGTGCAGTTTATTTAAAAATTGCATGAGCACATGTGAAGGGGGAGTGTTTCAAAAATGCAAAACTCTCGATGTGTTAACAAAATGTGTTTTTTCTCATAAACACGTTGAGAGATTTTCACAAGGTTTAATGGCATGTGACAAATAATCTAGGATAATCATGGAGTAATAAGGTGATTATGGTTAGGTTATGTCCAATGATCCGCCAGAACCGGAGGGATCTACCCAAGGACAATTCCAATAGCTTAGCATTAGAAGTCCTTAGGAAAGATTGAAAAAAGGAGTATAATGAGAAAGGAGAAAGAAGGGGTTGAAGAATGAAAAAGAAAAGTTTTTGTAAGGGTGAAAAGAAATAGTCCTCCATGAAAACTTAGGTCAGAAACCGGGTCAATACATCTGCTATTGGTACTCACTAAGGTGATACTGATATTGAAGACAAGACGTCATGGACCCAGTGACGCATTGCACCACCCCTCCTATCCACTCAGATATCTCTCAAAAGATATTTGTTTCATTTCTCACGGAGAACACTGCATAATCTATCGACCTCTCACTTCGAGATGTGTTGATATTGAAAAGGTGGCACTCTGCTCCATGCCTCCGACGACTAAAAACAAAACGCACATTATTGAGTCTAGAGACATGAGATTCATCAAAAGATCTCTTAGGAACACTTCCTATGCAATACACTTGTGTTCACTCAAAAGGATACAAGTTGTATGAGTCTTAATGAGATCCAAGGATCTTGCCTCACGACATGATGGCCGCAGGACGTTTTATTGCTAACTGTTTTATGCAGGTACCGACGAAAGTTCATCTACCATCATCATCTACAACGACGACGCATCCGGTCAGAAGAAGTAGATCAAGGCATGAACGACCAAAAGACGATTCTTTGAAGATCACAGTGCATGAAGGAACATTGATTGAAGAATGTTATACATTAACACACAAAGTTCAAGACGTCAATCTCAAAAGACCAATCACGGGAGCATCATTGAAATGACCATCCCTTAGGGGGAGATTGTTAGCATTAATTTTATGCTATTTTGAAGTGATGGTCATTTGACATCTTGAAACAAAGTATTATGTATAATATGTTCTAAGTAGAGCGGGCTTGTAGTATTAGTTTTATTAGTATCCAATGTATAAGCGTAATACATTTATAAGCCCACTACATAGTCCAAGTCAAAGCCCACACCAAGCCATGTGTTGGCTGTGTAATTCGTATAAACACACACATTCCTTTAGTTTTAGTGTGCCTCATTTATCATTAGAAAAAGAGTGTGTGTGAGAGAGAGAGTCCCACCTAGTCATTGTATTATCTTCTCTTATTGAATATAATCATTTGACTTGAAATTAATACCTACGATCCATACTACTCTTGTGTACTTAATGTGTTTGTGAGTGTCATCATCTAGCTTGTGTGTGTGTGATAAAGAGGAAGCTCTCGGTGTTCATTCCAAGTGAAGATCGAGGTGTTACATTGTCCATATTTGTGATCTAGTGTCTTGTTGCTACTTTTCGGTTTTAGAAATGAATGGTTTTAACACAAACTTGTAAACTTACATTCTAGATTACTAACGGTGTGTTATTATAGTTTTGTAGGGAAAGAGAAAAGAAGAGATAAGGGAGAAAAGAATGGAAGGAGTATCAAATTTTTTTCTCTTCTCTTACTCCTTTTCCTCTAAAAAATAGGAAAATTTTAAAGTAAAAAAACCCAAATCTTTCATCTTCCTTCCTCTTTTTTCCTTTCTGCTCTAAAAAATATCTTTTTACATGTGTCGAATTTATGATAAAATACTTTGATAAGTTGGTAAGAAAACCATTATGTTTTAAAATTAAAAAATCTCTTATCAATTTCAAAATAAATGTCTATTTTGATATTTTTGGTTGTCCTAAAATAAATGTTTACTTTCAATTTCAACAAATTAAAATGCTTCTAAGTGAGTAAAAATGAAATTTTATTGGTTAATATATATATATATATATATATATATATATATATATATATATATATATATATATATATTATATATATATATATATATATATATATATATATATATATATATATAGTGTATCTTTATTTTCAGAACCCTGTTAAGTGCGGGAACTGCGAGAACTCTAATTTTGCATTAGAAAACATGCATGTTCATATAAAACATGTATGTTTTCTTACATACACCTTAATACACATACATGCATAACATACATGTTCAAATAAAAACCTGTTAAGTGCAACAAATCAATGCAAAATGGTTTTATTTTTAGAACCCTGTTAAGTGCGGGAACTGCGAGAACTCCAATTATGCATTAGAAAACATGCATGTTCATATAAAACATGTATGTTTTCTTACATACACCTTAATACGCATGCATGCGTATTAAGGTGTATGTAAGAAAACATACATGTTTTATATGAACATGCATGTTTTCTAATGCAAAATTGGAGTTCTCGCAGTTCCCGCACTTAACAGGGTTCTGAAAATAAAGCCCCCCTATATATATATATATATATATATATATATATATATATATATTCTCTTTTCGTTTTTTTTTTCTTTTTTCACGCATATTGGTTTTAAAATTTCTGAAATACAAAAGTGACAGAGAGAGACTACTATTTTAGAATAATTTGAAACACAGTTCATATCACAAAGGTAGGATGTTTAAGACGGTTTGCTTGAAAATCTTGCGTGTTACCATACTTTTATTACAAATTTTTATAATTCTTTTCATATATTTACTTTCAATAGCAAACCCTGGAATTGTTACCATACAAATTAACTAGTCAAACTAGATAAAGAATAAGAATTACCTTAAACCCTTGCCAGAGCTCTTTTTGAAGACCGTGTCTCAAAGTCAGACAACCAAGCTTTGTTGGTTGAAAATTTGTTGGCAATGATGACTCTGGATAATTCTCCAAAGAAATCCAACGAGCGTTCTTCATGTTTGCCAGAACTTGAGGAAGACATGGAGGGGAAGATTCATTTGACACTACTAACGCTTGAATCCTGTCATTTACCTGATATATAAAGGAGCAAAATTGTGTCATTAATAATATACGAATGTCATTCAATGCATGTGTAATTTGTAACATATATCTTGAAAAGCTAGCATGACCATACTAGTACCTTGGTTGCGTCCATAGCACAAATGTGTAAAATATCTTCTGATTTCCAAACCCTGCTGTGTTTTTCCGGATAGTTAGTGTCTTTCCCTCTAACAATATGGTGTGCCATTTCTTCTATCAAGTCATGCATATCGAATACTCCATTCGATTCATAAATGAGAGACTTTTGTACCAACACCCTTACACCTATAACTGGGTTAAAACTACAAGCATCAAACACCTTCATTGCATCATCTACCGGCGTCCTTTTTCTATGAAAACATGCAATATCTAAGAATAAATTTTTCTCGTCAGAATCAAGCCCGTCATAACTTATTTTGAGTCTCTCCATGACATCAGGATCTGGGATGTCTTTTAACTTGGTAAGGGCACTCTTCCATTCATCCTTGTCTTTGTCGTATAGAAACTTACCAAGAACTTCAAGCACCAATGGTAGCCCACCAGCATAAGAAACAACCTTTTCTGAAAGTATCTCATAATCTTCTACTGGATTATCTTCCCGATATGCATGGATATGGAAGAGCTCGATAGCCTCGTCATGTGATAACAAACTCACCCGATAGACCGAGTCTGCCTTGCGGGTTAGCATATGTTCGTTCCTGGTAGTGATTATAATTCGACTTCCCTCACCAAACCAATCATGTGATCCAGCTAAACCCTCTATTTGCTTAAGGTCATCTACATCATCAAGAACAACCAAAACCTTTTTATGACATAGCCTTCTTTTTATCATGCTTCTTCCTTCTTCCTCGCTCTCTACTGGCACCTCTGTTTTCAAAATAGATAATAGCATATTTTTCTGCAACATCTTCAAACCATGCTTCCTTGATTCTTCCCGGATATTTTCAAGAAAGCAATGACCTTCAAAATGTACAGACATTTCCGTATAAGCAGCAGATGCGAGAGTAGTCTTACCACCACCTCCAACCCCCCATATTCCAACAATGCGCACAGCACCTGATGACCTAGTTTCCAACTTTGATTTCAAACCTTGCAAGCGAGTCTCTATTCCAATGAGATCTTTACTGACTTTTGAATTTATGGGATACAACTTACTAGAAATTGATCCAACAATGTCTTTGATGCATTTTGCTTCATGCCAGCACATTGGGTAAGTATAGAAAGTATATGATAGGCAGTGATTGCTTCCTCTAAGTCGAAGTATAAATTGTAACAATTCCAAATTAACACATACTGCAACACCTTTTTTTTCTTAACGGCAAATTTTTTTACTGCAACACCTTGATATATTCTTAACGCTTGCATTAGCTAGTCAATTACAGATAAAGTAAAATATGAAGGCAAAGAAAATACAAGTGTCACCAAAATACGTACAGAGTAACACAATATAACAAAACAAAATACCAAGAGCAGTTTCCTACTAGATAATAGGTAGAGTAACACAATATACAGCAAAACAAAAAAATTAATTCCTAAACTATGAATTAGTATAATAACAATATGAAAACATGCTAAGCATCTTATGTTTGAAAAAATTGTAGAAAATTACCCATTAGCATAGTCCTTGGTGACCCATCCAGAAAGGTTACCTGCAGCTGCGAGAGCATTTTTCCACAATTTAACTTTGTGGTTATTCTCCAACTCCTGTTTCCCAAATGCTTCTCCATATTTCCTTTTCTGTTTTCTCACATCCGAGGGATCCACATGGTAAAATATGGGCATAACAATTTGACCTCTTGTAGTCATGCATTCCATAATATATGCCAACTCATCCAAACACCAAGAAGAATCTGCATAGTTTTCAGAGAATACAATAACAGCGATCCGTGATTCACGAATAGCTTTCAGGAGGGATGGACCAATGGATTCACCCCGGGGAAGTGTTTCGTCATCTTTATAAGTGTGGATGCCTTGTTGCACAAGACTTGTGTAGAGATGATCTACAAAAGTCTTGCGAGTGTCTTCTCCTCTAAAACTTAGAAAAACTTCATAGTTCCATGATTTAAAAGAAGACCTGGGAATCAAATGAGAAGAGGATGATGATGCCATTGACCTTTAAGATTTGTTTAGAAATAGTATAAAAAATCATATGAGGATTAGAAATCAGGTGTAGAAAGATGTATGTGATTTTGAGTAGCTTAATAGATGAATGGAATGAGAAATATATTTATTGAGAAATTTTATATTTTTTTTCTCTATGAGGAAATGGTATAGAAATTTCATAATACTTTAAACAATTCATGCCAGAACACCGTAAAGGAATAGGTCTAGGGGTGGTGAACATAACTTTATAAAAAAACATATAATTTATCAAGTTGTTGATGTGTTATACACAAAACTTCTCTTTCACAAACAAATATATATATATATATATATATATATATATATATATATATATATATAGGGGTGCTTTATTTTCAGAACCCTCTTAAGTGCGGAAACTGCGAGAACTCACTTTTTACAACTAATAATACACAATGTACTCATTTAATGCTTCATAGTATTTTGTTATTTTTATTTAATTCAAAAGGGTATAATAGTAAAAGACATTTTCATATTATTTTTGTTTTTTTATAATTCCCATTTTTTATAAATTTTAAAACTTGGAAATTTTTTTTTTTTTTTTTTTTTTTTTTTTAAAATAGCTAAAGTGCATAGTGAAGGTGCATACATGTTTTTTCTCCAAATAGTCAAGGTACATACATGTTTTTTCTCCAAATAGTCAAGGTACATGCATGTTTTTTTTAGCTAACACTTTTTATTATGGTCATTATTTTCTTTGAAAGTTTGAAACACATATTAAAGAACATGAATCATTATAAAAAGAAAAACAAGATTGATAGAATTAAATGTTAGATTTCACTTGATTACAAGTACAAAAATACATGCAATAATCATATATCTCCAAAAGTCGCAAATTATCTTCTTGTATATTCGTGTTCATCCACTTCCCGGTCTTAAATGATATCATCATCTTCATCAATCAATCTGAAACAAACATGCACAAAAACAATTAAACAACAAATAAATAAGAAACGAAAATTAATCACAACTAGCATAACACATATGCACAATCTTATGTATATTTAACTAATGATGTAAACATGTTTTTTAATAATAAACACAAAACATATATGTTTTATAATTCAAAACTGAAAACATATATGTTTTATACGTAAACATATATGTATATTTGCAAAACATATATGTTTTATAATCTAAACACAGAACATATATGTTTTTTTATACTAATCCCAACAAATATTTCCAAACGTAGACCACTATGGAAAACCAACGTTTTCTTTGACCCTATTACCTCCCCCTTATGACGTACATAGTCTTCTAGCTGTATTTTATTCTTTCAATTTATGTACATGTTAATTATTTATTTATTTATTATTATTATTTTTGAGTATTTCTGTCAATTATAACATCAAATAATGAAATGGGCATCTTCGAAATTATTGAAGGATAACTTTGTCAATTCCCGAGTTTTAAATGATCTATAACATAAAAAAGATTTCACAAAAACCTAATTAAAGTCTATATCACATAAACCCATTCAAATGCAGTCATCCCATATGAACTGTGTGTTTGTGTGTGTGTGTATTAGATAGTGTGCACCATACATATACATTTACACAAAATATGTGCCTAAATTGCAGGTAGCCTAACATTAAGTTGTTGGAATTGTAATATGACAGCGTCACAGCGGAAGGTATAACTTGGACTATTTGTCTAATGGCGTAAATAATCTTCTCAACATGTATATCAAACTATTGCCACTCTGGGACGACTCATATAACAAATATAACAAATATAACAATCATTAACTATGAGAAGTACCTATATATATTAGCAGGTTGCAAAATTATAAGTTAGTAGTGGGTCTATTTAAGTGTCATCTAAGTATTGCATAAACAGTGACCATAACAGCTATCATTAAAATAATTACAACATTTCAAGCGAAGCATTAAGTGATTAGGCAACCCACCCAAAAAAGAACACACCCAAAAGCACACACCCACCCAAAAAAGAACACACCCAAAAGCAGATCTTGCAACAAGAAACGGATTAGGCAATGTCTAATTAGAATCCACATATTAATAAAGATATGAATATGAGTCGACCCACCTTTTGACCTCTACATATTATTATTCAAATTAAAACCTTACCGGAAAAGGTGGCGCAGCGGCGGTTTGTAGAAAGCCGGAAAAGTGACACACCAACAACAAACTCGATCAGAATGCTTCATCTTCTTCGTCGTCCCCGGTAAACGAAGGCCTAATGCTCGTTGTCGTCTTCGTCGTGAAAAACGAGGTTGGTAACTTTTTCATTGTCTTCAAGAACCATCATCGTCAAGAAAAACCATCTTCAAGAACTACCATCGTCGCGAAAACTAGATAGAAAAATAGATCTGGTTTTTTTTAAGAGGTAGATTTGGTTTTTTTGTTTGTAGGATGAGATAGATAGTAAAAAAATAGGATACAGAATGTGAGAGTGAATCACGTTCTTTAGCAACAAAATACATGGCGGCTAGGTTTTTTTTAAGAGAGGAGATAGATGAATTTTTAATGATCCGAAATTCATATAAAGAGAGTGGTGGCACCTTTTTAGGAATAATACACAATACCTAAATTGCCCTTTCAGTTTTTTAAATAATGGCCCAATCTTTTAGTTATTTACATTAATAGCACAATTAATTATAGCCATTGATCAAACAATCTAACGGTTCAAAGGGAGTTCTCGCAGTTCCCGCACTTAAAAGGGTTCTGAAAATAAAGTTACACTATATATATATATATATATATATATATATACAAATATATATATATATATATATATATATATATATATATATATATATATATATATATATAAAATTTATCAAGTTGTGTGATGATGATGACCAATGCATGAGTGAGTAGTTAGACATGAGATATACATCATGTTTCGAGGTGGCCCATACCATGTTCCTTAGCTGCAACATAAAATGCATACAATCAACTGAATTTTCCGAATTTTCCACAATGATCAACCAATAACATTACCGAGCCAAGCAGCATTTACCAGATACAAACCTAGATTGGAATTGCAGAGGTGGCAATATGGGTCAGGTTGGGTTGACCACTTGACCATGAAATTTTTTGTTGCTTCTTTTATTAATAGTTGTGTTAAACATGATTACAAAACTATTGTGATTATAATAGCAATCCAAATTATATATAAAAAATAGGAGCCAGTAAGTACTAAAATTAAAATTTGGGTGACTGTTCAACCATTTCATTTCAACGCATCCAAAGTAAATGGAACGAATTTGCCACCTCTGGAAAATCCGGAAATAATTAAAAGATAACGGTCTATACCTGAAAGTGAAGGATCGTAGGCTTCACCAATCTGGTATTGTGGAAAAACTCATAGTAGTTGCCACCCTTCTGCTTTTGTTTACAGTTCTGGACACATATAAGAGAGTTAGAGAGCCATATGTATGATATATAAAGAAACTATTATTGTTAACATTTGTACCTTATCAACAGCATCACCCGACAATGGAATGTTGTCATAGTTTCTGTACTGTTCCAGCCTTCACAAGATACCAAAAAGTTATTTCCAAAGTACACTTAAAAAGCATAATTCAACGTGACAATGCTGCCATAAACAAAGGGTCACAACAGCTAAATCTTTATTCTTATGGTTCAATGTAACAGCGCTACCATACTACAAAAGTATACATGTGATGCCAACTTCTGGAAACTAAATGAGTAACTAATGAAAATTATAAGATTACAATTTACAAACTGTACTTTCATAAAAATCCAATTTTTAAAAGCCGTTATAGGACAACACTTTAGACGGCTAGTGAATACACTTTAGACGACTTAGGACAACAAATTCCTCTCATTACAGCTTCAGCTAAAAAGTGCAACTTCTCACAACCCAATAGAGATGCAACATAACCCAAAAAAATCAACCCTTTTTATATCAAATTGCTGTACCTAACTAATACACAAGTACTACATAACACTCAAAATGCTACGTCTCAATTTAAACTATTTTTTTTAGTTTCACATTCGACCTAAAGAAGATAAAACATAAACCAAAATCGACCCTTTTTAAAATCAAATTGCCGCATCTAATTGACACACGTGACACAAGTACTACATAACACTCAAAATGCTACGTCTCACTTTTAACTAAATTAGTGTCAAATTCGACCCAATGGAGATAAAACATAAACCAAAATCGACCCTTTTAAATCAATTTGATAAACTCGCCAATTAGCATACAAGTACTATACTACTACACAATATGCAAATGCACAACATCATAACAAACTAAACAAATAAAACATAAACCAAAATCAAACCTTTTTAAGTCAATTCACTAAACGCACCAAATACTCGAAATGCACAAAATCATAAACCAACGAAACGAAACTAACCATAACATCAAAATCATGAGCAATGTGATTCACAACACCGTCGGCTTCCACATCATCCATGACAAAATCCAACACGTGAACCTCGTCCGCCATGTAATCAATCTCCTCAACTTCGTGATGATCCATTTTGTATTAATCCCTACACTAACAAACAAACAACAAAAATCCCTTATCAAATTCTTCATCTTTCACGCTTCTCACTTAACGGACAAAAAATTAAACCATATCTAACAATTAACAGATCACACGTCAAAAAAATAAATAAATAAGTCCCAAAAAACTAAAGCTAACTTAGGGGGTGTTTGTTTAAGCTTATATGTGAGCTTATGGGCTTATTTGATTTCGGCTTATATTTCATAAGCCTCAATCTTGTGGCTTATTTTGAGACTTATTAGCTTATATAAGCATAAGCTTATATACCCCCACAAGTCTCAAAATAAGCCACAAAATTAAAGCTTATGAAATATAAGCCGAAATCAAATAAGCCCATAAGCTCACATATAAGCTTAAACAAACACCCCCTTAAAAAATCAAAACTTTCTTTTTTTTTTTAAATAAAAATTAACTAACAGCACAGTAAAAACCCAATAACATGATGAAATCATAATGTAATAAAAAGTACAAAAATTAAACCAACCCTATAAATTAATTACCTTTAAAATAAAAAGATTGTAATTTCTTAAGTAACTATGGCTATAGGAAATTATTAACAGCAGAGTAAAAACCTAAAAAAAATACCCAGAAAAAGGAATCAAAATAGAAATTGATAAGCAATTAAAACCCTAATGAGAAATTGGTGGCTTAATAATGAAATTAAACGTACATGAATTATATATACGAGATGATGAATTTGATATTTGGGATTAATTTTGGAGTTTAGGATCTGGACATCTAGCTTGATTTTCGGTAGTTATTGATGTGTAACAACTTTAAAAAAAATATGTAGATTGAATTATACCTTATAGAGTTACTGCAAAGTTAAAATCCTACAGGATCGGGTTTTGAAGTCGGGTTTTGAAGGCGGGTTTTGGGAAAGTGGCAATTTCTTGATCTTCCTTATTTTCGGTTGCCATTGAAGGCGGTTTTGGGAAAGTGGCAAGTGAGTACTCTGTATAAAAGAGTCAGAATTTGGTTATAAAGTTTAAGTCAATGGCATTTGTGAGGTGGAATTAGTGAGCCTTTATTCAGGGTGAGCAAAGAAAAAACAAAAAAATCGAAATCGAAGTGAAAACTGAAAAAACTAAACCGAAATAATCGATCGAAACTAAAAACCGATGGTTCGGTTTTTACTTTTTCAAAATCCGAAAAGTTTGGTTCGGTTTTGATTTTTGTCCAAAAACCGAACCGTAAAAAACCGAACCAACCGCTTCTATTATATAATAGTATATAACTAATATAATGTAAATAAATAACTAAACAAATCTAATTCATAAATTCATATTAATTTTGTAGGTGAATTTATAATATATTTATCTTAACATTTATATGTTTTTTTTTTTTTTTTTTCCGTGTGCATATGTTTTCTTTATAACATATCAATACTTATGTGACCATGATCATACTATGTATAAATTCACTTGCATATGTGTATCTCATCTATACGTGTGTAATTGTAGAGTTATGAGATAAACATTATTAGGCTTATCTTGACAAAAAAAGTAAAGGAAAATAACCAATTTTTTACGAAAATCAAGTTTGTTGGTATAAATTGGCTACACACAAATATAAGCGGTTAAAAACTGAAAAAACCAAAAAATCGAACCGCCAAAAAACCGAACCGCCAAAAACCGAATGGTTTCGGTTTTGGATATTATAAAAACCAAATGTTTCGGTTCGGTTTCGGTTTTAGGCAAAAACCGACCCAAACCGAACCGTGCACACCCCTACCTTTATTTGCCAGCATGGCATTAATGAGGTGTCAATTTTCATAAAAAGCTTTGTTTATTATATATGTAGATATAGATAGATAGATTTCAACCTATTCTCTTTTATCTCTCCGACTAAATCTGATTTTTTTTGAGTTTTTTTGTATCAATTTGATTTTAATTTTTTTGTTTTTGTTTATAAATCTGATTTTTTTAGCTTCTCTTTTTATGATTCGTTAAATTTTGTTTGTTACATTTTTGAAACTATATTACTGATTCTTTGAAACTACTTTACATGGTTTTAATAAGAATTGTATTATAACAAAGGAATAAAGTGTCGAGAAGGAAAATGTCATAGAGAAGTCAAATGCAAAAGGATCATTGGGAAGCAAAATGGTAGAGAAAATGAAAAGCAAAAGTACTAATGATAGCTTTTGACCATTGAAAAAATCACCCAATTACGGAGTACTTTAAAATTTAAAGGTAAACACACATGCTGCAAATAACAAGTGAATTCCAACATATGTTGGATGCTATAAAGCTAAAAAGTGATAATCCATTCACACCGATAGGTAATGCAAATTGGATTTTGTAAAAAAAAATATACACCATTGTCGTTAGTCATGGTACTTGGCTATACAAACTTATAAAAAAGTTGTAACATTCACAAAGTTATAAAAAGTCAACTTGTAAAATAAATTGTATTCTTATGAAAATTTGAAATTGTGAAATCTTGAGAAAAAAGAGTATGCTACTACCTCCGTCCCATATTAAGTGTCCATAATGGAATCTTAGGATGTCCCAAATTAAGTGTCCAGAGAATATTTTCAACCAATGAGAAGAGACTTTAGTGGGTAATAGTGATATTTGATTGGTGGAGAGTGTAGTTAGTGGAATTTCCTAAAACTTTGTGCATTTAAAAAGTGGACACTTAATATAGGACGGAGGGTATGCTACTAAGTATGAAAAAATAGTTGTGCATGGCAACTCTTTAAAAATCTCGTATGAATAGACATTGTCAGTGTTCAAAAAGAAAAAGAACAAACATTGTCAAACCTCTTTTCATTAAGCTCCATATTATTAATTTAATTGCGTTTTGTTTCGTTTCGAGATGCTCAATCTTGCGGACCAGATTGTGACAGATCTATCATAATTAATTTAGCTTCTTATTTTGATTGATTTGTTAAATATTGACTGTACACGAAAATGTGTATAAGGTTTCTTCTCCGCATTATACTAAAAACTTTATTAAATACCAAAAGAGGTTTTGTTTTAATAGTATTTCATGTCGTGTGAGAAACTCATTAATTAAATAGATGCGGGTTCAAGTCTTGCTTAGAACATATGAGTTAGATTGTGATGTATATTATGTGAGATAAAGGGTATGTTTGGCACAAGTAGGAGCTGGAGCGGATCGCTGGAGCGGGTTGCTGGAGCATGTTGCTGGAGCATGTGGCTGGAGCTTTTTTTTACATGCTAGTACAACTAGCATTTCATTTAGTAGCTTATTTTTTTAACAATCTCCTTCAAGCCGTGTCAGCCAAACGAGACTTATTTTCAATGGTAGCTTATTTTTCTAAAAAAAATAAGTTCATGCTACGATAAGCTCTAATAAGCTCGTGCGCCAAACATAGCCAAAGAGTCTATTAAATTACTTAATCTTATAAGTAGCTTTATATTTAGTTCAACTTTTGAATCAAACCATAGATGCAATCTCGAACACATAATTCAAAGTTGAGATGAAAAGTCTTCATGTTTATGTTCATGCCAAAATTCTGAGCAATCTGTTGCACTTTTTGCTCTTTGCGAATTAGATTTATATTTTCTTGGAACATGTCCAGTTTTAACGTTACCGTTCACAATTGAGGAAATTATAAGTTTAGTGTATGCTAAATGTGAATGTGCCACTATGAGGTTGCTTCTCAATGAACAAAAGGAAATATAACCCACCGGCCACCATCGCGAATATATATGCTTCAGATTCAGGATTTTTTCAAATTCTTCCGAGTAACCGGGTTCCATGTGTTTAGACTTGAACTTGCTATCGATCCACTTGAACCACCATCCCCCAAGCATATAAGTATAGATCCATTTTAGCTATTGCGGCTCGATCTTCTTTGTATCACGGGTTTGTACTTTCAAAATGAATTAATGGCATTTATCAGCTACAAAATATAAACAATCTCACATAAGTATAAGAGATCAGTTTAATTATTCCACAATTATTATTAATTTACTACGGAGTAGTTGGTATAGCCATCAAGATTAATGGTATAAACATATACTTTTAACAGTGTCACCATCACAATCAAAATAACTTTTATAGAGTGTGATTTTCTATTAAACAAATTACTTAAATAATCTATTTAGATACTCATTTTACAATATAAACCTTCTTCAAATATTTTACAAAAATAGACTAAACCTAGTGCATCACCTAGCTAGTCAGTCGCCATAATATGATCACCCCAATTTACAAAGGGGTGGGTTATATTCACGGGAGCTACTTTTTTAATTTAACGGGGGCTACATTAGTATAGGTGGTACTTTTTTTAATTTTTTTTTTTTTTTTTTTTTTTTTTTTTTTTTTTTTTTAATAGAAAGTTATAATAATGTATTCTATATGTATAATGTTTTGTATATTTGTGTTTAATAATATTTTGTATATGTATAATGTTTTGTATAATTATTTTTTTGTATAATAGCACGTTAAATATTGCCACATTAAATAACTCCAATAACAACTGTTATTATTAAATTGAACGACAACGTCAACACATTATTTAAAAACAACAATATCTACGACATATGAAGATTATTCATTTCATTTAAAAGATCATGAAGCCTTGCACTCGACTGACAGGCGTGATCCTCAGGATTCCTTGCCAATTTTAACTCCATCTCCAGCGTCTTTATTCTTGTCATCAACAGCTTGTTTCTTGCTTCAAGCTGGTCAATCTTATTAGCTTTAGCAACGCAGTCTGAGCACTGCGTTGAAGAAGAGGCTCGACTAAAGTGCTTATTTCGAAATTAATTTTTTTTTAACAACTTACTTTATTTCAAAATTAATTTTTTTATTTCGAAATTAATTTTTTTTTTCAAATAACGTTAACACATTAACACAAACACGTTACGACTAAATTATTTAGTCGATCGTAATAATTTTTTTTATACCCTAAATTATTTGAAAATTACATAAATTATATTTTTTTTATTTCGAAATTAATTTTTTTATAGAAATTTTTTTTAGAAAAATATTTTTTTTATTTCGAAATTATTTTTTTTTAGAATATTTTTTAGAAAAATATATTTTTTTATTTCGAAATTATTTTTTTTTATTTCGAAACTAATTTTTTTTTATTTCGAAATTAATTTTTTTTTCATTATTGTTAATATATTTTTTTTAGTTAACTCTAATATATAAAAATAATACTACGTACTCCCTCCGTCCCATATTAAGTGTTTTTGTAGTTGTTTAATATTTTTCTAATAAAAATAACAGTTGTTTTTGTAGTTGTTTAATATGTTAACGTTAACGTGTTATTGTTTAATATGTTAATTAAATAGAAACTCGTCAGATGAATACATTTTAGTTGTTTAATATATTAACGTTAACGTACAAAAAAACATTACACAAAAAAACATTACACAAAATAAATATTACACACAAAATAAACATACTAATTTAAACAACTAAAATATGCAAACATTAAATTGCACTTGGAAAAAAAAGGGACCACAAAGGCCTAGCTTTCACAATCACGTACGGTGTGTGGCAAAAAAGGGGACCACATGAGGCCTAACTAAGGGGTAGACCCCGTATATATAGTGTATCCCTTTACAAAAACACTGCCCACTTTAATGCCCCAATCCCTATTGGAAAACTAAACTTATTGAGATACTAGTATTATAGTAGAACTTTAGCTAGTCATAAAGTATAATCACCAACTTAAAGAATCATATACTTACAAAACACACGATTTCCAAAACATGGTTACAAGAAAATATGACGAGCACACAACTGGTCCATTTCTTTTTCAGTCGCCTACATTTGATTTTCAATCACCAATTTTTCTCATGCGCGACCACGTTTAAGTTTCAGTCGTCTACATTTGATTTTTAGTCGCCTAATTTCCTTAGTCGCATTTGTATTCGCCTATCTGTCGCCTACCTAATTTTAAATCGCATTTGTAATAAATTCAGTCGCGTTAAAAAATTAATATAGGCGCGTAACACACAAGTACTAGTATAAATGGTTCAATTCGACACGTGGAATGAATTTAGTTGATCATCTTTTAAAAGTTCATTTTGGTATAAAAGTTACGCGACGTCCAATTTCGTAAACTACTACTAGATATGGTCCATTTAAACAACTCTTTTCTAATTAACGAGGTGTTGCACCTGCGGGCTGCGGCGGGTTTTTTGCATCTAGTTTTTATGCTGCCTGAGTTTGATCATGTGTTTGGTGCATAAATCGTGTGTGAAAATCTTTATGTAAAGTGTAAATGTGATTTGTGGTTTTGGGCTTCCTTTGCGTGGTGCCAACATAAAGATATCACACCCAACGATGTGCATAATTACTATGTATGTTACCAAATGATTCCGATGGTAAACAATATACAGGAAGGATAGCACCTCCCAAAATTTTCTTTTTTACTAAAATTTATCTACACACTAATTTCTGTCTCTATACACCTTCCTATGCGTAACACGAAAATGCCTATGCAGAATCATAGATATATGCTCCTTACGATTTATATTTGGAAATGAGAATTAAACCATCTCCAAAAGCTTGATATTTCCCAAGGACTTTGCAGCGACCAAAGTGGATGGCTGCAAATAATAGAGATGGCATTAGAAATGTCATTGTCGGACATAAAATGTTATTATCGGACATTGTTTTTTCAATAACGGAAAATAGAAGTGTTATTGACCTTTCCTATAATTGATGCTAGCACTTAACATAATTCAATTGTGTAACAGCCACTTAACGTTCCATATATCAGAACTTATTGGAATGTTAAGTGTCGCGCATCAATATATCTAGCAATTGTAATCAGCATAAGCAAATAGTAATTAACTAATAAACATGTGGTTTCAGCCTAAATACACATTCACGGCACATTGTTATCACATTATCATGAAATTAAGTCTTCTTAGGCGTCGTTTGTTTTATCCCAATAAGCACTTTTTCCCTCTTTTCACTTCTTTTGTCTGCGGGAGAGAAGATGTTTATGTTTGTTTTTTTGCAGACATAAGTGCTTCTTTTCACTTCTTTCCTCTTCTAAATTTCAGACATTATCTTTCACTTTTTACCTCTTCTTTCACAAACCCTACATCTCCTTCTCAATATCCGTTTTTGTACGTTTTCGTCAATTTTTATTACATATTTTTTCGTTTTCGTCCGTTTTTTACGTTTTCGTATGTTATTTTACTTTTTCGTCACTTTTTTTTACGTTTTAGTCCGATTTCGTTCGTTTTTTAACGTTTTCGTTCATTTTTTTACGTTTTTGTCTTTTTTAACTTTTTCGACCATTTTTTACTTTTTCGAACGTTTTTTACGTTTTCGTCCGTTTCTTTACGTTTTCGACCATTTTTTTGTTTTTTGTCGTTTTTTTTACATTATTGTCTCTTTTTTTACGTTTTCGTTCGTTTTCTTATGTTTTCGCCCTTTTTTTATGTTTTCGACCATTTTTTTACGTTTTCGCCCGTTTTTTAACGTTTTTGTCTTTTTTTACGTATTCGTCTGTTTTTTTTAAGTTCAGTCCATTTTCGTCCGTTTTTTTACGTTTTTTATCTATTTTACGTTTTTTATCCATTTTTTACGTTTGCGACCGGTTTTTACACGTTTTCGTCATTTTTTTTACGTTTTCGACTGTTTTCTTACGTTTTCATCTGTTTCGTCCGTTTTATTACGTAAGAAATGTACGGTAGCGTACAAAAACGTAAAAATACTTATGAAATCATATGAAAATGGACGAAAACGTAATAAAACATACGAAAACGTAAAAACGCTGACGAAAATGTAAAAAACACGGACGAAAACGTCAAAAAACAGACAAAAACATAAAAAGACAGACGAAAACGTAAAAAACGGATGAAAATGTAGAAAAACAGACGAAAACGTTCAAAAACATACGAAAACGTAAAAAAGGTCAAAACGTAAAAAAAACCACGAAAAAGTAAAAAAAGGGACGAAAAACTAAAAAAATGTAAAAAACATAAAAAACGCACAAAACATAAAAAACATACGAAAACGTAAAAAAAAAGTGACGAAAACGTAAAAAAAACATACAAAAGCATAAAAAACGGACGAAAACGTAAAAAAATAGTCGAAAACGTAATAAAACGAATGAAAATGTAAAAAAAAAACAGTTGAAAGCGTAAAAATGGATAAGAACGTAAAAAAATAGACAAAAACGTAAAAAAAACCAGACGAAAACGTTAAAAATAGATGAAAACGTAAAAAAAAAGGGCGAAAACGTCAAAAAAGGGTCGAAAGCGTGGAAAACGTACCAAAACGTAAAAAAAAAGAACAAAAACGTATAAAACAGATGATAACGTATAAAACGGACGAAAACTTATCTTTGACACTCCGTATTTTAAGCAATTGTTTTTTTCACACTCAACATCTTAGTATCATTTGACAAAAGGGTTTATATTCTCGAATCACAAAACAATAGTTATATATATACTAGGCGAGTACCCGCGCCTAGCGGCAGTGGTTCTTAGCGGCAAACAATTAACGATATATGATATTGTGGTGAGTGTTTCGTATAACGTTCAAAATAGAACGTGAAAAGATCAAAATACATCATAGTCTTCATCGATGACCTCTTCAACTCCGTCACCAACTCATAATAGAAGCTTTGTTTTCAGTTACAAAGTAAAATTTTATTCACCGTATCACTGCAAAATACTATTGAATAAATACATTATCTCCTCTTATAAGAAGATATTTTGTGTTAGGTAATAATCTCATCTAAGATGTCACAAGTTGCAGCCAGAATATTAAGCAAGAAAAAAAGAAGGAACCTCGAGTTGGATATTAACGGCGACAAAAGAAGAACCAATAACATATGGAGTACTAAATCCATAAATAATGTTGATTTCATTATTTTTAATTTGGACAAACTTTTTAACTACATTGCCACTAACAATAAATCATATTTGAAGTTATGTGTAACACACCGTATGGTGGAAAATTATAAGCTCAACTTAATATATGCAATATAACTTCAACTCTTGGTCCACGATACATTTAAAAGTAAGGGGTAGAAAGCCAATTGTTCAAATAGGCACATCAAAAGGGTTGTGTTATCATCAGGCTATTAATGTGATAGCTGATACACATTGAATCACAAGATCATAAGCATACTCTATATAAGCACAACGTAGATACTGAAACAATTTCTAAAACATAACCGTTTTGAACTTAGACCATGCTGCTCAACCAGTCATTCAATAATGATTGTTTTCAAGGTTAGAAATAAGGAAACACGCATATGCCGTAGAAAGTATCTTCGCTGATTTTTGTATTGATATACGATAGCTTACACAAATGATCTCTTATGAACCACAAAAACAAATGGAGCTATCTCACTCTGCTATCCTAAATTTCCTATCATACTGGCATACAAGATTTTGCCAATACTCTTTGTTTGTAGATTAATATCCCTGCAAAGGAAATATTAGAGACACATCTGATTAACGTATATATCAGCAGTACATCCCAATAAGATTCATCAGGCTCACACACAATTGGACCTTCTTTCTCAAGCAGGATTCGGTTATTAACCGTAAAACTTAAAGATACATGAATGGAATTTACATGTGACAACATTAACATCCGTTTAATAAAAAACCAAAAAATTCAGCAAACATGATGTCTTACCGAACTAAGTCCCAATATATGTGATTTCAAAACTTCCTCATCGATACTTTCCAAGCTTTCAAGTGGCGTTTCTTTCACCATTGTTTCAGCAACATCAGTGAGGTCAAGGTACACTTCATCGATTGATGCACGCTCACATCGCCCCTTTCTTGCAAGAATAGAAACAACCTACAGTAATCGAAGTTATTACACCAAACAGATGCAAAATCTGAAACCTTTTAAAAAAAATTATCAACTTGAAAAATGTTATGAACCTTTGAACCTGCATCCCGATATATGGTCAAGTCAGCATTACCACGTGCCACAGACACTTGTACCAGATGTATTTCCGGACAAACTTCTTTAGCCTCGTCACCTCTCATTGGACTTAATAATAAAAGTAAAAATAAATTATGACAACTCAATATACAAAAACTAAATATATTGCAGAAGTAAAAAAAAAAAAAAAAAATTTTAAAAAAAAAAAAAAAAAAAAAAAGAAAAAGGTTGATACCGTTTGACCCCATCTTTACGAGCCTCATAGCCTAGAGCAATTAGACCTCCACCTTTTCAAGAGTTGTATTGTACTACAGCAGTTGGCTTTCCTCTTAGATCAGGTTGTTCATTTCCATTTCTTCCTTTCTTTCTACTTGTAACAAAAGTATATCAGTATGATCGGTATGAAATGAATGTTTACATTGGGGTTGTTTATATAGGCAATGGAAAACCCCTTGCCATATATACTTTCAAAAGTTTGAACTTCATATAAAAATTAAACTTCCCGCCTTTGCAGATTGAAGAAGTCAGCCATCATTTAAACACCCCCGCACCAGCAAAAAGATAGCAATACTTTCCTAGCAATAGTTTAATAGTTGCCTGCAATAACCTTTCGTATAGTACTTTACAGATGGGGCAACGCATGGTGCAATAGTCATAGTTTCCTCTTTAAACAGCCCATTCAAGACTCTTTAATAGTTGCCTGCAATAGCATTCAATATAGTAGTTTACACCCATAGTATTTCGTATAGCAATACTTTCCTAGCAATAGTGTATTAGTTGCTTGCAATAGCCTTTTGTATAGTACTTTATAGATGGGGAAATTTCCAAACGCATGGTGCAATAGTCATAGTTTCCTCTTTAAACAGCCCATTCAAGACTCTTTAATAGTTGCCTGCAATAGCATTCAATATAGTAGTTTACACCTATGTACAGTTTCTACTTTTCTTTGCAAGCCTTTAATATACAGTTTCGACTTTCCTTTGCAAGCAATAAGGGCATTGACCACTTCATTTTCACAAGGGCATTATGGGGATTGACCAAAAGTTAAGTTTTCACTTTTCCACTTTGACCGTTTAGCCTTTATAAGTAGTTATATATATATATATATATATATATATATATATATATATATATATATATATATATATATATATACACACACACACACACACTTGAATAGCACAAAAAACAAACAGTCTTCTAACATGCAAATGAAGACTTTAGATGTGCCTCTTCTTTTGCAGACATGGTTTGCATATGAAGAGGTAAAAGCTCTGAAAAAAACAAATGACACCTTAGTTACTGCTAAACTTACAGCAACAATATTATTATTAGTGACAGACCCCTGTAACATGGTGAATGTTGTGCCAACCATCTTCTGAAATTTTCAGAAGTGCTATAATAAGGCTACTGATATTTACCTTTACAGAATACATTCTTATTTTTAGTGTTAGTGCAAGGAGTCTCGTTGGGGAGATTGTTAGTGCAAGCAATCTCGTTTGTTTTGATTGATGACAAACATATAACTTGATACATAACGTAAAATGTACAAGTTACTTGTAATCTTATTTTGTCTCAACATACATCCAACACCTCTCGACTTCTCGAGTCTTCGTATGATACAACACAGGTTCGTACATGTTTGTTATGTGGCATTATGATCTAACCCTAAATAAACCTTTTAGAATGTTTAAAATACAGTTAGGTCATTAAGTATTTTAAAAGGTTAATCATTCTACTTAGAACCACATTTTAAACCTTTGCATAAACAAGTATTCTTACTTGTACATCATGTTTCCTAAGTTTAATAGGATAAGTACACTTTAGGTGTCAAACTAACATGATACATATTAGTAAACATATATTAGTTAAGCTAATATATACATGCTATATGATCACAAGGATACATGTTACATACATATATACATTTACATTATTTACATTTTAAATCTTAAAATGGAAATATATACGTGACATCATGGCATACATCATTTAGAAATCTTGTATATTTAGAAAGATATTTTGGAATGATCTTGAAGCAATATAGTTGACTTTGTAAGATTGTGCAAGATATGGAAAGATTTGTTAAGATATTAGCTGTCAGGTCCCGGCGGAACCAAACAGCATAAAGGGCGGACCCCTTTATTTGGATCCGCCAAATCCGTGGCCTGTGTAAACAGTTTTCCTATAAATTGTAGCCCATTGTTTACCCATAGTTTTAAGCAACTAAAACACACATTCCCTCTACCCTTTACATACATTTAGATCAGTAGTAAACCATGTAGAAACATAGATTAATCACCCTTTCCATAATGATCATAATGTTACTAACTTTCATTATGTTGTAAGCATACACTCGTAATGATCCTGTGAAGCAAGCTCAAAGATCGTGAGTCATCATCCATAGCATACTTCCTGATCCACCAAGAAGGTTAGGAGATCTTGAAGTCATCATCCACCAAATCATTCCAACATATGAAGATTCAAGGGCACTTTACATCCTCAAGGATTGAAGACTTCTTATTCAAGAAGTTCATGTAGATTCCACATGCATATTTGAAGATCCATCACAACAAGTTTAGGGAGCTTGTGATCTTCATTCATTGAAGGCTTTCGATCAATGGAAGTTCATATAGATTAGGCATTTATATCCAGTGGACATTTATGTCATGGATCATTTTTGTAACCATCATTGCATCACAATCTATTCATACTAGATTAGGTGGTTTATGTGTTTGTGCCATAAAACACAATATTTCTATGTTGGGCCATAAAACATAACGGGATTGGTTGTACCCTTGTAAAAGAACTCGACATCTAGCTTAGTGTCGGAAAAAGTATAAGCGACGAAGGGAGTGGTTGTACCCTTGTAAAAGAACTCGACATCTAGCTTAGTGTCGGAAATTGTATAGGCGACGTCAGGTTGGTTTTACCTTGAACTAGAACCCGGTATTTAGCTTTGTACCGGAAAAAGTGTAAGCGACGATTGTAAGGTTTTCTCCGCCGAGAAGGGAGCTTGTTGATCTAGTGAAGTAACTCTCGAGTTGGGTACTCGGGGAGAGGAGTAGGGCAGAGAGGAGCTCCGTGACCGAACCACTATAAATCATCGTGTTCGGTTTGCACTTTCTTTTACTTACCACTTTACTTTTATGTTTGCTTGTGTTATGTTTTGTTGATAATACTTGTGTGACAACCTGGTTTAAGTTTATGCTAGTCATAAACTACACGTAACATCTTTCATATTAGAACAAGCTAAATTAGATATTTGATACAACAAGTTTTAAGTTTTTAAAACGGGGACGTATTCACCCCCTCTACGTTTTCACATATAGAAGTACGTGTTTAACCTGTAGTTTATATTTTTGTGACTATAACTACAATATTATTCTTTGGTTAAGTCATAGATGAACACCAATACTTAGAAAAAAGGGATACTAAAGTACTAAACAGAGTACGCAAGAAAACAAACCTTGATCAAATATCTTGTCGTTGGTAGCCTTGGATGGAACTAATATATTGCAAGCAAGGTTAGGCATGTTCAGAACATCTGACAACTGAACACCTGTAGAGTGAGAGACCACATCAAAGGACGTCTCCTTGATATGTTGTTTACCTTAGAAAAATGGCAGCATCAAAACGAAAAAGTAAACCTAATAAAAAATAAGAAAAACATCATGTTTAAGCAACATATTCTTAATATAGAACTTTTAAAAAAGCAATTAAGCCATAAGCTGCAAAAATAGGTTAACCGAATGCTAACCCAAATACCCCCTAAGTTATTGATAACGCTTAAATCTAACATGTTTTTAGGTGCGTTATTGCTAGTTTTGTGCATTATATTTGGTTATATTTGCATGTATTTGTTGCTAAATGATGAAAAAGTGTGTATGCAAGTAAATATAGCCAAGTACAGGAAAAATGGAGGAAAACACGAAGAAATGAAGAGATTATGCACATAAGGAGAATTACGAGAAAGAAACCACTTGATACTTCAAAGAATTGATTAGACCAAGACTTCTATGCTTAATGTATCAAGAAAAGATCAAGTTTTATGAAGGAAATCAATGGTACAGCGAAGGATCAAGCAAGTAACGAGAAATGAATAAAAGAAAACAAAAGTGCACGGCAGGAACATCCATCCGATCGGACGCCGCCCGCATCCGATTCGGATGGAGTGAAGTTAGAAACATCGAGAGCTCCAACCGATCGGATGGAGCCAAATACCGATCGGTTGGCCAAAACTGAAGTTACAAAGTTGCATTAAATGGTGAATTTAAGCCCCATAATCATTGAGGCTTATCATTTCTCAGCTGATTAATTCATATGGGACGTTTTTACTTGGATAAGAAGGGTTTCCTCACTTATTTAAGGAACCCTTGGTTAGTTTGCAAAGAGAGTTCTTTTGGGGAGTGACATAACCTAAGAAAGCTACACCACTATTATTATTATTGCCCAAAAGCTTGGAGTTGCTGTGAAAACGTCCAGGAGATCTTGAGTTCGAGTCTCAAGAGTTGCGTCCGTGTGTGGAGTTGTTTACTTGTGATAATAGGCGATTGGAGGAGTGTGGATTGCTATAGTTCCATAATTCTAGTTCTTGTAATTCCTTGATAGGTATTTCTTGTTGAGTTATCATGAACTATTTTTACTTTTACTATATGATGAATGAAAGTTTGGTTAATTATGTGTGTTTGGTTATGATTGTTATGGAGTAATTTAGTTATACTTGTGTGTGGATGATGTGACAATTGTTGGAGTAATCTTATCATAGTGATGCATGAAAACATATCTTGTTTTATGAGTTTGTTGAGATAAAATCTAGTCTTGCTTAATTGGTTGGTAAAAACATTTTCAAAGATTCAAAAGGCCGAAAGGAGTTTTCTTTATGTTTTTATTCCAAAAAGTTAGTGCACGAATTAGTATGGATTGTGGTGTGTGACAAGCAACACCTTTACTCATTAAAATGGATTTGGAAACGATTTCATCACGAAAAAGGCCGAAAGGATTCGTAGGAATTCTTGAGATAAGACATGCTTTCAAACAACACAAAGGACTTAATAGAATTATCGTAATAGTTAATAATGGCCGAAAGGAGTTAACTAGGAGATTGAATTCTTAGATATGATTTCTCATGATAAAAACCATTGATTGTGAATCATTCATTTTAAGTTGTGCATCATTACAAGTAACACCCAACTTGATTGGTTACTCTAAACAATTGTCATGGAACCTACACACAAGTATATTTGTTTTTGATTGATTGAACCTTGCTTGTTTATTTTTAATTTGCTTCAAATTGGATTGACACTCCATTTTGCTAAAACTTATTTACTAAACCTAAACCCCAATTCCCTTGGGACGATCTCGACTTACCCACCTTTACTACCACGGACGAGTATACTTGCTCGTATGTGTGATTAGAGAATTGGATAAATCGTGTTTATAAATTTTAAAACTTGAACACAACGACACGCACATCAAGTTTTTGGCGCCGCTGCCGGGGAATTGTTAAGATTTTCTTGGTAGTTGGGCTTAGTAGTCTTAAGTTTTTTTAGAAAGCTAAAACAGGTTAAAGAGTAAAAAAAAAAAAAGTTTGGTTCGGACCAACCGAATCGGATGGATTTCCATCCGATCGGTTGGTGGTCTCGTTAATATTTTTTGTTTAGTAATTTTTGTTATTTTTCAGTTTTTATGAGTTATTAATGTTATGTTTAATTAGTATAGTAATTAGATTAATTAATTAGGGTATTAGAAAGTTTTTATATTTAATGTTAGTTAATTTATTTAATTTTAATGTTTGGTAGTTTTAAAGTTTTTATTGAATGAGTAATAAGTAGTTTTTATGGTCATTAGTTCATTAGTTAAAAGTTAATCACATAGTTTAATGCTTAATAAGTAATTGTAGGATTATGTTAATTAGTTTTAGTTTTTAGTTATTTCTTCTTTTTAGTTCTCCTTAATATATATAAAAAAAAAGCACAAAAACAAATTAGAAATAGGTTGTCATTAGTTAGTTTTATTATTATTTATAAAAAAAAAAAAAAATTTTTTTTCGATCTAACCGATCGGAGGCCGCCCGCATCCGATTCGGTTGGTGAGATTTCGTCTTTTGCAGTTTACCCATCCGATCGGATGGAAGGTGATACCGATCGGATGGTTGCCTCGGTAAAAGTTTTTATGATTTTTTATTTTTAGTTGTTTTCATGTTTTGATGATTTGAGGTTGTTTGTTAGCTTATGTTTGATTGATATTTTGATAAGGTTCGATTATAACTAACCCTCACGCTAATAGTTTGGAATTTTTGTTTTGTGGTTATGTTATGATAGTGTTTAAGTAGAATGGAGAGTTTGAGCAATGTTTCGGAGTACTTGAGAAATTTGGAAGAGATGTTGAGAGATTCAGGAAATTCGTTGGAGAAGTTGGAAAGCATTTTGGATGAAGCTAAGATTGGTTTAGAAAGGAAAGAAGAAGTTGGCGAAAGTAGTGTTTGTTTACCTAAGGAGAAGAGAGTAGTTGTGTTTACACAAGCACCACCTAAAGAGTTTGATGTACCATGTATGAGGTATGCTACACCATGTGGTGTGGAAGGAGTTAAAGCTTGGGATGCTCAACTTAATATGGAATATGGTGAAAATTACATTACGGAAGAAATGCTTGGTAAGCTTGGCTTTGTTAGGCTTGATTATGAAAGTTATGGTAGGAAGATAGTGAGAGATGTGAAAGTTAATATTCATGGTCATGTTTTCAAGATTGATTTTGTTGTGTTGGAATATGGAAATGTGGATGAACCGGAAGTTATGTTTGGTAGAAATTTCATGGTGAAAACTAAATGTAGGGTTGATTTTGCTATGGGAGAGATGAGAATTGATGTTGATGATGATATGGTAGAGAAGAAGGAAGGAAAAGGAGAGATTGTTAAAATGGGAAAGGCTAATCGCAAGAAAACACCACTTAACAAACTTACCCAACCCTCCACCCCTAAAAATGAGGCTAGTTCATCTAGTTCATCGCCCAAATCACCTCAAGAAGTTAAACCATTGACTCAAGAACAAAAGGAAGCTGTTTTGGAGAACTTGGAAATGAAATTTAAGGAGCTTATGGAAGAGAAGCCGGTTATAGAAGTGTTGAACAATTACATGGTTTATCGTAAGAAGTTAGATGCGGTTACGATGGCAACAGCTAGGCTAGAAGATAAGAATTTTGATGAGTTTGCAAGGGAAAGGATAGTTGAAAATGGATTGCCTAAGAAAGAGAGTGATCCGGGAAATTTTGTGTTACCAGTTAAGGTGAATGGAACCGATGCAATGTATGCATTGGCTGATACAGGAGCAAGTGTGAATGTGATGCCATACCCGTTGTACAAAAGATTAGGACTTGGTAATCCTCAACCAAATCAATATAATCTTACAATGGCGGACAATTCAAGAGCAAAAGCAATGGGAGAAGTGAAGAATGTTAGAGTGCAAGTAGGATATCAAGCTTTCTTAGCCGATTTTCTTGTACTTAATATCCCGGAAGATAAGGAGTTACCTTTGTTGTTAGGGAGAACGTTTTTGAGAACTTGCGGAGCTATTATAGATATGGGTAGAGGTACTATGACTATTAGTGATGGATCTTGAAGCATACCTATTATCCAAAACCTAGAGGCAAGATTATTAAGGAAGTGCATGATGAAGAAGAAGAAGAAGACCATTTAGGTTGTTTTGAAGTTGGTAGAGATGAAGAGGGAAGACCTAAATATGGGCCGATTGTCCCTAGTTACTTTGGTATTGAAGATGAGTTGGAAAGAGCATTAGCTATGGAGGTTTTCTATAATCCATTCAAGAATATTTTTGTGTTCCATAAATTGACAGATTTTATTGGATCTTTACCGGTTCAATTGAAGAATTTGGAATGGGTACCCGAAGGAGCTAGTGTTTACAAGAAAGAAGAAGGTGATGGAGAATGGCATGTGAAGTTTGATGTAGTTTGTCCGGATTGAAGAAATTTTGCAAGGAAGTTTAAAACTCAAGTGACTAATCGAAAGTTATCCGGTAAATTTCAAAGTGAAGACATCTTGAAGCATGAATATTTTGAAGGTTGAAGGTTGAAGAGCAAGAGTTGAAGAATAAAGCACAAGGCTTGTGCTAATGTTTGTTTTGTTTATTTTTAATGCATTTTTTTTTAATGGTAGTTTAATGTTTTGCATTTAAGTTTGATTTAAGTTTAAGACCTTTTGGTTATCTTATGGTTTTATTAAGTTTTTAATCTATGGAGTTAAGTTTTGTTTTTAGAAGTTGTAGAGATAGTTTGGATAACAAGTTGGGAGAATAAGTGTGTTGGTGGTATTTTTACTTAAAGAGAAGTCTTAAAGGGAGTCAAATACTTTTTATTTGTTCTTACAAAAGTCAAGGTATTGAAGAGAGAAAGAAAAAGTGAAGCTTTGCAAAAATTCAATCCGAATCGGTTGGATGAAATACTGATCGGATGGATTGAAGTATATATACCCAAGATTTCAAAAATCATAAGAACACACACACACTCATTCCACCATACTTGGGGTTCATTAATTCGACCATTAGGAGAATTTTAAGAGTTGCAGAAGAGTTGAAGGATCATCAATGGCACCAAAACAAGTAAGTAACATCATTAATTTGTGTCAATTAGGTTTTAATTCGAGTTGATTGAATTAGGTCAAAATTTAGGCGTTTTTGATATAGTTCGAATTAAGGCATGATTTTTCTGGAATAGATGGGTAAATGATTGAGGAAATCAAAGTAAAAAGAATTAGATGGATTGATTAAGTTTTGAGGAAGAATGAATTAATTGATTTTTTGGATCAAAAGAGTCAAAACTTTGAATCGATTCTGGGTAGAAATTAGTGATTTCCAGATGTTGTTTGGATGTTGATTATTGTTCCTAGGATGATGCATTGTGGATTAGAACATCAATAAGGTTTGATTTTGAATATGTTCATAGTTCCTAAGATTGATTATGCGAGTATGTTATGGATATTATTCGGAGATAAGTGGGATGTGTAGAGACCATAATGATTGATGAAATGCAGGATAAGGAAGAGTGGAATTAGATAGGATTGAGTTTGGAGTCGGAAAATTTTTGTTTTGAATACAGTGAGTACAACCGATTCGGTTGCGAATTGCTACCGATCGGCTGGACAAGGTCACAACTCCATCCGATCGGATGGAAGGTGATACCGATCGGATGGAGCTCTCGGTAAAACTTTTTGAAGATTTTCAAATCGAATATTTTGGACTTCTTAATCATCTAACTTTGTTTCTTATACTCTTATACTAACAAATAATCATGATTTCTACAGAGATTTCTTGCAGGAGGATCGAGTTCATCACGTGAAGTTAGTAATCCAATTGTGCAAAAGTTTGTGAATAGGAATAACAAAGAGAAGGTTAAGTATACTTTGATTCCAGAGCGTAACGAGAATTTGAAGTTCAGTGGTTTAAGCAGCGAGGAGAGGCACGCTTTTCATGAGCGTCTATCGAAGTTACAAGAGAGAAAATATGCCGATACCGGAATGTCACCCCAATCTAGTGTGGAAAGGGGAGGATGCAAGTGTTCGAAAAGCTTTTAGTGCTATACTTCTTAAGATTAGAGGATGGGAGATTCATTCACCAAGGATTATGAACTGGAATGACATGAAAGAGCTTGGTTGTGATGAATTTCTGGAGGACATGTTTCTTATTAGGATTCTTTGGGATGGACGAATTTTGACTTCCAACATGTGGATGAAAGCATTGAGCATAAGGGAACCGATATACAAGGTATGGTGCTTAGAATTTTTGTGTTCAATGAGGATGAAAGAAAAGATCACTGATATCGGTGTTACCACCGATAAATTCCTCGAATTCAGACTAGGGGGACAAAAACACGAGGTTACACTATTTGAATTTGGAAACCTATTAGGTTTATATTCGGACGAAGATTTATGTAATAGGGATTTCAAATTTTTGGTAATGAGTGGAGAAAGGAATAAGAATAATTTTGATGCTAACGGATACTGGAAGAGGATTAGTACGGAAAGCAAGTTAGTGTTTGGAGAAAGTGAAGTGTCAACAATCAAGAAACCAATGTTACGTGTGCTTCATAGGATAATAGTGCAGTCATTGTTACATAGGACGTCTGGTGTGGAAGTGATCTATGAAGATGATTTATGGGTACTACACGCACTAGATGAGAAGCATCCCTATAGGCATTTGAACGTAGCATGGGTAATAGTGCAACATTTACACAAGCGTGCAGCAGATGGGATAAGAAATTACTTATGTGCGGGGCATTTTATTTCTAGAATTGCTAGGAATCTTGGGTTGTTTAATGAAGAAGAAATGAGCGATTTTGGAGAACCAGTTGTTCCATGGAGTGTTGATATAAGAAAGTTCACAAACCTTAGAGAGAGCAGGAATGGAAAGTTAAGAGGGCTTCCAGAAGTCTTGGATATTCAGCCAATAACCACTTGGGATGGTTTATGATTATGGTTTCAAAACAATGATGGTTGAACTATTTCTATTTTCTATTTTCTACTATTTTAAACTTTAACTCTTGTAGGATTTATTTGTTTTGATTTTGGTTTGTTTGGATTATGTTTATTTTTATGTTTGTTTGGTTTATTGTTTTTGGTATTTTGTTTGTTTGTTTCGAGCATAGTATGCAGTATTTGCAGGGGGAGAATTGACGGAAGCTTAGTGTTGATCAATTTTGGAAGTTGGAAGAATTCACGAGATTACTTGTGATCAACTAGGCTAATGCTAATTTTTTCCGGGTAGTTTTTTTTTCTATTTTTCTTTCCATTTCCTTTACTTTGAAGTTCGTTTTATTACATTGAGGACAATGCAAAACTTAAGTGTGGGGGAGGGAAGTAAATAGGAAAGTTTTTTTTTTTTTTTTAAATTTTGTTAAAATTTTTTGTTTTTGGATTTCAAGGACTAGAATTTGTGAATTTATTCGCCTTTGATTTTTCTAGTTGATAGACAAAATTGATTCAATGGTAAATAATAAGGTTATTTTGAAAAAATTTTGGAATGTAGTCAAGTTTTGAGAGTTTTTGGTAGCTATTGCTAAGTACATTTTACCACCACTTTAAATTGTGAGGATTCATGCCTTATATTTCGTATGAGTGTGCCGGTGATTATGTCAATTCTAGAACTTGTACTTGTTATGCATTACGGTTAAAATTACTTTCAAGTAATAAAATATATTCAAATGATAAGAGGCAAATTAGGATTTTCACCAAATGGCCTTCCGTTTACAATACATTTTTGCTAACCACATCGGTTAGTTGTCCTTAGTAATTGGAACCCATTTGTTAGCATTATATGCTAGATACCCTTAGTTACACCCTTTTGAGCCTATCTTTTCTTTTGATTTAACCAGAAAATTATTACACCATACACCTTAGACTTTCCCGAATCAAGTCCAAATGAAGTTCGAAACGATTTATTTTTGATGATTGCATGATTGACCACACCTTGTATGTGTATATGTTGTTCCAATGAAGAAGGAGGTCGCTACTCTTATTTATATTTTTTGTAGCGTGTGCTCATCCAAAGTGTGGGGGTGTAAAAAAAAAAAAAAAAAAAAAAAAAAAAAAAAAGAGAGAAAAAAAGAAAAGCCAATGAGCTATGTATGTGTGGAAATAAGATATTCAAAGAGTTATTATGGAAGATGAAGTTTATATGAAGTGCGGAATAATGATCGAAGAAGTTTGGTGAGTAATCATTTGTGATGTAAAGAGTTAGGATTGAATTTGGGCTTGATTTTTTTGTTTTTTTTTTAGAACCAAATCAAATTCCCATGTCTTATCCCTTTCCTTTACCAATTACTTTATTCGAGCATTCGGATTTAGTGATGGCTTTGTTTAGATATGTAGCACATGTATGTTTTAGTGACCATCCGAGTTTTTGGATAGTTGAAAAGCGTTGTTAGCGATCTGGTGAGTAAATTGGTGACCATCCGTTATGCAAGTAACGTCGTTAGCGAACCAAGGCACGATCTGGTGACCATCCGTTGCTTGACTATACAAGGATTCGTTGTTAGCGAATTATGATGTACTTGTATGAGATATCTATACATTAGCTAGGTAATCAAAACCCTTTTTGAAGCCTAAACCCAAAGAAAAGACCTCTTTGATGTTTTATTTTGTTGTTTTGATACAAGTACAAGCTTATGGTAAGAGACATGAATCGCGCCTGGGCAATTGAGTGATATACAATCAAATCTACTATCGAGAGTTGTGTGAATTTAAAATTTCCTTTGTGAGGTACTTGGTGAAGTTAACTAAACTCAATTTAATTTGCTTACATTTCAAGGATTTTTTATGAACATAATGAAAATGCCATTGAGTTCAGTTTTTCTAAAAATTAGACTTGCTCGAGGGCGAGCAAAACTCAAGTGTGGGGGATTTGATAACGCTTAAATCTAACATGTTTTTAGGTGCGTTATTGCTAGTTTTGTGCATTATATTTGGTTATATTTGCATGTATTTGTTGCTAAATGATGAAAAAGTGTGTATGCAAGTAAATATAGCCAAGTACAGGAAAAATGGAGGAAAACACGAAGAAATGAAGAGATTATGCACATAAAGAGAATTACGAGAAAGAAACCACTTGATACTTCAAAGAATTGATTAGACCAAGACTTCTATGCTTAATGTATCAAGAAAAGATCAAGTTTTATGAAGGAAATCAATGGTACAGCGAAGGATCAAGCAAGTAACGAGAAATGAATAAAAGAAAACAAAAGTGCACGGCAGGAACATCCATCCGATCGGACGCCGCCCGCATCCGATTCGGATGGAGTGAAGTTAGAAACACCGAGAGCTCCAACCGATCGGATGGAGCCAAATACCGATCGGTTGGCCAAAACTGAAGTTACAAAGTTGCATTAAATGGTGAATTTAAGCCCCATAATCATTGAGGCTTATCATTTCTCAGCTGATTAATTCATATGGGACGTTTTTACTTGGATAAGAAGGGTTTCCTCACTTATTTAAGGAACCCTTGGTTAGTTTGCAAAGAGAGTTCTTTTGGGGAGTGACATAACCTAAGAAAGCTACACCACTATTATTATTATTGCCCAAAAGCTTGGAGTTGCTGTGAAAACGTCCAGGAGATCTTGAGTTCGAGTCTCAAGAGTTGCGTCCGTGTGTGGAGTTGTTTACTTGTGATAATAGGCGATTGAAGGAGTGTGGATTGCTATAGTTCCACAATTCTAGTTCTTGTAATTCCTTGATAGGTATTTCTTGTTGAGTTATCATGAACTATTTTTACTTTTACTATATGATGAATGAAAGTTTGGTTAATTATGTGTGTTTGGTTATGATTGTTATGGAGTAATTTAGTTATACTTGTGTGTGGATGATGTGACAATTGTTGGAGTAATCTTATCATAGTGATGCATGAAAACATATCTTGTTTTATGAGTTTGTTGAGATAAAATCTAGTCTTGCTTAATTGGTTGGTAAAAACATTTTCAAAGATTCAAAAGGCCGAAAGGAGTTTTCTTTATGTTTTTATTCCAAAAAGTTAGTGCACGAATTAGTATGGATTGTGGTGTGTGACAAGCAACACCTTTACTCATTAAAATGGATTTGGAAACGATTTCATCACGAAAAAGGCCGAAAGGATTCGTAGGAATTCTTGAGATAAGACATGCTTTCAAACAACACAAAGGACTTAATAGAATTATCGTAATAGTTAATAATGGCCGAAAGGAGTTAACTAGGAGATTGAATTCTTAGATATGATTTCTCATGATAAAAACCATTGATTGTGAATCATTCATTTTAAGTTGTGCATCATTACAAGTAACACCCAACTTGATTGGTTACTCTAAACAATTGTCATGGAACCTACACACAAGTATATTTGTTTTTGATTGATTGAACCTTGCTTGTTTATTTTTAATTTGCTTCAAATTGGATTGACACTCCATTTTGCTAAAACTTATTTACTAAACCTAAACCCCAATTCCCTTGGGACGATCTCGACTTACCCACCTTTACTACCACGGACGAGTATACTTGCTCGTATGTGTGATTAGAGAATTGGATAAATCGTGTTTATAAATTTTAAAACTTGAACACAACGACACGCACATCAGTTATCAACACCACATTCTCTAGCAAGGGAATCCAGACACTTATGAAGCAAATACGAATCAAGAAAACTCTGGAGCATATCCAAGCACCAAGAAATGTCATATGAGTAAAATCAAAGAATAGGAAAAGTATATACAACCTTATACAGGGAACCCATAGTATAATTTGAAGGGTACTCCAGCCTCCATCCTAACACAATATAAAAGTTACTCATAAAATAAGACACAAACTAAATGCATGAATTTTTTTTTACCGAAATTCCAATTCCATTGTTGCTGCCTAAATCAGGTGGTATCAATAGCAGCGCCATCTGCTGATGAAATCTGTTTATACGAAGAACATAAATTAAATAACGTAACTTAATTATGGTAAGGAAGCATGCTAAATAATCTATAAGGATAAGAATAGGAAAAGTATATACCTGAACCATAAGCAAGACCTTCGCATTGTTTGCTTCACTAGACTCAGACTGACACTCATAAGTTCCTTTTTTCTTTTTTTTCTTTTTTTTTTTGTGCAACTCGTTGCTAGATGTTGTTGAAGCATGACTGACATGGATGGTATTAGCTACAGAATCCATGAGAGAATCGATGCTCTCGATGCTTCGGGAAACACCACTGCTGCAATTGGAAAGGAACTTTATTATTTAGAGTAATTACATTTAACCTACATTTGAATAAATCAACCTAGGAAGGCATGTAAGCCTCACAGTCACATATCATGCATTTTTTTTATGCGAACCCAATAGTACAAAGTCACCTTTGGCTAATAAAAATAAATACGGCAAATATATAATCCCAATATACATTTTCAGAAATATACATTTTCAGTTATGCAGTGCAGAGTTTATAATGTCACATGAATTCTTAAATCAAATAGATGGCCAAGCTACATAGTGAAGACGATAATCACAATTAATTAAATGGATAATAACTTTAAAAAGCATCATATTTATCCAAGAATACTCTTCTAGGTATCGAACAATTTTTCTTGCTTATATGGGTGCTATACTTTCAATTTCGGACTCTTTGAGATACTTTGTGACATTTTTTCCCTTCAAATTGTTAAAAATCCTGGGGCAAAAATGTCACAAAAGTACCTCAAAAAGACCGAATTTGAAAGATTAATACTTCAAAAAGTCCGAATTTGAAAGTTTAGTACCCGTACGCAAAAAAAATTGTTCGATACCCAGAAGAGTATTTTTATACAAGTATGATGATTTTTAAAGTTGTTATCCCTTAAGTAAAACATACAAATCCATGTTTCTAATATATAGTTCACAGCAAAAACAAAAGTTGAGGATATAGCAAACCTGATCGTTAGGTGTTGATCCTGTGTGATGAGCATAAGACGTTGAATAACTTTATATTATTGATGTCACCATAAGCCTACGACCCCCCCCCCCCCCCCCCCCCCCCGTGTACCCTACCCAACTAAATTACCGTTCTTCTTCTCCCAGTGGCCTCTTCCCATAAATTGAAGTCGTTAGGTTGATGATCGCTAATGTCTGGTCGTTTTTATGATTACTATTTTATGATGGCGGCTGTTAACCCGTGCCACTGTTGTCATTTTCAACAAACTGCAAGAGTGACACAAAAAGACTTTATCATTAGAATCAGTTGTTTGATTACGCAAGAAATTTATACATAAAAGTGACAAAAAAAGACAATTTTTATGAAAAAACGGAGATAGTTCTTAGAAGATTAAATTGTAAGTATCTCAAATCAAGTTGTAAAATAGTAATCAGAAAAACCGTATTTTACCATGCGATACTTTATTGCAGCTATAAGTAAACATAATTATCTAAATAGCTTGACCCCTATATAATCAGTTTCTCTATGCATATCCAAACACCCCCCCCCCCCAATACCCTGCAAACACGTAAACTGGAAACACAAAGACATACCTCTTCCGCGATCATTAACATATCTTCCGCTCATTTTCATCATAAAGACATACCGATCTTTTGCGATCATTAACATATCTTCCAGGGACTGGTAGCCATCCAACGTTCTAGCCGACTCCCTAGTGAGAATTGTCTGGATCCAAATACGTCGGATTTGTAGACTTTGAAGATTCCTTCCACATTTGCTGTTTAACAGCCAAATAAATAAGATCGAACATATCTTTACACATTATCAAAGAACACATATTCTCATTGGACTAAGTAATTGGGAATACCTGATCAGTATGTGCATAAGCCAATGACGTCTCTTGCCTCTGCCTTATAATAAAGACCAACTACATATGCAAAATTGTACATAGAAACTGATATCACTAAATTTAAAACCTTGATATATAAATCAATAAATCGGCTTTACTTGATACACAGGCACAAAAGCAATCCCAATCGGCTTAACCTGATCCTCACGTGCCCTATTGTCCAACTCACCAAACAACCTGTAATTTTTTAACCAAACATTCCCCAAAACATTCACTAAGATTACAAAAAGCCATAAAACCTGTAACACCCCCAAAATATCGCAGTGGAAGATTGTGTCACTGGGGTATTACTTCATGGGTTACAGTACAAGTTACAGAAAACGACTCTAAATGAGACGTTTTGAAATAAATTATCATTCGATTAAAATATCAGAGTTTACAAAGAGGTCCCACATGTTTACAAAATGTACAACATAAAAGTTATAAAGTTTTTCGAATGATAATATATGCATCATCTTCAAAATGTTTTTCCGTGCGCCTTCACATGCCAGCTAATTCCTTTCGGACATGAGATAAGCATGATAAAAAGTCAACACAATGGTTGAGTGAATTCATAGGTTTATAGTAAATCAGTTGATCACAAGATTGCAAGTTTAATAGACAGAGGGTTACGTTGTTATACACCCATAATTCGAAAAGCAGTATATTATTGCATCTAAGCCCATGGCACTCAAACTGACAGTATATATCAACAATGATATATAGGATAATAATGTCCCCGTGTACGTACTTGCCATATACCTAGAGTTACAAATATAGTACATTTGGTTACGTATCGAGCTAACACAAATGGGATTCGTCAATCCCGATAGGCCCATCTACTATATTCGCGTTCACTCGCCAGTGATTAATGGTCCATGATGTGGGGGACTTATGGCATAAGGGAACTTAGACACAAGTAATAATACATTCAGTTAAGAGCATAGTTTTCAAACAATTGTGATCATAATAAAATTAGTAGCATGTATCTCCCCCAAAGTAGTTTAAAACGAATAAAAGTAGGGGCTATGAACTCACCGTAGTTTTCAGTAGTAGATTATAGCAACAGATAGTGTATGGTGATACCACAATGTTTAACGATGACCTACGAGAGTATAGTGATCGTGTCTTAGTATAGTGTACGATAGTAGTGTACAAGTATATGTAAAGTTATTGACTTGATTAAGATGTTGTACATTATTCTAGTAATTTGTGAAAAGGAGTGAAGTATCCTTAAAATATGGTTTGTCTATTAGCCTTTTATAAATGACATCGTACTACCGTTCGGGATATCAAAATCTAGAGGTCATGTAATGAACGTACGAGGAGCCAGGACGCTTTAATTCGTAAATCCACAACTCGTTGATACGACACCCCGAAGAGGCCTCTCATGATAATGAAACTCTCTACTATTTTAGTACTTATCAATTATAAATAAAAGTATTTGACGAAACAAATGTTGTATAAAATATTTGTCGTGTTTCGTCAAAGACTATTGGTAATAATTATTCGTGAAAAGGTTTAGTGTAACATGTATCAAGTGTGAATGCTACCAAGTTAATGGTCAAGTATGTTGTGATGAAATTGCTAACGGCGTTTCATAACTTTGTCGTGTAAAGTGTTCTAAACGATATTTAGATATCGTACTAGTTATTACAATTTTGCGGATCAAATGTAAGTTGTGACTTTGAGGACATGATATACATATAGTTAATATGTGATATGGTCATTTTTATAGGTTGTCGAGGTCGGGAAAATGAGTCAAATAAATGATCAAGTTTCGGGTCATCAAACCGAAACTAGCCGTGCGGCTAGACACACAACCTTGAGACAGCAAACAAGGCCATAGCCATAGCTATGTCTCAGCTAAAAGGCCTTGAGACAACAGCCTTGGCTGTGTCTCGGCCTCAAGAGGTCAAAACGCCATAAAGACTCTTAAGTCATGGCTGTTTTTCAGTCTTAAATAGGTCCAGTTGGTTTTTGTAGTTTACAGCCTTCTTTTTTCACTTTCAGGCTAAAATACTCGCGTTGTCTTATGTAAAACATCTTTCTAAACAACTTTCGTCTTTGACACTTTCGATGATTTGGACCAGAAAGGGGTCTAAATCGTGATTTAATATCAGATCAGAAGACTTTTTGTTCCAGCACCTAATTTCCATCTAGTAATCTTCATTTAGCCATAACTTTATAACTACAAGCCCCTTTTAAGTGATTCAAAAGCTCAAGTTCTAGTTTTTACTTCCTCTAACAGCTTATTAAGGTCATTCAAGTCCATGGCTTATGAGTTTGTGTCAAAACTCATCACAAATCACTAGTTACAGACTAGTTGTCTTAAAGGGTTTTCTAATGAGTTTTAACTCATGTTTTAAGTTATGTACAACATCATATCATGTCCTATTACATATGAAACTTGTACAAAGCATAAATTAAAAATAATTGAAAGACTTGAAAACTAATTATAGTCATACAACTTCTTGGATGGAAATCACCAAAAACCCAAGAACACTACCCTAAGTCTTTCAATCACCAACTAGCCTTTCAATCTTCAACCCAACTTGTGGTAGCCTATTGAAAACCTTGTGCTTGGACTTCTACTTCAGGGTTTTGGTCTTGTGTAGGTCTTGTTGTAAGCTTTGAATCAATAAATCTTCACTTGGACTAGGTAGAACACATCATGGCCTTCATCTTTCTTCTTATACTTTAAGCTTAAAATTAACTAATGATGATGGTGATTTTTTTTTTTTTATTATTATTTTTTTTTATTTTTTTTTATTGTAGTGTACGTATGGAGAGGAAGAGCCAAGAGATATTGATCTTATTTGATTTCCTTTGTAGTAAAGAAAGGTGTTAAGGATAGGCCTTTATATGATAACACATGATTAGGTGTCTAAATGGAAGACTTAGTAGTTTCATTTAAGGCCATGTGGCCTTTGTGTTGGCTTATTCACGCCCACCTCATGCTTATGAGGTGGTGAGAAGATAGCTTGCTAGCTTATGAGGTATCTTCAAGGTGAAGCAAGGTTTTTACGAGGTATAGTTTGGTCCCGGTAATTACTAATGTTAAACCGTTAAGTCACGAAACTTAAAACCGGGCAACGCAAGAATATAAAACTTATGAAAATGTCTAAACTTATCAATATACCGCAACCAAGTATATTAAAAGTGTGACAAGTCTAACGGAGTGCATTTATGTTGTTAAAGCCTAATAACATGGGTTTGAGTACGCGAATTACGTAAAGAGTAAAATGTTTACGTAAAAATAACAAAGTGGCAACAGTTCATATGAAATGTGACTATTGATGAATTTTTGAGTGTTTTGAACATATAGACTCATCCTAGTATTGTGTTGGTCGCGGGAAAAGTTTACACGATTAAACTTTCATGATTACTTATAAAAGTAATTTAAATATTAAAAGTAATATTATATGACATAAAAAAAATAATAATAATCAAATCAATTTGCTTGTTGAGTTTATTGTTGTGCCGGTACGCGTTGTGTGCGATTTTCACGTTTTGCGAGATATCTTCTCGTTAAATAGACAAAGGTGAACGAAAACGTTCAGAGAGTAATAATTCAAAGAAGAGTGAATTATTTAACTTGAAAAATTACCGGTTACAGTATTTGCTTTTACGTTACGGTAAAAGTCAAATAGTCAAGAAGTAAAAGTCAGAGTCAACTTTGAAAAGTCAAAGGGTAAAATAGTCATTTTTGCCTTATGAAATTTTACGAGTTGCTACAAAACCATGACAATCTCATACACTTTGAAACGAATTTTTCGATCTTCCACATATTAATATCTAGGGCTGTAAACGAACTGGACGAACACGAACGGAGCCTTGTTCATGTTCGTTCATTTAATTTTAACCGGATAAATAAACGAAAACGAACACTTAAACGGACGAATTTTCTTGTTCATGTTTGTTTATTAAAAAATGACTTGTTCATGTTCGTTTATGTTCGTTCATTAAGACACTAAACGAACGCTAAACGGACATAAACGATCGAACATAAATGAACATAGACAAACAAACATAAACTTTATTAAATTATGCATCTAATATTGTTTTATAAGTGTTGTTTTATTTAAACAAACTAATTTTAAAATTATACAATTAAAATATATGATATACGAACATAAATAAATAAATGAACGTTAACGAACGCATAATCGGACGTTCACGAACATAAATAAACGGACGTGACTTTTGTTCATGTTCGTTCATTTTAACTAAACGATTGTAAAATATTGTTCATGTTCGTTCATTTAATTAATAAACGAACATAAACAAACTTTTAACCGAACGGTTCATGAAATGTTCACTGAACGTTCAGTTCTTTTACGGCCCTATTAATATCAACAAAACTGTTAAAAAAAGAAAAACTAAAACCGATCAAACCAACATACTTGTATCTTGAAATTATTCGTAAACTAGATGAAAATACTTCAAAGCAATTAGGGTTAACAAACATCACACGCCATAAGTAACCTGAAAAAATCAACACCAGAATCCTAAAATCTGAACCTTTAAACCATTGAAACAACACCAATATAACTAATCAATACCCACATTATAAAATAATCAAACCTGCAAAATCCAAAAAAAAAAAAAAAAAATAAAAAAAAAATCAAAGCTTTTAATCAACACCAATAAGTAAGCCAAACAACCCCTAAGAAATAAACTTACCACAAACCAAATTCTTTGAGGACTTTCACCAAATTCGGTGGTGTGTTAAAAAAAATGGATCCTTTCAGCTCGGGCAGGAGACCCGAAACGACAAAACCCACCTTTTTACAAAGAGTGATACGACAAAAAATTGGATTCAGCACTGTTGCTACACTCAGATCTTGCACTGTAGCAAACGACGTCGTATTGAACGCCTTTTAATAAAATTATATACTATATAACTAAAGATGGGGAGGTGGGGCTGCTTCAATGTGTTGTTCATAACAGTAGTAATAACAGTTACCCTCTTCAAAGAATTGTACACTCCAATGTATTATTACTTTCCCACCTCTTTATCTCTTCTCGCTCCCTCTAGAAATATCAATAACACCATTAACAAACCAAAGAGTCTGATCCTCCCCTCCCCGGTTCTTCCACCGCCTTAAAGGAGGAGGGATCCATACACAATCCACATCCACCAAACAAACAAACAAACTTCTATTCCTCTCACAAATTCAATTCACAAAATCAATCAGCCAACCGTTAAAATTAGGTCTCCAAATAATCAGATCTAAGGTAATCTTCACACCCTAACTTAATTGAATTAAATCATCACATATAATAACTAATTTAATCGAATTTGATTTGATTATTACAGATGTTAACGAAATTTGAGACGAAGGGTAATCGAGTGAAAGGATTAAGTTTTCACAGCAAGAGACCATGGATCTTGACTTCATTACATAGCGGTGTTATTCAGTTATGGGATTATAGAGTTTCGCTTCGATGAACACGACGGTCCTGTTCACGGTATTCATTTTCATAAATCTCAACCTCAAATTAAGAAGAAAACCTCAAAATCAGGTTTCTAAGATTTTGTGTGAATTTGTATACGGGAAAAAAAGATTATCCTGATTTTGTGGATACTCATAAAGTGTTCGATCAAATGCAAAGGTGTTGTAGGTGACTTATGAAGTGAAGTTGTGGTTGCTGGAATAAAAAGTCTAGATGAAATTGGTACGTACAACGTGTTTGATGAAAGTTTTGAAAGAATTGGGTTTTTCGTAAGTTTTTCCTTTCTTCTTTTTTCAACCTCTTTAGTTATCTGTTTGAAGCTTTGAATTTATGTTGCATAAACAAACCAACAAATTTGAGATTTGTGAAATTTTTAGGACAATTTATTAGAATAATAAGCCTTTAGGCATGATATTAGTTGCCTTGCAGGTTATGGTTCATGGGTTTCGGATTGTAGTTTCCGGTAAAAGTTGAATCCCATATTTCCAATAGGTGTTTAAATGGGCATGTCTTTTGTTTTTGGTCTGTTGAACCTTTTATATCAATCTTTCTGATTTTTTCAACTATATGGTGCAGATAAAAAAAGATCCAGAAATGTTGGCAATGATGAACTTGATTGTAGTATATCAATGGAATGAAATCTTGGAGTTTGAGAAGATTTTGAAGGTACAAAGGTCTAAAATGGAAGCTTTTGACATGTATGATTATAACTGTGTACAATCTGTGTTGTTGCAGGTCACCATAAGCAAAGAGAATTGGAAGCCTAGAATTCCAAGGTTAGCTTCCTAATCCAAGTACCAATTATCCGTTTTTTAAGTTTTAAATTTGATATGTTTTGTTACTTTTAATGTTATATTCAGTTGCGTGAATTTATAGGACGTGTCCAATTCTATGGGGAAGAAAAAGAGACTATGGTATCAAATGGTTAAAAACAAAATATGATGTGTCAAAAAAATTCGCCGACATCCGTGGAGAATTGATGAGTTCCGTTTTGGGGTGGGGAATCTGTTCTGACCTTCTATAGTGTTGATTATGTTGCTGCTAATTGGAAACGAGGTTATGGAGGTTAGTATCATTTTCCGAAAATTTAATTTGATATAACTGGTTTTCTTTATGATTTTAGGTTTTGAGTTTACTGAGTTACTGTTTTAATTGTTGATTAGAAGGTCAATGAAGCATACATATTTATAATTGATTGACTTTATACAAATATAATATAAACCAATATCAAAATCCAATCTTTCTACTTAATAGCAAATATTTTGCATAAGAGATTGTTAAAACGAATGGTTATTCAAACGGTAATAACATCTTTGAAATTTGAGGTTCTTTATTTCTTTAACTATTTAATTGAACAGGAATATGTGCATACTATCGGATTGCAAATTGGTTTTTGTGGTCAAATGGATCAGTTTACATTAGAAGTGGGAACTTCGAGCTATCCAACGGGTCGATTTGGGTTCTGTTTTGTATCTGTCAGACAAAAAATGAGTATATTTGTTGATAAGCTGTTTTAGTATGCAATGCCAAACACCTTTAGTATGATAACTTATACTAACTGCTATATGTTCTTTCTGGGTAATATTCAAATGGAAAATTGTAGTGTAATCTGTAAACATCTAATGTGACATGCTTACCTTTTATTTACCATTTAATACAACATACTTACTACTTGCCATTTTACTATGTGATACACAAAATTGCATACTTTGGAAAATATGGCAAGCGTGTGGTATCAAATGGTTAAAAACAAAAGATGATGTGTGTATTAGTTACTGCTCATTGGTTTTATCATCCCGAATTGCATCTTTAACTATTACGTACCAATATGAATTACTATAACATTAAATTGTGTTTTAAAAGAACATTAACATCTTTATGCAGGGCTGTACTCCAAAGATGAGTTCGGCACGCAACACAAAGGAAGAATGGGGTGCAAAACCGACAAGAAGAATCCCTACATTGGTGGATCTTTGTGTTAAAAAAGCTGTAGACAATGTTAGGTACTTGGGGGATATAGGAGAAACAGACCAACATCTCTTGGACCGCATTTTGCCACATTGTAATGTAGATCAGCTGACGCATATCGAGGATTCAACCAAGGTATAATGAATTTTTCCAAGCATTGTTTCTCCCACACTTCAAATCCTGTTCGAATTTAAGACCTTTAAGTATTTAATGTTGTGCAGGAGCGAGATCTTAACCCCGTTACTGATAAGCTATGGAAGAACTTCTACGTCCAACAGTTTGGCGCTAAAAGCACCAATGTTGTAGTTAATAGAATGAGACAGAAGCAGGTTTCATTCAGTTGGAGGCAATTGTATGAGGTGATAATCTCTTAATTTCCCATTACCAAATAGTCATGGCTCCGTTGCTATTTTTAAATATTCTTACACAACTAGAAGATATGTGATACAAATATCAGTAGAATTTGGAGCAAATGATATGATCTTTGCTCATTACTATCATATAATGGCATTGCTTCGATTTTTATTATTTTTGGGCTCTGAATTTTTAAATCCACCCTCTCTTATTTTCCACAGCTCAAATTAATCAACTTGCACCACAAGTAGTAGTTGGATTGGCCATTCCTGTTTGGCAAGTTCCTTTAGCAAATTTCTGCTATGGTTTAATTTTTTGTATTGAAAAGTTACATTAGTTTAAAGCTATGTGGTAAATGTACTTTTTTTATTCTATCATCGTATCAAACACAACCAGCATCATCTAACGTATGCTTTTCTTAATGCCATTAATCTGATACATGCATATTGGTTTACTATATTTTGTTGTTTATCTCATAAATATCGATGTTTGTTTGTTTGATTTGTTTAGTGCATGTAGAATCTAATTGATTTTTACTTATAAATTGTACTTTGAAAGTGTTTTACATGCATAGGGATTGTTTTGTTGGGTTTTTGATGTTTTATTATATTGTACTATTGTTAAGACAATCCCTTACATTAATTATAAAATTCCACATAACCAATGTGCCTTTGGTCTGCTATTGGAGGTTGTAGGTTCAAGTCTTGCGAATGACGAAAGTGAGAAATTGTTCTGTTATGTGAGAGTTTGCCTTTAAGAAAAACAACAGTCAATATATTTAATTAACTTTTGTGTTTTTCTAGGTTTGCTGATATTTTAAAGAATCTGCGAGTCAAAGCATTGGGTCAACATAACTCGGTAATTGTTGATTAAGTATTAATACAATGTTACTACTTACAATCTTTTGAGAATGTTTTAATTGTGGACATGTTATGAATAAAGTTTTGATTTTAGTACAAAGATAAACAATTTGTTTGGAGGGTGTTTAGGATTGCATTTTAGAGGAGATTATCTTATTACTGTGTTTTCAAACCACAAATATCAGAAAACAATATTTTGCAATCATAATCCCAAACGCTCTTTTATACAGTTTTGAGCAATTACTAATTTGTTGTTTCATACAATTTTGTATAGGTAGAGTTATTTGGACGCAATGTACAAAGAGAAGTCATCTGAAGGACTTGCTATCGGCTTCCTTTTCACCTGGATAATTGGGTAATACTTATATAATCTTCATAACAATGTGTTAAATGTTCACTTGGTGATTTATTACATCGTGCTGTTACAATTTGACATGGATAGCCAATTACCATAACTGGATCGGAACTATTTAACAGATGCAAGATACATGATTACTAATTTAGAAGAATAGAAGATATTTGATTGTATGATATAAATAATAGATTGTTGTGTCTGTAGTAAATTGTAACAATATAGAAGTATACAACTAAATCAACCATGAAGTTCCATGTATCCGAACAAACTTTCAAAGAAATAATCACAAAAAGGAGTATTGATAAATAATTGAAATGGAATCCTTGGTGACTGACTTCATTATTAATTTACTTTATTTGACCACCCTTGCTACACAACTGTCTTTAAGAAGCATATGTAATCTTCATAATTCACAGCAAATGCATGGAGTTGATTATTTTAGTCGTTTTTACTGTCAAGTTTGTGTATACCTAAGCATAGTGATTGTTAAATGGGAAGAGGGATATGAACATTAGTTCTGGCATACAGTCTATTTAGAGTGCATAAAGTTTTGAACGTGATTGAGATTACATACTACTTTTATTTTTGGCACCATAAGAAGTCTGTTGACATTATGGATTGTTGCTGCAGAAATTTAGTCTGTAGAGGTAGCTTTTGGAACAATAGGTGTGTAGTAACTGATCCAACACTTTGGTTTTTTTCAATTGCAGTTAAAAACATCTATAAGATTCCTGTTACTACTACATGCCTCGATAGCCATCCCAGGAGAAACAATACTTGAAGTACACATACGAGGAGCTGCATGTTTCCTGTCATTCCTACTTCTTGGTCGTTTGAATCAATTTTAATACATTTAAATATGAAAAGTTTGATTAGGATCATGTATTAGAAAAACTACACCACAGGTGTTATACCCGAGCTCCTGAACCACTTTGAATACATTCTTCATGTTTCAATAAATGTTTCTCACAATACTCCCGCAGCAACGCGCGGGTTACCAAGCTCGTTGATAATATAATAATGATAGGGGGGAGCTATAAAGACGGGGGCTATTTGGTTATTTAGGTTTTTTTTTTAATTTTATTTTTATTTTTTTAATTTTTTTATTTTTATAATTTTGTTTATATCAAAAAGCTATAAACCTGAAAGTGCGGAACATAAAATATAAAGTTTAATATGTCAAACGCTTAAAACTGTCAAAAATACGGAACAGAAACTGACAAAAACTGTGCTATACAGAAAAAAAATGAGGGACAAATGAGGAGACAAGGTGCCTGGCACCCTTGTCCCCCGTATGTATAGTAGACCCCTAATGATAATGTAATCATGTGGGTTTTTTTTTGAGCAATAATCATGTGGTTCAAAATACAAAAAACGTTTACGACTGTTCCTTTGTTGACTCAATTGTAATGATTAATTTTAAAAGTTTTAGTTATTATTTAATTAATAAAATACACATACCTTTGAATCATACAAATAGTCAAATACCAAATACTGGTAACATTTATTAACAAAACTAGCTTATAGACCCGTGGAATCCACGAGATTTTAGAGGGTTTTTGATTAAAAAAAGTAAGTATGTGAATAAAGTAAGAAAGAACAACAGACGTAAACGTTATGAAATTTTTTTGTAACGGAATAATGAGTTATAAGTAACTGATAATATAAAATACAATGCTTGTAAATACCTATGTAATAAACGTTCATTGCTTCGTGATCTCCAATATGTTTGTCTTCATAAGCAAATGTATGTAGTGACTATTCTAACACTTCAACAAAAGGTCTATTACGTGAAAACCTAATAAGTTAAAAAAAATATGTAAGTAAAAGAAGTTTGGATTTTTAATAAGTGTAAATAAGAAAAATGCAATAAAATAGGTAATATGTATACTCTACATACCTATTAACCGTTTGATTATAGACCTTAAATAACTTCTTTATATACCATATTTATAGTAGTTTTTGATAGGTTACCATCCGCATCTGAAACAACAACCTTCAATTTTTTTTTGCTTTTGACACATGAAAGAGCCACATATAGTTGTCAATGTGTGAAAAAAGGACGTGGCATAACTTATTGTAAAGAGCCTTGATATATGGACCTAATTAAATGGACCTAAAAGGTGACCTACCGCATAAATGACTTGTACAGTTGCATCATCAACTGTACAAGTCATTTATGCGGTAAGTCACCTTTTAGGTCCATTTAATTATGCCCGTTTATCATTTTCCTATTGTAAAGAAAAGAATGCTAATTCGAATCTAATTATTTACCAACACATAACTTGAATTTATGGACCAATAACTAATTGTAAATTTTAGTTAATAACTTAAACCATCATTAGAAAGCATGCCATGTGTTAAAACTTAGTCCCAAATCGACATTACTTTAATATAAGAAATTAAACAAAAGCATATGCTCGAGCATAGCCAGGTTGACAATGTTATAGCTCGCCTACTATTGTTTTTAGGCAAGTCCCAAAATTTATACACCCCTAACACCATATCAGTTATCTAACATGGGCTACAATATGTTTTTGAACAATGTGTTACTATCGTCATATTTATAAATGGACAAAGCAAGGTACACTTTCTCGGCACCCACACCAAGCATGCAATTACTAAATCTAAAAACAAAATAAATAAAATAAACATATTACCTTGGGTTTAAGTCACCCAAAGTGTATTCACAGTCTACAAATTTGTTAAATCTTTCGTGTCTCACTTGGTCACTTTAAAGTATAGCCTTTTTATGAAATTTAAGGCACTACCCGTTATAGAATTGAAGGAAAAATAAGAACTATTTGTGGTTCAGAACAACACCTAACCCATATGAACTACACTGGAACTTATGCATTGTGATTTAAGACCATTACCCGTTATTCAAACTGCAAAAATCTGCACTATTGTAATTAGTAATCTGAATAGCTTCATTTTAGATCGTATAGGTCCAAACATAATAACTAAACATAAAGAGAACTTACTAAACCAAAAGTAACGTACTAAAAACATAAATTACAAATATTGCCATTGGTAACGGGTATTCAAAGACATTTAAGTGATCATTTAGAAGCGGTGACTTTCAACACCATTATATTTTATTTTTAATTGTAACCTTACTGTCATAGTCAGGACTTTGTTAATGCCCCAAAAAAAAAAACAGGTCACACGTGACATAGTTCGTCCAGATTGACAACTCTTAATGTGGTATTTATTTCCACGAACAACAGTTGCTTGTAATAAAGTATGTGAAAAAACAAATGTTCAGAGGGACATAAGATTTTAAAGGAGTTGACGGCCCAATGAGCGTTTATAGAATCTTCGTGCACAGTTGGGGCGGTTTAAGATGCCACCATAACAATTGTTTCCAAAAATTATTAATAGTATGTGATTAATATGACTAAACCAGGTCAATACAACAATCCTACATTTTTATTAAATAAATTAAAGAGTAAACTATACCATTCGTCCTTGTGGTATGCGTTGACCGACACATTTCGTCCTTTGATCAAAAAAATTGCACCGTTCGTCCTTAATTGCGAAACGTTATGTATTGTTAGTCCCTCACTCTAACTAGCATCACTAACGGTCGTTATACCTCATCCACTCGAGGGTATTTCAGTCTTTTCCCAACCATAAGGACCAATGGTGCATAAGGACCAATGGTGCAATTTACCATTTTTATTATTTATTTAACCATTAATAAATAATAGTTTTTATACGTTTTCGTCCGTTTTTATACGTTTTCATCCGTTTTACACGTTTTCGTCCGTATTTACACGTTTTCTTCCGTATGTACACGTTTTCATCCGTATTTACACGTTTTCGTCCGTATGTACACGTTTTCATCCATTTTTACACGTTTTCATCCGTATTTACACATTTTAGTTCGTTTTTACACGTTTTCTTCCGTTTTTACACGTTTACATTCATATTTACACGTTTTTACACGTTTTCATCCGTTTTTACACGTTTTCATCCGTACTTACACGTTTTCGTCCGTTTTAACACGTTTTCGTCCGTATTTACACGTTTTCGTCCGTATTTACATGTTTTCGTCCGTATTTACACGTTTTTGTCCGTTTTTACACGTTTTCATCCGTATTTACACGTTTTCGTCTGTTTTTACACGTTTTCGTCCGTATTTACACGTTTTCGTCCGTTTTCACATGTTTTCGTCCGTATTTACACGTTTTCGTCCGTTTTTACACGTTTTCGTTCATATTTACACGTTTTTGTCCATTTTTACACGTTTTCATCCGTATTTACACGTTTTCGTCCGTATTTACACATTTTCGTCCGTTTTTACACGTTTTCATTCGTATTTACATGTTTTCGTCCGTATTTACACGTTTTCGTCAGTATTTACACGTTTTCGTCCGTATTTACACGTTTTCGTCCATTTTTACACGTTTTCATCCGTATTTAAAATATACACACGGTGGAAGACTTGTGACCCGTCTTGCCTATTTGGTATGCTTCAGCCAATTTATAAAATTACCTATTTGGCAATTAGAAATAGTTGTCACTATTACTACATGAAAAAAAATTACATGTCAATAAATCACTGGAATATTTCTCTTCGTTAACAATTTCTTGAGTTCGATTGATTCTTATTTGGTAGTTTGATCTTCTCAAAGTAAATGTTGATGAAGCGAAAAGTGTACCGCTTTTAAGGGGTCATTTAAGCCCGAAATCGCATTTATTTGATCAAATATTGCCCTAAATCGTTCCTTTTGTCATTTTAGGTACTTTTGAGGAGAAATCTGGAAAAGGAGGCATTTTGGACGTTTTTGGAGCATTAAAGTGAAGAAAACGGCAAAGTCTCAAGAATCGGCTAAAAGTTACTCTTGACGGCGTCACAATTAACATGGGACGGCGTCATGCCTTGGCAAGAAAAGTTGGATGTGAAATTTACTCATGACGGGCCAGTGAGATAGCATGTGAATTCTGACGGCGTCACGCTTTAACTTGATCGAGGGCGTCACGGCTTAAATCATAAGGGGACGGCGTCACGTTCATGGTTAGACGGCGTCAAGCCTTGATAAGCCAGAATGGATTTTTGAAGAGCTAAAGAGGGACGGCGTCAAGAAGGTCATCCGGGAACCCTAAAAGCGGCGAGGTGACGGCGTCACACTCCATAAGGTGACGCCGTCAGATCCAAAAATCTATATATAGTTTTCTAATTTTTTGTCATGAAAGAGAGCTTAGTGTGTGGAGTTTTGGGAGAAAACCCTAAGACGATTTTAGCTACTTTTTCAGGGCTTTTTGCCTTGAGATCTTCCATGTTTCATTGAAAGATAAGTTATCAATTAATCATTCAATATGTCTATGTGTTGTTTGATTCTATCTTATTCTTGTCTTTTGTTTAACATGTTAGGCTAAATTTATCTTGTGTTTGCTTAGATCTAATGAAACCTAGCTATTGATTATTGGTTGTTAGTGTGTTATTAGTTGTATTGGATGATTGTTTATCTATGTTAGGCTTAAGAAAACTGGCTAACTTCCTATTCGGTAACTTGCTTGAACGTCTTAAGAAACATGAACCAAATGCGTACTAAAGGTTTTTATGGTTGTATTTAATGCACAAGCGAATTCTAGTGATCCCATGTTAGGAGCTTCCTAGCCGGCTCGACATAGGAGTGAAGTAGGAGCTTGTAGAGTTGGGGAAGTAAGTACGCCACCCCACGAATGGTATTAAGGAATACACCCGTCATCCACGCGACTAATACACACTAATTAACCGGTAAAAGATAGTTAGGGAGTAAGGAAATCTAAGTAAACACATTTCTCTACACATAAGTTTCTCACCACATTTTCATTTTTGTTATTTTATTTTATTTGCATTCGTAGTAATTTGGGTTAGTTGACTAGCAACTAATTCCGCCCACTCTATCAAAACCGAGATTTTACTTGCTTTCATAAAAATATAAAAACATAAAAAGAATCTTCCTCAACCCTTAGACCTAATTAGAGTAGCCTTTCATACCTAACGAACACTATTCCCTGTGGAGAACGATCAATCCCCCGTACTTACCACTACACTATACTACATCGGTCAGGTACACTGCCTGGTGGGGTTGTAAGCCTCTTGAGATCCCTCGAGAGGTAAAACCTGTTGTAAGGTTACAAAACCACGCAATCAAGTTTTTGGCGCCGCTGCCGGGGAATAGTTATTGTTTAGGTTGAATTTTTATTTCTATTAGGTCTACTCACTAGATTCCTTTCTAGTGAGATTTTTATTTTATTTTTCTAGGTTTTCTTTAGTCTATCTATTTTCTTCGTGTCTTTGTTCGTAACCATACAATCCGACATCATGGAAGATGGTAATATCCTTAACCCACACAACCCACCACCACAACAACCACAACCACCTCCTAGAGCCCGTACTTTAGGAGAGTATTCCCGTCCTAGCCACCATGGCTATCGAAACACCATTGAGCTCACTCAAGGAGCCAATATCACACCCTTGCGATCCGACACCATCCGGTTGGTGCAAAGCGGATGCGCATTCCATGGACTTCGTTCTGAAGATCCTAATCAACATCTCAAGGATTTTCTTAAAATCGTTGATTCTATAGACCTTGATGTTGCCACTCGAGAGACGACCCGATTGCGTCTCTTTCAATTCTCTCTGCGGGACCAAGCTAGTCAGTGGCTAGAACGTCAACCCGCAGGATCCATCACCTCTTGGGATGATCTCACCACTCGTTTCCTTGCTCAGTTTTTCCCACCGGGAAGAACTACCAAGCTAAGAAATGATATCTTGATGTTCCAACAACGTCAAGGCGAAACTCTCTACGAGGCATGGACTCGATTCAAGGACTTACTCCAAAAAGTCCCCCACCATGGCATAGAACTTTGGCTCCAAGTCCAAATCTTCTATGACCATATCAATCTCTCCACGAGGCAAACCATTGACCAATCGGCCGGTGGCAAGCTACGTGATCTAAGTGCGGAACAATCATGGGCTCTCCTAGAGGATCTTGCTCTTTATGACAACGAAAGTTGGAGTGATCCCCGTGATTTGAATAAAACGGTCAAGGCAATATCTTTGCCTTCGAACAATTCAAGCACTTCCGACCGTAGGATCATAGAACTTGAAGACCAAGTCAAGTTTCTCATGAAATCCTACGAGGCTCCTAAACCTTCAAGCCAAGTGAACAAAATCACTTCTTCATGTGAATTATGTAGTGGTCCCCACGACACTCGTGATTGCATGGAACTCCCCGAACAAGCTTTTGTGGACTACGCATCTTCGCGTACCGACGGAGCGGGAGACAAGTGGTACACTTTCAAACCCGAGCCAAACCCTTATGGTGATTCATACAACCCCTCATGGAAAAATCACCCGAACCTTAGGTGGAAACAAAACCAAAACACGCAACAAACCAATTCTTCCAACCCACCTAATCGTTTCCAATCAAGCGGTTCCAACTCGAACCGTACTTTCAACAACAATCCTTCCGGCAATGGTAGTACCAATAACTTTGAAGGATTGATGTCTCAATTTATGGCATCTCAAGAAGCTCGGATAGCTAGATTCGAGACCGAATTCAATCAACAACAAACTGAGATGACCAATAAAATTGACAACTTGTTGAAAGCCCTCAATAACCAAGTGTTATCACCTCCGCATAAGGACGCTAGGAACACAAATAGCAGACCCCAAGTCAAAGACCCTTCTTCATCCAAACATGTCCACTTCGTCAACGTTGTCACTATTAGACCAATCGATAGGAGCATGGAAGAAAGTAACAAGAATGAGGGTAGGATAGAAAGTGAACCTAAGGATGAGGATAGGAAAGTCGAGGTTGATAAGGAAGTTAGGACAAGTGTGATTGAGGAAGTAGATAATGATGAGGACTACTTCAATAAGCTACCCACTAAGGAAGAGCGCGCATATCATACAAACTTATTCGATGACCCCGAGACACCATACTTCCTAGGTAGACCAATCATAGAAATAGGCGACCCTGCTAATCTCAACATACCATGCAACATCGGACATCTACATGTGTGGAAAGCCTACATCGACCTTAGATCACCCATAAACATCATGACTAGAGCCCACTACAACTTGATAATGAAGAATCAACTTGGGTATAGGATGTTCCCTGACAAGGGTTGGATGAGTAACTTCACGGGAAGAGTTAAGGGATTACCGGTTTATGTAGGAAACTTCACCTATGTCACCGACTTTGTAATTGTAAAAGATATCCGCCCAATAGTCGATGCATCCTTGACTCAAGTGGTTTTTGGAAAACCATTTGTTGAGGTCTCTAGAATGACTTATGAACCTTCCTTAGGGATAGTTAGATTTAAGGATGAGACCGATGAAGTAAGCTACAAAATGCCATATAAGATAGAACAATTCCAACACTTGTCAAGTGTTGAGAAGGAGCTCAAGCAAGCGGTCTACTATAGGAATGATGAGGATAGAAGTAAAGGAGTAGACTATGTTATGGAAAGGATATTCGGTTTCTACAAGGATTGTTTGAAATTAGGGCCGGAATATAAAACCGGAAGGAGAATGGCCTAGGAACCGTGACCGATGATGGAGTCACGTAATGTACGTGACTTTGAGTCTAGCTACAAGACTCGTTAATAAAGAAAAGCGCTTCTTGGGAGGCAACCCAAGCTTTATTTGTTTTATTTGCTTTGTGTGTTTATTTATTTGTTTGTTTGATTTTATTTGCTTCCGTATGTATGTTTAATTTTTATTATTATTGATTCATGTTCAAAACTAAAATTGTGAAAATGCTTTATTTTGTTTTTAACTTCGTCTTAACTACATATAAATGTATTTTGCAAAAGATAAGTGTAAGGGAAATCTAAATCGGTTTATTAGAACACAAATTAACATGAATCGTAATAATAATAAATTAGCATACATATTAGTATTTGTTTGAGTCAAATGCTTGTATCGAGTCATAATGATGTTTTGCAGGATTTCCAGGAAGTAAGGTAAAAGTTTTTTCAGAAATTTTCCGGAAACTTAAAACGAAAATTTTTGTCAGGTCATTTCTGACGGCGTCAGGGGTTATAACCTGACGGCGTCAGATTTAATTTCCAGAAATTTTTGAAAGTTTTGTTTTCATAAAAAGTTTCTATTAAATCTCCAACTTATAATCTCCAGGAATCTGCAAAATTATCATTCCACAAGCATTATATCCTTATATATAGATTTTTCCCGCCGATGTTATGCAGGTTTTCGTGTTTGTTTTCTCAGGTTTAACAGGTTATTTTGGACAAGGAGATGTTTTTGGAATCAAGCTTATGGCGATGCATTAGTCATGGAGCTTCAACATTCTCTTTGGAGGAAGATCTAACCGTGTAATTTCATTATCCACCGAGCGAATCAGGGGAGTATTTGATTTCATTCTTTTACCTTATTACTTTTACATCTTGTTATTTGAACATTGGGGACAATGTTCATCTTAAGTGTAAGGGGGGGGGGGGGGTAAAAATACGATTTTTAGAGAATACAATTGCGCTTGATTTTTGTTTGTTTGATGGTAGATGTGTAATAAAACTGAGAGAAATACTTGTTAAGGTAATTTTAGTGCCAAATTTAAAATTTTTTACAACATATAGGAGTGAAACTTTAGTTCTAATGAGCGTCTCACGGATAGGAGTTATATGACTAGCACAAAAACCGTACCACTAAAAAATTTTCCACCCCCAAATATGTGAGGTTCGCCCCTAGAATTGGTAGGAAAAACATTTATGCTATGATGTGTGTACCGGTAGCACTTAGATTCTAGAACTTGCGTTAGGACCATTCCAAGGCCACAAGTGAGACTACATTCGTGTAGTTAGATTTACTACATGATAAGAGGCATTAGGATTAACCCATTGTTTTACACCTGTGATTTTGTTATAATTACGTTGGCTACATTGGTCAAGTAATTCTCCCACACACCTTTTGCGTTGTACTCATTTTTAGTACACGATACCCCTAGTACACCCCTCAGAGCCTATCTTTTCGTTTCGACCTTTAAGCATTTTACTTAAAGGAAGAATTTGTTACACCCCACTAAAATGTACACCCAAATCGCCTTAGCCTACCTTGTATGCACTCATTTTTAGTGCATTATTGTGACAACATTTGTTTAAACCGAAGTTAATTATCTAGTTGATTACATGGTTGCTAAGTCGAGTCATATCCTTGTACATATTGTTTTGGGACGATTGGGACTCATGGGTGAAGTACTAGTGTAATGGAGTAATGGGGAAGAACATCATTTATTACCCCCATATGTGCTAAATATTTTAAAAGTACTCCAAGTTTTTCGATTATCTTAATTCGAGTCATTAGATTAGTATTTGTAAAGTTATGTAAAAATTCAAGTGTAAGGGGGATGCAATGCCCCTATGATGTATTATTTTGGATGGTAGGGCAAAAGTGTATGCAAAAAAAAAAAAAAAAAAAAAAAAAAAAAAAAAAAATCGAAAAATTAAGAAAAATACAAAAAAAAAATGAGAAAATGAAAAATAGAAAAAACATACGGACTACCATCCCGTTTTATTTTATGTTTATTTTATATTTTTGTTATTTTGTTATTTTGTTTCTAGCTTAAGATCGAGTCTAGTCTTGGCTTAGCAACATTGTATAGTACATGTAATTGATCAAGATCTTTAACTAGCCACCAGTAAAATATCCCTTATCCAACAAAACCGGTTTTCCTTTTCCCTACACCTAAAGTTATAACCCATTTAAAAGCCCTCTTTGATAGTTTATCTTTGGTGCTTACACCTAGTGGAGGAGGTTTTCGATCCTTTCCCAAGCCTATGGTAATCTATTTGCTATGACAGGTAGTGAGAGATATTTTCCGTTTTCATTTATGAGATTTATTTTGATGACACTTGAGAGATGTGAGTATCTAAACACTACTTGTGAGGTGCTAGTATGTAATCTCCGTGCCTATTATGATTAGAGTGGAACGATTATTTGTTGTAATTACTTTTATGTTAGCATTAAATGACCCCTAACTTGTATTTTGATTAGAATAAAAGCGCATTTGCTTGAGGACAAGCAAATCTCAAGTGTAAGGGTATTTGATGAAGCGAAAAGTGTACCGCTTTTAAGGGGTCATTTAAGCCCGAAATCGCATTTATTTGATCAAATATTGCCCTAAATCGTTCCTTTTGTCATTTTAGGTACTTTTGAGGAGAAATCTGGAAAAGGAGGCATTTTGGACGTTTTTGGAGCATTAAAGTGAAGAAAACGGCAAAGTCTCAAGAATCGGCTAAAAGTTACTCTTGACGGCGTCACAATTAACATGGGACGGCGTCATGCCTTGGCAAGAAAAGTTGGATGTGAAATTTACTCATGACGGGCCAGTGAGATAGCATGTGAATTCTGACGGCGTCACGCTTTAACTTGATCGAGGGCGTCACGGCTTAAATCATAAGGGGACGGCGTCACGTTCATGGTTAGACGGCGTCAAGCCTTGATAAGCCAGAATGGATTTTTGAAGAGCTAAAGAGGGACGGCGTCAAGAAGGTCATCCGGGAACCCTAAAAGCGGCGAGGTGACGGCGTCACACTCCATAAGGTGACGCCGTCAGATCCAAAAATATATATATAGTTTTCTAATTTTTTGTCATGAAAGAGAGCTTAGTGTGTGGAGTTTTGGGAGAAAACCCTAAGACGATTTTAGCTACTTTTTCAGGGCTTTTTGCCTTGAGATCTTCCATGTTTCATTGAAAGATAAGTTATCAATTAATCATTCAATATGTCTATGTGTTGTTTGATTCTATCTTATTCTTGTCTTTTGTTTAACATGTTAGGCTAAATTTATCTTGTGTTTGCTTAGATCTAATGAAACCTAGCTATTGATTATTGGTTGTTAGTGTGTTATTAGTTGTATTGGATGATTGTTTATCTATGTTAGGCTTAAGAAAACTGGCTAACTTCCTATTCGGTAACTTGCTTGAACGTCTTAAGAAACATGAACCAAATGCGTACTAAAGGTTTTTATGGTTGTATTTAATGCACAAGCGAATTCTAGTGATCCCATGTTAGGAGCTTCCTAGCCGGCTCGACATAGGAGTGAAGTAGGAGCTTGTAGAGTTGGGGAAGTAAGTACGCCACCCCACGAATGGTATTAAGGAATACACCCGTCATCCACGCGACTAATACACACTAATTAACCGGTAAAAGATAGTTAGGGAGTAAGGAAATCTAAGTAAACACATTTCTCTACACATAAGTTTCTCACCACATTTTCATTTTTGTTATTTTATTTTATTTGCATTCGTAGTAATTTGGGTTAGTTGACTAGCAACTAATTCCGCCCACTCTATCAAAACCGAGATTTTACTTGCTTTCATAAAAATATAAAAACATAAAAAGAATCTTCCTCAACCCTTAGACCTAATTAGAGTAGCCTTTCATACCTAACGAACACTATTCCCTGTGGAGAACGATCAATCCCCCGTACTTACCACTACACTATACTACATCGGTCAGGTACACTGCCTGGTGGGGTTGTAAGCCTCTTGAGATCCCTCGAGAGGTAAAACCTGTTGTAAGGTTACAAAACCACGCAATCAATTGGTAGTTTGATCTTCTCAAAGTAAATGTTGTTTGCTCCGAGTTCTCAAAGGAATCCACCTGCAAGAACGATCAAATTAAGTGTTAATAGTAGATAAACTGGAAGTAACTTGTTCCACCAATAAACATGCCACAAAACTAACAAAAGAGCATTTACTTTAGTATCAAGTTCATGTTTTAACTTACACATTGATTCATAACACTACTTACAAATTCTTCCATGTTGATAGCATAAAAATCAAGGGCACGATGATATAACGAAAATGTTTTGTGTAGTGATTTTGAATCGGGCATGTTCATAGAACAATAATGGTGTTTTGAATCTTAGTGTTTATGATGGATGACTGAATCAAAGACATAAATAAAAAATCATAACTTATTGTGGGATGCTTTTTGAATGTGTTCTTTGACTCGGTGGTGTTTTTTTTAATGGATAATGGTATTCGATCGGTGATTTGAACGCATAGAAATTAATTGAGTGAATTGATGGGTGAATTGAAACTGGTATTGGAAAGGATTTGAATTGGAGGTAATATGATATGGTGAATAGGAGACATTAATTGCTTAACAAAAATAGAGTGCTGATGAGGAATGAATTGAATGCATGTATAGGAAGAATGAAGGTCAAGCTCTTGTGTATTACGCAATAAATATGCAGCTAATCAAAATGCAAACACATCAGCGCATTAATGAATTGGCATGCTTAGAGTGTTTGTAAATTACTCATGTTTATTAGTATATATAGATACAAATACAAATACCAAATTCTATTACCGCAAATCCAAGCATTATAGAGGTTAAACATCTATGACACCATTGAATCATAATAGAGGTCAAACATCCGGTTGCTATGACTGTTGGGTTTTAGAGCTACTGCTGCTTGATTAGTTAAGACTGCTGATGGAATTTGCTCAATAACATTACAACTTCTTTTACTACTGAAGAACTTGAAGAAACACTCTAAGTGTTTAGTGCTGCTAGAGGAAAAAGTTAATACTGCTAGTATTAACTTACAACTGCTGAAGAGTTTATAATGCTAGAGTTAGAGTTAAGATTGCTAGAGTGTATAGTTAGTACTGTTTATGAGATAAACATGTATAGTCGGTTAGATAATTATAGAAAAGATTCTTTTAAGGTTTATCTTGTATAGCAAGAAATTGTAAGCCAACTAGGACTCCTTAGCCTATAAAAGGAGGACCTAGGGCATAGAGATAGATACGATTCCTTAGAAAAATTTCAAGATTGTAAACCCTAATACTCAAGAGTATTCGTATTAGTAATAATATTGAAGTGATTTGTTTGAGATTGTTTTGTTTAAATTCTTCTTAAGATTAAAGTTTAGATTCTGCATAAACTTTAATACAAATCAAAGACAGTTTCTACATAAGTTATATTGGATCTATTCAATATTAACTTAACCTTTACAAGCTAAGGGAAATCGATCAAGTGCTCAACTGGGATCAACAAGTGGTATCAGAGCTTGTGATCTAAAGACTGTGAATCAATAAGAACCTGTTTAATCTCATCTCACTGAAGAAGGAAGACATGGAATCATCAGAATCTACTCATATGATTACTGCATCAAAGGTCCCCATGCTCAAGTCTGGAGAGTATGAGCTATAAAGAATGAGGATCGAGCAGTACATTCAGATGGTTGATTACTCTATGTGGGAGGTCATAGAGAATGGCAATCAACTACCTAAGACTGAAACTTCTGCTGAAGGTGTTACCATTACTTTGCCTATCAAGACTGCTGAAGACAAAGCACAAAGACGGCTAGAAGTGAAGGCTAGAAGCACTCTTATGATGGGGATTCCTAATGACAATCAGCTAACCTTTAATCACATCAAGGATGCTAAACTGTTGCTACAGGTAATTGAGAAAAGGTATGGAGGCAGTGCTGCAACCAAAAAGACAAGAAAGAACCTCTTGAAGCAACAGTATGAGAATTTTGCTGCTTCAAGTACTGAAAATCTTGATCAGACTTTTGACAGACTTCAGAAACTCATTAGTCAATTGGAACTTGTGGAAGTCTCAATTTCTCAATAAGATATCAATCAAAAATTTCTGAGAAGCTTGTCACCAGAGTGGAATACACACACTGAGGTATGGAGAAACAAGGATGATCTTGATACCATGAGTTTAGATGATATGTACAACAATCTTAAAGTCTATGAAACTGAAGTCAAGGGATCAACAAGCACACAAAACTTAGCTTTTGTATCCTCGTCCAATAACAGTACTAGCAGTACTAATGAAGCAGTTAATACTGCTCATGGTGTTATACTGGCACACAAGTTTATGTTGCTGGGTCTTCAACCCTTGATAACTTGAGTGATGTTGTTATCTATGCTTTCTTGGCTGGTCAGTCTATTAGTCCTCAAATTATGCATGAAGATTTGGAGCAGATCCATCCAGATGATCTTGAAGAGATGGATTTGAAGTGGCAAACGGCAATGTTGACCATGAGGGCAAGAAGATTTTTAAAGAAGACTGGAAGGAACCTCAAGCTTAATAGGCATGATAATTTGGGTTTTGATAAATCCAAGATTGAATGCTACAACTGCCATAGGAAGGGTCACTTTGCAAGATAATGCAGGGCTCCAAGAAGCCAAGACTACAAGACTGAAGAGAGTTCTAGGAAAGCTGGGGAAGCACCAACTTCTACAGCCTTGTTGTCTCAATGTGATGGTCTTGGTGGATATGATTGGAGTGATCAAGCAGCTGAAGGACCAAACTTTGCACTTATGGCCAACTCTTCTGCATCATGTTTGATTCTGAGGTATCTAATGAGTCTAGTTGTTCATTTAAATCTTATTTAGATACTATTGAAGAACTTAAGGCTAGAAATGAAAAGCTAATGGAAGAGGTTAAAATGTTAAAATTAGACAATTTAGGCTGTAAAGTAGGTCTAAAATCTGTTGAGGAAAGACTTTTATTATGTTACGTCGCAGCTACCCTAAACTCATTTTTGACCCAGATAATCAAAATCAATTCCACTATGTGAAAACGTAGAGGGGGGGGGGGTGAATACATTACCGTTTTTAAATCTTAAAACTTGTTGTATCAAATATCTGTTTAAGCTTGTTCTAATATGAAAGATGTTTGTTGTAATTTATGACTACCATATACTTAAACACGTTTTCATCTAAGTATGATCATCAAGACATAACACAAGCAAACATAAAAGTGAAGAGTAAAGAAAGCGCAAACCGAACACGATGATTTATAGTGGTTCGGTCACGGAGCTCCTCTCCGCCCTACTCCACTCCCCGAGTACCCAACTCGAGAGTTACTTCACTAGATCAACAAGCTCCCTTCTTGGCGGAGAAAACCTTACACACGTCGCTTACACTTTTTCCGGTACAAAGCTAAATACCGGGTTCTAGTTCGAGGTGAAACCAACCTAACGTCGCCTATACAATTTCTGACACTAAGCTAGATGTCGAGTTCTTTTATATGGGTACAACCACTCCCATCGTCGCTTAACCGTTTTCCGGTACTAAGCTAGATACCGAGTTCTTTACAAGGGTACAACCACTCCCGCTATGTTTTATGGCCCAACATAGAAACCTTGTGTTTTATGGCATAAACACATAAACCACCCAATCTAGTATGAATAGATTACAATGATGATCCATGACATAAATGGGTCATGGATATGAATGGCTAATCTAAATGAACTTCCATTTATAGGAAGCCTTCCATGGATGAAGATCACAAGCTCCTTAAACTTGTTGTGATGGATCTTCATATATGCATATGGAATCTACATGAACTTCTTGAATAAGAAGTCTTCAATCATTGAGGATGTCAAGTGCCCTTGAATCTTCATATGTTGGAATGCTTTAATGGATGATGACTTCAAGATCTTCTAACCTTCATGGTGGATCAGGAAGTATGCAAGCTTATGATGGATGATGACTCACGATCTCTGAACTAGCTTCACAGGATCATTACAAGTGTATGCTTACAACATAATTAAAGTTAGTAACATTATGATCATTATGTAAAGTGTGATTAATGTGTGTTTCTACATGATTAACTACTGATCTAAATGTATGCAAAGGGTAGAGGGAATGTGTGTTCTAGTTGCTTAAAACTATGGGTAAACAATGGGCTACTATTTATAGGAAAACAATTTGAACATGCCATGGATTTGGCGGACCCAAATAAAGGGATCCGCCCTTTATGTTGTTTGGTTTCGCCGGGACCTGACAGCTAATATCTTAACAAATCTTTCCATATTTTTTCATATCTTGCACAATCTTACAAAGTCAACTATATTGCTTCAAGATCATTCCAAAATATCTTTCTAAATCTACAAGATTTGTAAATGATGTATGCCATGATGTCATGTATATATTTCCACTTTAAGATTTAAAATGTAAATAATGTAAATGTATATATGTATGTACCATGTATCCTAGTGATCATGTAGCATGTATATACTAGCTTAACTAAAATATGTTTACCAAGATGTATCATGTTAGTTTGACACTTAAGTGTCTATTAAACTTAGGAAACATGATGTACAAGTAAAAATACTTGTTTATGCAAAGGTGTAAAATGAGGTTCTAAGTAGAATGATTAACCTTTTAAAATACTTAATGACCTAACTTTATTTTAAACATTCTAAATGGTTTGTTAAGGGTTTGATCATAATGCCACATAACAGACATGTAAGAACCTGTGTTGTATCATACGAGGGCTCGAGAAATCGAGAGGTATTGGATGTATGTTGAGACAAAATAAGTTTACAATTAACTTGTACATTTTACGTTATGTATCAACTTACATGTTTGTCATCAATCAAAACAAACGAGATTGCTTGCACTAACAATCTCCCCAACGAGACTGCTTGCACTAACAATCTCCCCCTTTTTGATGATGACAAAATATGTAAACGTGATAGAAAGTAAAATGTAAAAAGTTACTTGTGTCCGTAATTACTTACTTTCTCCTTGTGTCCGATTCTGTTTAAACCTTTCTCCCCTTTCTCCTTGTGTCCGTAATTACTTACTTTCTCCGTTTACACCTTTCTCCCGCTTTTGTCGAAACAAAAAGGGTGTGTCCTTGGAGTTAACTTCATTTCTCCCCAAAATGGCGAGTTTGCATCATCCCAAGTGAAGTTAAATAGACTACTCCAATCTCCTATGGTTGTTGCGTCCCCTAGGTTGTTAGCGGATCCATGGATCAAATTAGACTCTTAACCTACATCAAGGTTAGTGTTGTGCAACAGAAAAATATATGAAAAATGCATGATGAATAAAGTGCACATAGCAAATGCTACACGTGGGTAGGCTATGTTGGACTATCTCCTCCTTTTTGTCGAAACGAAAAGAAGAAATGCATAGCGGAACGAGATGAATGACCCTTGGTGATTACTCCCCTAATATGGACTACCAAGTATGATGCATGAATGAGCCTACATAAACAATGGTTAGTATATAATATGCTCCCCCTTGATCAATACTCAGATTTGCTAGGGTGCCAACGTATATGATGCAAGGATTATGATCCTACAAAACAAAAATTAGGACATGATATGCTCCCCCTTGATCAATACTCCCCGTTGCTAGGGTACCAACGTATATGATCCATGGATGAGAAATGCAACAAAACAAAGGTTAGTATAAAACAATATGTGTCCTTGGACGAATATGTGATATACAACAATGCGTGTATATGATGCATTCTAAAAATGTTTGACAGAAGCTCCCCCTTGTTCTAGGGCGTCAAAATGAACCTACAAAACAAAAATTAGTACACTAGAAGATATGTCTTAAGACATATTTGTCATATACGACCAATGTGTATAGACGATGCAATATAAGTGCTTGATAGGTATTCCTCCTAATTTGAGGACGTCACAAAGCACCTAAAAAAAAAGAGAAATAATCGATGCAAACTTCATCCTATGATGAGTATGTTATGATTGAGCGTATATGATGATGAACCTGTAATGAAATGATTAGTGCAATATATTTCATCTCAAAGAAAAATATGATGCAACATATCAATAATCTAATCACAAGCAACTTAAGTCAGAGAACTAAGATTATTTGGCAAACCATGTCATACCAATTGTGATTATCTAGTAAACCATGTTATAAAGTGTGTAATCTTCTAACAAGAATTACATTTACAAGAATATACTCCTACAAAACAATGCCTATGATGAGGATATGAAGTGGAGTTAAAGTTAGTGATGCTGTAACATATTCATCACACTTAAACACATAAATCGTGTGGATTTGGCCGATTGTCTAGAGAGAAAAAGAGAGGAGAAGTTGGGAACTAGAGAGAGAAAGTGATATGTATTAGGTTGAATGAAGAGAAGTTCCAACCCTCTCCCTAGGTGGAGAGGGGTATTTATATAAACTACATAAGTTGCCTCGAGTGGGCTATGGAGTGAGAACAGTGGGTAAGTTGCCTCGAGTGGGCTATGGAGTGAGCTGACAGTGGGTAAAGACCCGACCCACTCCACGAATACAAATATAACTAAACTAATATTACGTTAACTAAACTAATACTAATAAGCCTACGAGCTACATAAATGCTAAATAGGTACTCGGGGTGACCGAGTCTTCACATGAATATTTATATTCCTAATAATCTCCCCCTAAGGGAGGTCACCCTGGAAATAATATTTTGAATTCTAGCATTCTATTACATGACTGTAACTTCCTAGCTCGTAGTCTTTGATTCTTAAAATTCATTAATCTTTGTACATTCAGCTGTGATCTTTTGATGACCGTTCTTCTGTCTTGGATGATCTTTGGTGATACTTTGATGTCATCATCCAACGTGTGTCTCCAGGTCATCTTTTAGCAGTATGTCTCCATGTGATGTGGTATTCTTTGAGCCGACATGCTCACACTATTCTGGGTCATGATTTTCAGCATCAGAGTTTGCAGAAGCAGTGTTGAAGGTCTTTTAGTTTATCATGACTTCTTTGAATATGATGATGGTGCAGTGTGAGCATGTGGTGATGGATTGGCATCTTGTTCAGCAATCAGCTACAACCGCTATTAGCTGCAACAGCAATCAGCTACAACCGCCAGGTGTTCCTGCATATGACAATTAGCAATAAAACATCCGGTACTTACAGGTTCGGACTTCGAGATTGTTAACAGCATAGTGTGAAAACTCTCTTTAATCCTTACCAAGGTCGTTCCTAAATTGAAAGCCCACAGAGGGCTTACTAGATCTACCGTAGCAAATCAATGATTAGGTGAGTCGTTGGAGTTCACTCCACGACTGTAGACCGTTTGAAACCACCGCGACCACTAAGCGTAATCCACAAGGAATTACTGAAGTGACCTACTTTCAGGGCTGTTTGATGTTGACCCTGGCAGGAATTTTCATTTAATCACTGAGAATTACATTTGTAAATTCCCTCGTAAATATTCTGGCAGATTGCTAAGATCTGCGTAGGACTCATAGGTTTACAACTGGTGTCCTTAATGTTGAACAACCAGTGTAGAAGTAACACGTGTTCCTATGAGATCTTATGATGCATCTCGTGGCTCTAGACTCGATAAGTGCATTTTTGGTAGTCGGAGACTGGAACGGTGTCTCCTGTTTCAATATCAACATAACTCGTAATGAGCGGTCGATAGATTATGCAGGGTTCCCCGTGAGAATGAAACAAGTCCTTTTAAGAGAACTTGAGTAGCTAGAAGGTTTAGTGCAGTGCATCACTGGGTCCATGATGTCTTGTCTTCAATACTGGTGTTCCCTTAGTAACAACCAGTAGCTTGTGAAAATTGAACCCGGTTTCTGCCCTAAGGTTGAATAAATGGAAGGCTATTTCTTTTCACCCTTTCTCATTTCATTTCTTTTTAATTCTTCAACCCCTTCTTTCTCCTTTCTCATATCACTCCTTTTTTCATGATCATACCTAAGGACTTTCTAATACTAACTATTCGGTATTGTCCCTGGGTAGATCCCTCCGGCTCTAGCGGATCATAGGACGGTTTTCCTAACCTTAGCCACCTTATAACTTCATGACTATCCTATGTTGCCATTTACCAAATCCTTGAAAAATCTCTCAAAGCGTTCATGATTATGAAACACATTTTGCTAACACTCTGAGAGTTTTATATTTTTCAAATGCTCCCCCTTGACATGTGCTCAAATGTTTTAATTATAAATTTGCACATGTTGGGTGGAGTTCGCACTTTTTGAATTGATCCACTTTCAGTGAACATGACCGATTCGAGACACGCTTACATCACTTGTTGGACTAGATTGAAATTATTACCCGTCCTGGTCAAGTCCACAGAAAGTTTCTCAAAACGGTACACTCTACTCAGATACGTCCTCTTCGAGACACGCTTACATCACTGGTTAGACCAGCTTGAAATTATTACCCGGCCAGGACGTATCTTTTCGATTAATGACAGTTTATGTTTCGTCAATTCATTGGTGAAGTCTGACCCATGCTCACATGAGATGCCAAATCCTTTTTATCACCACAAACCATTTGCTCCCCTTCAGTATGTGCATCGATATACGAAAAAGTTTAGCACATATGGGAGAGCTTACACTTATGTCCAAAACATCACGTTTTATCAGATTTCATATTTAAATCACATTCTCTCCCCCGATCAAAAATTTCAAACCATTTGAGATTTGTGATCCCAATTGATTTAAATAAGTTAGAAATTATGAGAGAAAATGTGGTCAAGTTTACTATATTCTGATGATGGAACATACTATGCTCCCCCTTAATCTAAGAGGGAGATTCATTGTTTATTATGCACAAAGTGACTGTTATGACACAAATGATATTGACCTTTTTGCGCAGATGATGTGATCATCCGCTTCTCTGAGGGAGTCAGTAGTCAACATTAATTGTCCATCCACCAACAAAAATTTCCCACATGTTGTAGATCCCCACTTGGCGAGACCATAATAAGTACAGCTTTGTTGGAATGAAGGTGGTGGAGGTGACGACAGTGTTGTTGTTGTTGTTGTTGCCGATGTTGTTGTTGTGGTGAATTCGAAGCCAGTCAATAGAGTTTGAACATCTGATCAAATGGTTAGAGCGGGAACTGGCACATTCATACTGGCCATGGAATCTGCATAAGAATATCAACACAGATATACATACATACATATTCACTTTTCATTAATAGCTACCACATAGCAGCTTGCCAACTCATAATACCAAATTCATCTCATAATCAAACCACAGTCAGGAAATACATCAAACCACTATCTAGCATGAAGAGCAATCAACAATCATGAACACGGCAATTCACTCATATTTCACCATTCAACTCAGGATCTTAGGGACAAGATTCTAACATGATAGCTATATACCTAAGCATATCCTGAGTGCACATGCACTAAATCAACAACAATTAAGCAGCAATCGACTAACAAAAGTCAATCAACATTTGAAACTCATACATTCAGATCATACAAATGCCAGTGGAGTATTAAAGAACATCAAACACAATGGGTTTTCTAACTCCTTTTAGATTTTGGTTTTTAACGTATTTAGGGGATTAAACGAGGGTTCCAGAGTGACACAAATGGACCTTATAGATACATAAAGCTAGGATACTATAAGCAAATTGCACATAATGCCCTAATCTTTCTAGCAACTAACACATTTGGCCATTTGATATAAATTTTAGTAAGTTCCTCTTCAACTAATACCGCATTAACTACAAAACCATTCTAACAAGTATGAGTTAACCAAGAAACCCGTTTGATGATATAAAATTTTAATTCACTCTCCCCCTCAATCAGTGACCCGTATTCTAGTTAAAGAGCTGTAGTCATTGATTGAGTGACAAATTTTATGAACAATCCAAGTATAAAAGAATTTCAAACAACACGTAACCACCAAGTGTCTCACAAATAATTTTCAAAAGAATCATAGAAAGAAAACTATTTGCATACAAAGAAGAGACTTCTCTTCTTAATCAGGAAATAATGCACTGAATCATACACTAGATCGGGGATGCACATATATGAAGTAATCCATGCCCGGGTGAACTTCAGCCTTTGTTAGGAACAGCCGTCTTTTTGTCGACGTGCTTTCCTCATTTTGAAGCGCGGGTTGCTATCTAAAGTAATAGAAAGCCATCATGACATGTTTTAACCATTCATTTTAACTTCTGCTCGAGCTTCATTTAAAGTCCCGTGTCATTATTGAATGACATTTCTAAGACCGTAAATGTTATCGATAAACAGAAGACATGCCTAGAACAACTATTTTTGGTATTTTCTATTTTTATGATTTTTATGGTTTTTCTTGGTTTTAATATTTTTCTATTTACATTTTTCTGTTTTTATGATTTTCTATTTATAGTTTGGTTTAAGATATGTACAAACTATATTATTCAGTTTGAGAAGATGATGACATGAATACCAAAATGAGGATACGTTCAATATGTGGTAGACATTTGTAGTCAACATCTCTTAAACTTTCACCACCAAAGCTTTCGAGGCTCCTGAATAATCGACTGAGCTTGAGCCTTCTCAATGTGAAGCTTTGATAGCTTCCCCCCAAACCGACAATCTTCCTTTTGAGCAGATTCAAAGCTCTCTTTCAAGCTTACGAAAGGTAAGTGTACAGCGGAAACCGTAGCAAACCACATCAAATACTGCTGCTCCTTTTAAGAATAACCATCGTGATTCTCTGATCGGGGGATCCTCAAATAGATCAGCAATGTATCATCTCACGCTTGAATAATTCTTCTCACATTTCTTCCCGCTGAAGACTGAAGAATACAAACCAAAAGTATCCAGAGACCACTTCCCCCAAGTAGTTGGAATGATACACCAAAAGGTACGAGTTAGAACACTGATTTTCTCTGCGGTTATGACATTTATCTTCCCGAAATAATCTTCAATTGAGAAGAAGTATAAAGATCATCACGTGTACTCGTTGTGCATTCAGATGTATGTCTCCATCCCCCTTGCTGGTTTTGATACCTCAGAATCAGCAACACATTTTACGCACATATACTTGAGATCTTGTGAGAAGGACAAAACTGACTCAAGTGGATCAAGTGAGAATTAACCGCTACAGAAACTGTCTCTAACTATCTTTACCAACCCTTAAGTAGGCTATTTGACGAGATGACTGATGGAACAAACCCGATATACCAAACTTGACACTGAAATAGAATTCCCCGTTCTCGTGACTTAATCTTGCACTGGTGTTGGAAGCACGGCGTAGAGAATTAATGCTCCAAGCAAATCTCTAAGTACTCAATACTCAACCAAAGTATGAGACATTAACACCACTTGCGATTATCCACAACGTCGTCGGCGTGTGACACTGAGTACTACAACGTAACTCCTTTAAGTGATAGTTAATTAGGTCGTCAAACATTTACCCCGACTGCTGGTAACTAGATAAACTAAGTCTTCAACTTAAATCTTAAGCACGAGCAACTTATCATTGAAAGTCATGCATCCAACCAACCCCGACTTCAAGATAGAATAAGATCACGCCTTTGAGAGAGTCAACTTCAACCTCAAATAAGTGATACATGATCAACTCCGTACTCACAATTAGATGCCCAACAAGTGAGTGAACACCCATCAAATGTACGTCGATCCACTTGTTCACACTTCTCCCCCTCAAAAATTGCATATGAGGATGCCATTTTTGATTGAACAAGTGTATATGAGGTTGGTCCACTGTTCACACTTCTCCCCTTCAAAAATTGCATTTGAAGTTGCCATTTTTGATCGAGTGAATAAATTTCCAATCTGATGGAAGTAGATCCACTTGATGTCTGAACAAGCATGGAGCAAATATGAAGCTTTTTGATGAGAATAGTCAGAAACAAGGAGAGTCGTATGACCATTTCTCAAATCTCAATCACCATGTAGTTTATTCACCCTTCTCCCCCTCAAAAATTGCATATGACGGCCAACTGCCATTTTTGATAGACCAGGTGAATAAGAATATACTCCAATGTACGTTTATCCCCTTGATGACTGAAAGAGCATGAAGCTTGTTGAGAATGGTCATAAACAATAAGATTTCTCTTCTTCCGAAGATAAAGCGCACTCAAGCCTACGCTTTTCTTTTCTTTGAGGAACGGGGCCTGAAGAGTTGTCAGCAGACGCCATTGTCGTTTAAAGAACGAGGCCTGAACTGATGTGAACAGACATCATAGTCGATGAAGAACAAGGCCTGAACTAATTTGAACAGACGTCATTGTCGATTCCCCTCATATGTTGTGAGCAGCCTGAGTCCAAATGTCAAAGGACGATTTGTATGACCTGCATTTGAAAACAGACGAAAGAAGAGAGTTTGGAGTGCCGGATCCCCATTTGGGTTCTAGTTGGTTAGTGCAAACAATCTTTGGAACTGCTGAAACCATAGGTGCCTTGGTTTTAACAATATGGGCAACACTAGTAGATGCAATGGACCTAGTTAAAGGGCATTGTGAATCTAAAAGGATAACTCTACCAGTTGGCTTCCATTCTTTAATAGGCACTACTTTAGGCATGGTAATCCTCGTTAAAGGTCACTGTTTGCCTAGTGTGAATATTCGGCCCGTGGGCTTCCACTGAAAGCCTACATTGGTAAACATTTTCCCTGTAGGTTTCCAAGATTGCTTAACTTCTCTAGCTCTCCAAACTTTCTTACTGGGGGTTTGTTGGACGACTTCAAAAATTTCTCAACACATATATCATGATTACCCGAAATTAAACAATCATTACATGTTTTGCAAAGTGAATTAGGATTTGAATTATAATTTCGTTTGTTCAAATCTGAATTATTGTTCCTCATGTGGTCTTCTACTTTCTTCTTAGGAACACTTTTAGCTGGTGAAGTCCTATAATTCCTTTTATTTCTCATAGGTTTTAACTCGCTAGCTATAGTGTCTCTTGACTCCTGTAGAAGGATTGATGGGAATCTTAGTCTTTTTCACTTCTAGTTGTTGAACATGTTTTGATGTGTTGGGATCTGAAGTTTCCAGGGGTGCCTTAAAGGTTACTTGCTTGTTCTTGGGCATCGTGGAGGATGCAACAAATCTATCTCGCTTGTTATCAATCTTAGGACCTATGCCAATGATGTATTCTAAGAATTCCTGAGATCGTTTAGTGAGGAAGCAGACATCTACAACTGCACTATCAAGTGGTTTATTTATCCTATCCTCTTCTACGATCTCACGAAGGGTATCAAGGCTATCCTTAAGGAGAGTGAGATATACTTGATGATCTGACCTATTGTTCCTAAGGGGAAACGGAATAGACACAACATCAATTGCATACTTACTACAAGCAGAAACCTTTGGAACACCATTTTCACTAGTGATGATTGGCATTTTCCCTTACACCTGAGTCTTAAGATTCCCGATTTCATTTAACAAAGAAGTTATCTTTTCATTGTGACTGTTTCGTGTGACTTTAATTGAGTCATATAACTCTTTGTAATGTTGTTTGACTTTTGAATTTTCAGCTCGAAAACACTCATTTTCATAGTGTAACTTATTGATGGTGTCTTGATAGTGAAAATTCTGAGAATCTAGAGACGATGGTTTATTGGTGCCAATTGCATCACTCTTGTTTGACTTTAATTGGGTAACTTGGGCCCTCAATTTTCGAATCGTGTTAGTGTGAGCTTGAATTTTTTATCGCGTTTGTTTAATTCAAAATATGTATCAAATTCAGGAGCATCCAAAGATGTCTTGGCATTTGATATTTTACATCTTTCTTCTAAGTGTTGATATTTTAATTGCAAATTAAGATAATCAACCTCTAGTTTTGAAAAACGCTTGACCATGCTATCATGGTCATCATTTTGAATTTTTTCATGCAATTTCAAGTTCTCCCCCTCAAGCTCAACCACACGATTCTAGGTAACATTCAAAGCAATAGAATACTCATGAAATTGACAGGCAGTTAATGCAGCATCAGTAGCAGTATAAAATATGTCATGTGCAATACATCTAGCAATCAAATTCTCATTGGTGATGAGAATATTCTTTCTTTCAATCTCACGACTCTTAAGTTCTATCGCATTTTGAGCTACCTCATTTTCCATATCTTTAAACACTACTTTCATCTCATTTACTTCAGTTTTAAGGGTTTTTTTGCATCCCTTCAAAATGTTCTTTGAGTAGTTTGAAGAATGGAATGACCTCAGTTAAGTAACACCTTTTTGTTTGTTCAAAACCCCATCCCCCCCCCCCCCCCGGTAATTCCTGTTGGTGTAATTCTCTTCTTACATGTTTTATCAAAATCAGCAAATAGTTGACAAAGTACATATATGTTAATTAGAGTTTTACATTCTGTGGGAAGAGTTAAAGGAACTAAGTTCATGGGTGTATTGGGTGGATACACCGTCGCAGCAACAATTTTCCTAAGGGGTGGAGTTTTGGCTTTAAGCTCATCTGCCTTTCTTTTTTCTATGTCCAAAGACCAAATATTTGTTCTGTCACACCCTAACCCGGTAAGGGTAGAAGTATTACGTTATGGTGACATATCAGAAACAAACACAAGCATTTGACATTTATAATACAATAAAATTTAATGGTTACAAAGGAAATATGAACTACAAGATTACAATGCAAAGTCTCTAAGTCTAAATAAAGGATCTTCTAGTCATCTTCAATAGCTATAAAGGTCTTCTAATCCAATGGTGCTTTCCACTCATACCCAGCCTCCAACTAAAACCTGCCGCGGGAAAAAGAAACGCGGCTGAGCTACGAGAGCTCAGTGAACAGATATAACGATGACAAAGCAGAAATATGGGATAATGAAATAAGTGAAACATTACAAGATGTAACAGGAGTAGGGAAGAGAATGGGACAGGGTTATCAAGAAATGGATTACAACAGGTAGGTGTAAAGTAAACTGTAACCCACCACCAGCCCAAGTCGAATCAAGTCAAGTCCAGTATCAAGTCATAGGGTAACATAACCAGTAATCCACCACAACCCAAGTCAAATCAAGTCAGGTCAAGTGTCAGGTCATAAGGTTACAAGGATTCAGGGAAACAGAAATCCTCTACGAGCCCAAAACATATCAAATCACATCACATATATCAGGGTGTATGGAGGGGTGACCTCAGCATACCAGGTACAGGGTGAGGGGATACCTCCAGGGGTTGGAGTAGCTAGCTCCCAGGGGTTGTGAAAGACGTGTATCGCACACACTCGTCAGTCACTAGGAAATACAAATAACACAAACAAATCAGGACATGTCTAGGATGCATCCATACGCCCCCGCAGGCCACAGGGTCTTCCTCTACGTAACAAATCAAATCAGGACAGGGGACGGGATAGGACATCACTCTCCTACCCTAGAGTCATGCCATCGGTGCATCAATGACATGGACATGAAACCCTCATGCCTAGTGGGTGGCTCGTAGTCTCAAACTGTGGGTCAAGGTCAAGTGTCAAGTCTCAGGTGTCAAGTTTCAGGTATCAAGTATCAGGTGTCAAGTCTCAGGTATCAAATATCAGGTGTCAAGTCCCGGGTATCAAGTATCAGGTGTCAAGTATCAGGTACTCAGAATCAAGTATCAAGTTGCTCAGGTCAAGTTTCATATCAGGGATTCAGGACAGGAGATCAATACAGGGATTCACTATCAGGAGGTCAATGTCAAAAAGGTCAAAATACCAGAAGGTTCATATCCATTTGCTAAAAGTAATCATTTTAAATGGTCTTTATAAAAGTGTCCTTTAAAACAGTTTTCATAATGAAAGTCTTTAAAAGAATTTCTCAAAACCTCTTCATATGTAATTTAGAAAAGTAGTTATAAAATCCTATGAACCTTCAAGTATCACAGGGTCATAATTATTCAGGTTACCAGGTTATAAACAGGTCATGACAAGTATCAAGGAAACATAACAGGGTCCAAGGCGGGGTTCAAAACAAATGATCAAGACAAGAGTTCAAAGCAAAGGTTCAAGTCAGGGTTCACAATACAAGGGAACATAGCAATGGCTTGGGGAATCCTAAACGAATCAAAATCAGAAGTCAAGAGAAATGAAGGCTCCTTACAAGAAGGGCAGAATATCTGTACCTTAGACCGCAAGTGCAAACATAACAGAAAACATAAAGACTGGAAGCAACTCCTTCTTCAACGGATCTACACGAATTCATGACTAACTTATTAAAACTTATTTAATTCAGATTACTTATTTTAGTCGGCTTTCTATTTTTAGTAACTTTCCTTATTCAGTAACTTTGGAGTTAATAATTCATAATTAACCAAAATTAGATTTTCCAAACGCAAATAAGTTAACTTAAAGATTTAATATGACACATATCATAATTTAGGGTCTTATATGTCCTTTTAGAAAATTTGGTGTCTAGCATGACAATACTCAAAGTGTAAGATTAAATATGTTACTTTAGTTTTTTTTTTTTTTTTTTTTTTTTTTTTTTTTTTTTTTTTTTTTTTTTTTTTTAGGCTTACCTTCTCACAAATCACAAACGTGAGTCATACAGCCCCACAAGCACACGACCCATCATAAAGCTCCAACATTACACACCCCATGCAATATAACGAGACCCCAAACTTCCATGCACCTAATTCGAAACCCAAACTGGACCCACAAGACACACAATACTGTAAACATGATACGACCCATATCAACTCATACACGCACAGAATTTAGTGAGCCACCTCCACATAAAATAACACATAAACGATCCATAATTCACGTTGTTTTAAAACATGTATCCCTCGTTAACAATCAAATCTTTTAGAGTTTGTTTAGGTTGATCTAGAGACAGATACGAAAGCTGTTAAACACGAAATCAACGCGGTCCGAATACCCAACACAAACCAAGTTATGAAAGCGTAGACGTCCCTATGATTTTATTTATACACATGTCCACCATAGACCCATATTTACAAAACAGAAAGATAAGATTTACATGTTTAGACGCAACTACAACATGTTATATAATAATTCACATGCGAGATCGATTCGAAAAGCATGCATTAGATATATACGAACCATGAACAAGGAAGCCATGCACTTTTAATATTGCTTTACTTACGTATTGATGTTCAAGCTTTCATGCGAGATCGATTCGAAAAGCATGCATTAGATAGTCGATTATCATGTTTTATTTTCGATATTTCATGTGGTTTATTACGGTTTGTATATGGCCGACCGGAAGACGATAAATATGATCGAATCGAAAACAATCCAAAAGGGAAATCGAATAAGGTTTGGATATCATACCCTTGTAGCGAGACATAAGAAAGAAAACCATTCGAGGCCTTTATAAAGGTTGAACACTCTCGAACCCGGGGTAAAACTCATGACTAAAGGACCTTTACCGAACAATGATCCAAACTCCTTCGAGACAGGAAACAATTACTCATGTTTAATCTTCCTCTCGACCCATCATTCTCGACCACGATCACCCAACATAACCCTTCTTATACCAGCAAACCTAACGCGTCTAGCCACCATAAAGACCCACGTATAATAAACACAACACATGGAGAATTTCACGATCACCACGGCTTCAAAGCTTCCTTCATTCTTGATTTTAAGAGCGTTAAATGATGGGACTTTGACAGATTTTGGGGTTCGGTTTAGGAGAAGCAAGTATGGGCCGTATAATGTGAATGAGAAGAATGAGGCAATTATGGGTTTAAAGTGGAGGAAACCGTATGTTTTGGCTATAAATTAGTAAAACACAATCTTAATATTTTTTTTTTAGCAAAATATTTTGTCAACCCCATTTATCTTTAGACGTGTGAATTAAAAAGGAAGGCATAAAATTTTTGGTCTCATGACAGGTACAATAAACGTGGGATGGCTAGACTTTTGGGAGTTGATTGACTGGACTTAATTGTCTCATACACTTGCCTTATTTCCAAAACGTGTACAATATGATTTCAAATTGTAAATTTGTGTGGTGTTATGTTTTGTACGTATGAACAAATGGAAGTTATGTGTTTTTAGGTGACGTACGGGACAAATTGTGGAGATGTGGTAATCATTTATTAAAAGGTTAAAATAAGGAATGTTGTCACTAATTTAGTCATTTATTAAAACGATAAATGTGGTTTGAGAGGTATTTTAGTACCGAGATTGGGGAAAAATGATGGATTAATTTGTGCCAATTTATGTGTGAGAATTAAGAGAGGTTTATCACTTTCCATAATAACCAAATTCTATACTTATCTTCAATTAATTAAGTTGTGCACAAGTTTTAATTTATTTGGCCTACAAGGAACTTATTAAACATGCCATACTTTATATTATGAGGTTCATACATAAATTCATATCATACTTTAGATTATGCGTTCATATTATATGGTTTCAAGTCATAACATGTTATACCATTCAAGTTTTAATTTATAGCGTATCTCATAAGTTCTTAAAAGTTTAAACTTAGGGGCATTTTAGTCATTTCGGATTATGTTAAATTTTGGGTTTTACAACTTCTTCCCCACTAACAAAAAAAATTTCGTCCTCGAAATTTGAAGTCGCAAAGTTAGACGAAGTTGTAGCAAGTCGAAAAGGTCGTCACGGACATTCTTACACCTGAGGAGGTTCTTCCAAAAGGATCGCTCAAATGGGAATACAAACAAGATTTTAGATCAAATTAACTGTATCAATAGTAGAGATCTCTACAAAGAGTTCAAGATTTATAACTGAGGTCAATGGAATGCAAAACAGGAGTCCAAACTCATCCAGGTATCTAATGAACGAAAACAGAGTACACGTATAGGTAGAATGAACCTAAAGTCTCACTAATCACGGATAATCCAACGGAGATCAAATTCTAAACTTCTTTGGTACTCCCCAAGATATCCTATGGCCACAATGAGTGCACGTATATGGTGTAAGTATTATCACGTTGATCAGGCGTCATAATACTAGCACCACATAACTATGCCTTCATGATGATCATACTTTATCTCGAGTTGAGTAAAACAACCTATCTTAATCTACCTAGCACGTCTACAGTCTCAGGGTCAACAAAACCAAATGTCATAGTCAAGAGGGAAACAATTCTTATACTCGTGGTTAAACACCATAAGACTTCTCATTGGGACAGAGATTGGTAAAACGAAATCAAATAGTGTCGAAAGATTCATAGATGCTTATCAAAAGTAAGAGATGAATAACGAAATATATCAAATACGTCATCGCCATGGTGATTCTTAGAATGTCCGAAGAGGCATCAAGATGATTAACAAAAGGATCAGAGGTCAGAGTCGGAATCTGAAGGTAAGGATCAAATAGTGTCAGGCAATTACTATGAAATTTTCGATGGCTTCAAGATTTATTTAGGTTTCAAAACTTAGGTGGTGCAAGGCATAAGCTTTCAATTTCCAAGAGGGATCTCAAGAGGCTTTAACCAAAGGCAAAGCACGAATCAGAGTGATGCGAAAGCAATGATACTTAAACAAAAGGCTTATAATCTACCCATTCCTCACTGGTCAGAACTTAAGTTCCTATAGGGAAATCCTAAGGCAAATTCTTACAGGTTATCTTATGAGCGCCTACAGTGGAAACCTAATGGTCCAAACCTCACAGGTCAAGGGTAAATGTATTACAAGTCGCAACCTGGTCTCTGATACCATAATTGTCACACCCCAACCCGGTATGGGTAGAAGTATTACGTTATGGTGACATATCAGAAACAAACACAAGCATTTGACATTTATAATACAATAAAATTTAATGGTTACAAAGGAAAAATGAACTACAAGATTACAATGCAAAGTCTCTAAGTCTAAATAAAGGATCTTCTAGTCATCTTCAATAGCTATAAAGGTCTTCTAATCCAATGGTGCTTTCCACTCATACCCAGCCTCCAACTAAAACCTGCCGCGGGAAAAAGAAACGCGGCTGAGCTACGAGAGCTCAGTGAACAGATATAACGATGACAAAGCAGAAATATGGGATAATGAAATAAGTGAAACATTACAAGATGTAACAGGAGTAGGGAAGAGAATGGGACAGGGTTATCAAGAAATGGATTACAACAGGTAGGTGTAAAGTAAACCGTAACCCACCACCAGCCCAAGTCGAATCAAGTCAAGTCCAGTATCAAGTCATAGGGTAACATAACCAGTAATCCACCACAACCCAAGTCAAATCAAGTCAGGTCAAGTGTCAGGTCATAAGGTTACAAGGATTCAGGGAAACAGAAATCCTCTACGAGCCCAAAACATATCAAATCACATCACATATATCAGGGTGTATGGAGGGGTGACCTCAGCATACCAGGTACAGGGTGAGGGGATACCTCCAGGGGTTGGAGTAGCTAGCTCCCAGGGGTTGTGAAAGACGTGTATCGCACACACTCGTCAGTCACCAGGAAATACAAATAACACAAACAAATCAGGACATGTCTAGGATGCATCCATACGCCCCCGCAGGCCACAGGGTCTTCCTCTACGTAACAAATCAAATCAGGACAGGGGACGGGATAGGACATCACTCTCCTACCCTAGAGTCATGCCATCGGTGCATCAATGACATGGACATGAAACCCTCATGCCTAGTGGGTGGCTCGTAGTCTCAAACTGTGGGTCAAGGTCAAGTCTCAAGTCTCAGGTGTCAAGTTTCAGGTATCAAGTATCAGGTGTCAAGTCTCAGGTATCAAGTATCAGGTGTCAAGTCCCGGGTATCAAGTATCAGGTGTCAAGTATCAGGTACTCAGAATCAAGTATCAAGTTGCTCAGGTCAAGTTTCATATCAGGGATTCAGGACAGGAGATCAATACAGGGATTCACTATTAGGAGGTCAATGTCAAAAAGGTCAAAATACCAGAAGGTTCATATCCATTTGCTAAAAGTAATCATTTTAAATGGTCTTTATAAAAGTGTCCTTTAAAACAGTTTTCATAATTGGGGGAAGGTTGTTAGAGTCATTGACTGGTATTGGCGCCAAGGTCGAGAAACCCGGTGGGGGAGTATCTTCTCTCCTTTGATCCATGCCGGAATAATAGTGAAAGTAGTTGGTTGGTTATAAGTTTGGAAATAACGAGACCAATTGTAGCGGTCCCACGTATGGCGCCACTGATTGTACAAATAATTGCACTACCAGGCCTTCGATGGTGATCAAAGGAATAACGGGGTGTTGAGATTACGCCAAGCTTGTTCTTAACCTGAAATAAGAAATACGAAGACACTACGTTAAGTGATTGCGCAGGGGTTGGACCCTGCGAACCACCTCCGGCGTGCGAGTAAGTATGTGTGATATGATAAGTAGGTTGTAACTAACGAGGGTGAAGTTAACTTACATCATTTTGGCTTGACTAAGCTATTTATAGGAGAGAAATAGGACTTAGTGGGTGGTTTGCACATGTTTCGGAGATCATGGGGGCGTCCCATGATTTGTGGTAACCGCTAGGGCTTTGTAGCCCACGATCTCTGTTTTGGCGGGAAGCCTAAAGGAAGAGGAGACGTGGGTATGACCAGGTCATGGTAGTCCTCCGTTGTAGTCCCTTCGAGAGGGATACCCCGAAGGGCTTAGGGCTTCGATTGGCGGATTCCTACATGGTAACCAGTTCGCAGGCGAATGGTTTTACGCCAATGAAACGTGTTAGGAGATTAACCTGGGCCTCTGAAGGGAGGGCTTTCTACAGGCTTGAAGGGGAGTCATTCGACCCGTTCGGAGGGTACATCATCAGATACTTTCATAGCTAAATCAGATAATATATATTACTCAATATAAAATAAATAATAAAAGTAAGTATATTAATAAGGATTATTTAAATAAATGAAAAGATGGAAACAGTTAGAAAATTGAATGGATCACTAATCACGTACAAATTATCTCCCCATATCACGACGATGATCTCGAACTATTCGGCCCATAAGAGTATAGGGTATCATCACTTGAGTTAAACGTTAACTCAGTGCCACGTTAGCACCACATCAGCTTTAACATCTTAACCTTAACTAAAAAATAATAATAATAATAATAAAAAAAAAAAAAAAAAAAAAAAAAACCTTTATCATAACTCAACATTTTGGGCCTCACTTTTATCATAATTAAACAAAAAAAAAAAAAAAAAATAATAATAAATAATAAATAAATAAATAAATAAATAATGAGTAAACCACACCAATGGTCCTTGTGGTTTGCGTTGACTGGCGGATTCAGTCCTTTGACCAAAAAACTTGCGCCGGTGGTCCTTAAGTCAGAAACGTTATGCACCGTTAGTCCCTCCACTAACTGGGCCCACTAATGGCCCCACAAACTGATACTAACGCTAGTTATCTATTAGATTTAAAAGGACAATTTGGTCACTTCACATCTTTATTCATCCTCTCTCTATTAATTTCATCCACACCACCACAAATCTTATCCTCTCCATTCACAGTCATCACCCAACCACACCATAAACAATTGCAAGCTACAGAAACAACAACAACCCTCATCAACTTCAATAACAACAATCAAGAATTAAGAACAATTACAAGCTACAACAAACTTTTTTTTTTTTTGAAGAAATTTTAAATAAGGGGAAACATCAGTTTTAAAAAGCTCGATTGTGGATCCTCATGGTTTAAATTAGACCAAAACACAGTGTTATTTCATCATTTGAAACCCCAAAATTCGAATAAACAACTCTTAAAGCAAAACAGGAGAAAGAAAAAGATTGAAATAAACATCATTTGAAATTCAGGCTTCTCAAGAATATGTCACAAATCCCCAACAACAAACCACCAACATCTGAATACCCACTCGATCTCATATCAATTTACACCAGCCATTCCTCCATTTCATCTCATCAGTAACCCAAATCCACCATAAACACACTTAAATCAAAACCCACCACAATCAAAATCAGCACCATGGAACCATATAACAACAGCGGTTAGCGGTTAACTGTTGGTTTTGAAATTGATTTCATATCAGATTTGGGTTTCATAGTTGGTTTTTGATATCGAGGTGGGTTTAAATATATGTTTTTGAAATGGGTGTTAATGATTTTTCGAGGTGGGTTTATAGATCAAGGGTTTGGAAATTGATTTCATATTAGACCGGCTGTGAATGTATTTTGGAAATTGAATTCGAAGGATGCTAACAAGAAAAAACGGGTACACGCTTTGGATTGTGATTCGGTTTCTAATGGGGATTTTGTTGAAGCAAAATGGTTTTGGATGAAGCTAAAGATTTTTTGGATAAGTGTTTGCAATTAAATGTTGAAGAAAGATGGAGTGTGAAGGAGCTTTTGCAACACCCTTTTGTTAAGTTAAATTCGGGTTTCGAAAAGATTGAAACTTTATCACTGAGGCGTGATCTGGGTCCATTGAATAAGCCGTTATCATGGCAGCATCTTGTGAGTTTGAAAGTGAAGAATTGGTGCTGGGAGTGGCCTGTGGTGATTAGATGATTTCTTTTGTCAATGAAGATGAATCTTGGTTACTTGAATCTTGGTTACTTTAATCCCAACTCGGAAGCGTTTGGTGTGGTGACCATGGACAGTTAATGCTTGGTAAGAAGTTATTGACACTCAATCGAGCATCTTCAATAGCCAAAATAGAACTCTCTTTTTTTTTTGGTATTTTTTAAACTTTTGTTAACTGGCTAATTGGTGGTTTGGGAAATGAGTCAACAATAAAAAGAATTGTAGTAGTTAATCAAGTAAATTGACACTTAAAGTTCATACAATTTGTTTGTGGTTGGTTGATGTTTTTGTTGTTTTGGTTTATTGAGTTTATGAGGTTGTAGTTGCTGTTGTGAAATTGTTTGTTAGTTGATGTTGTAGTGGTGGACTGGTGGGAGCATATTTGATGGTTACTGGTGGTGGTGTCATGGTGGGATTTCTGGGTTTGAGTTTGAAGTTCTGGTGTTGGCCGGATTCTGGGTTTGTGTTTTGTGTTTGAAGTTCTGGGTTTGAGTTTGTGTTTTGTGTTTGGAGGTGTTGGCCGATTCTGGGTTTGAGTTTGTGTTTTGTGTGTTGTGTTTTGTGTTTGTGTTCAGATTTGTGTTTGTGTTTGTGTTTGTGTTTGTGTTGTGAAATGACGAAAATACCCCTTTAAATTCAATACTTAACGAGCGTTAGTGGGAGTTAGTGGGCCCAGTTAGTGGAGGGACCAACGGTGCATAACGTTTCTGACTTAAGGACCACCGGCGCAAGTTTTTTGGTCAAAGGACTGAATCCGCCAGTCAACGCAAACCACAAGGACCATTGGTGTAGTTTACTCATAAATAAATAAATAAATAAATAAATAAAAAAGAAAAAATAAAGAAACTGAGTTAAAGCTTAACTCACCACACGGTGTGGAAGTTAAAGCTTAACTCACAAAAAAAACACCCCTTCACGCAGCGTTAAAGCTTTAACGCATCACCTTCACTTGGCCTTTAACGCAGAGGGGGGCGGTGTGGTTAACGTGGGTTTAACGCAGGAAAGTGAAGGTTTCACTTACTTCAAAAGTGATGATACTGTGTGCTCTAAGCAGTTTATATTCCTCTACATCTTAGTTGATCATTGACTCAAAACAAATAACCCTAAAAAAAATGAAAATAACGCAGTGCCGGTCATGACTAGTAAATCAAACGTTATCGATCGTGATTATACATCCTCTTGAGAACCATAACCTGTAATCGAATCAAGAGAAGGCAGGAAGCTTATTCAATCATCAATCTCAGTTTGAGTTATGTTTCTGTTGGACGTGGGCTTTAAATTCCGATTCAGGTTACATCGCAAGGTAGTGTTCGTGATCGACTTGGTGTTCGTACTCCCGTTCGATTCTGCCTATCTTTCTCATTTGGCTCGAAGGTATAATATTCTTGAATGCGCATTTACGTTTTATTAGTTGATCTTCATATCAAGTCTAGTTCATATCTAGTATAATGATTCCCACGCCACATACAAAAATATTCTTTAGTAAACAAATGCTTAGTCATGCACATATAGTTAATCTTGATGAAGTACTTACCTAAATGAAAACGCAGTTAATATAAAATACCCACCGATCACGATTACGGACCGAATAGTATGTATCTTACACTAGTCTAGTTATTCATGAAATATACTACGTATATTTTAAGATTGTAGGAAGTTAGAACACAAACCCTATTAACTAGTACTTAGGCTTTAACCCATACAAACCACTTGGGCCTATCAAAAACATACAACTAACACTCCCCCGCAGTTTGAGCGGGCGGACACCGGACACTCAAAGTGGTACGAAATTCTTCAAATAAAGCAGAAGGTAGACATTTAGCGAAAATATCCTCGTACAGATAACGAGAGGGAACATGAAGAACTCTAACCTGACCCGCAACAACCAAGTCCCGAACAAAGTGAATGTCAATCTCTATGTGCTTCGTACATTGATGTTGTACCGGATTGGATGACAAATAGACAGCACTGACATTGTCACAGTAAACAAGTGTAGCAGAAGATAAAGGAGTATGTAGCTCACGTAGTAAATTACTTAACCAACATGTCTCAGTAATTGCATTCGCAACAACGTGGTACTCAGCTTCAGCACTAGAACAAGAGAGCGTTGGTTGACGCTTTGAGGACCACGAGAGCAAGTTATTGCCAAGAAAAAAACAATATCCAAAAGTGGAATGCCAAGTAGTTGGGCAGCCCGCCCAATCTGCATCCGAGTAAGCAACCAAGGAAGTAGTAAAAGAGGAGAACAACTGTAATCCGTAGTCCAAAGTACCCCAAACATAACTCAGAATCCGCTTGAGGGCCATAAAATGAGGCACTCTAGGATCATGCATATAGAGACACACCTGTTGGACAGCATAAGAAATATCAGGGCGAGTGAATGTAAGATACTGCAATGAACCCGCAAGACTCCTATATAATGTCTGATCAGAAACCGGTTCCCCACCATCTCCCAATTTGGACTCAGTATCAACCAGAGTCCTACTGGAGTTACAACCAACCATATGAGCCCGCTCAAGTCTCTCCTCAACATACTTATGCTGAGACAAAAACATCTCTAAAGAGTTATGTGAGACAGAAATGCCCAAAAAGTAATTAAGAGAACCCAAATCTGTCATAGAAAACTCCCTGTGCGGAGAAGCAATAACCCGCTGTAATAGACTCTCAAAGGAAGCTGTGAGAAAAATATCATCAACATAAAGTTATAAATAAGCAGTATCAGTCCCCTGTCTATAAATAAATAAAGAGGAGTCACATCGACTATGAGCAAATCTAACCCGAAGCATAAAAGCAACAAATCGCTGAAACCAAGCCCTAGGCGCCTGCTTGAGACCATAAAGAGATCGCTGTAATAAACAAACATAATTTGGATGTGCAGAGTCCTAAAAACCAGGAGGCTGATGCATGTAAACAGTCTCCGCTAAATCACCATGTAAAAAGGCATTCTTGACATTAAGTTGATGAACCGGCCAATGCCTAGAAATAGCCAAACTAAGAACCGTCCTAGGGCATTTTCTATGATAGATTTGGGTTCTCTTAATTAGTTTTTGGGCATTTCTGTCTCATACGACTCTTCAAGGATGTTTTTGTCTCAGCATAAGTATGCTAAGGAGATACCTGAGCGGACTCATATGGTTGGTTGTAACCCCAGTAGGACTCCGGTTGATACTGAGTCCAAATTGGGAGATGATGGGGAACCGTTTTTTGATCCGACATTATATAGGAGTCTTGCGGGTTCATTACAGTATCTTACATTCACTCGCCCTAATATTTCTTACGTTGACCAAGAGGTGTGTCTCTATATGCCTGATCCTAAAGAGCCTCATTTTTCAGCCCTCAAGCGAATTCTGAGGTATGTTCAGGGTACTTTGGACTATGGATTACAGTTGTTCTCTTTTTCTACTAGTTCCTTGGTTGCTTACTCAGATGCAGATTGGGCGAGGTGCCCAACTACTCGGCGTTCCACTTTTGGATATTGTGTTTTTCTTGGCAATAACTTGCACTCGTGGTCCTCAAAGAGACAACCAACGCATTCTCGTTCTAGTGCTGAAGCTGAGTATCGCGGTGTTGTGAATGCAGTTGCTGAGAAATGTTGGTTACGTAATTTACTATGTGAGCTACATACTCCTTTATCTTCTGCTACACATGTTTACTGTGACAATGTCAGTGCTGTCTATTTGTCATCCAATCCAGTACAACATCAACTTACGAGGCACATAGAGATTGACATTCACTTTGTTCGGGACTTGGTTGCTACGGGTTAGGTTAGATTTCTTCATGTTCCCTCTCGTTATCAGTACGCGGATATTTTCACTAAAGGTCTACCTTCTGCTTTATTTGTAGAATTTCATACCAGTTTGAGTTTCCGGTATCCCCCCGCTCAAACTGTGGGGGATTGTTAGTTGTATGTTTTTGATAGGCCCAAGTGGTTTGTATGGGTTAAAGCCCAAGTACTAGTTAATAGGGTTTGTGTTCTATATATATATATATATATATATATATATATATATATATATATATATATATATATAATATATATATATATATATATATATATATATATATATATATTGTATTCGGATTCTCAATGAATATACCTATGATGTGATTGGTGTGATTGGTGTGATTATGATGTGACTTCGTGATTGGTTTGTACGTGTCTTGCACCCCTCTCACTTCTGGTACTTGAGAGGTCTCCCTTCCTTGTACATTCTGATTTGATAGATGATGTGATTATTTGGTCTCTTCGATAACTCGTTTAGGCACGCTCATGGCCATTCCTATTTGATTCTTTGATTCGTTATGATTATCTATCATTCATATTATTTCCTGTTTATCTCATTTCGTTTATCTCATTTGACTTATGATACTTATTCAGTTGGCTTCATTGATTCATTTCTGTTCATTATGCTTATTATATCTGTTTTGTATATATATATATATATATATATATATATATATATATATATATATATATATATATATATATATATATATATATATATATATATATATATATATATATATATATCTGTTCACTTGGCTTTTTAAGCTCTGGATTAGAATTTACCTTCAGTTAGATGTTGTTGCATCCTATAAATTCCATAGTAATTTGTACATTGCTAATCAAGCATTAAATATTAAAACTGTTAAGTTAACCATTTTTATGGTCTAAATTTAAAGTTTTGTTAATACATTACAAGTACATTGGAACGAGCTCACACATGGACCACAAATAATCAAACACACTCAATATATACCAAACAGATCCAACCCACTATTAGTAGCCCAAGTTTTGGCCTGTTACTATTTATCAGGCCCAACCTAACATTTATAACTTTATTAAACTTTATATAGCACTCGCATAAACACCCTTAGCTTTGGCTGATTTTCTCACAATTTCGACATACGAGTTATACTTTATTTGGCACCATTCCAACCCTCCCCCATCATAGAATTGGGATGCCAAATCTCATTTTCCCATTCGATCATTTGAATGCTTATCGAAGGCCAAAGTATTACGCATTCGCCACATGTACAACTCACACCAATTTTTCTCATTTTCAACCAAACTCAATCGAATCAGTTTTTACCTATCCCATTTGAGTTTCTAAGATCAAACATGAGTTTAGAGGTTCTTTTCTCACCTTTGTACTCAATATCACATGTTAAACATCACGTTGGACCCTTTGATATGTTATACGTAACATGTATAAACTTATACATGTACAATTCAGAAACTAGAACAAATATCTACTCCTAAATACTCTTAAGCTACATAACACTCAAGTGTCATTCCTTATCTACTGCCAAGGGTCAAATCAAGGCAAGTTGCAAGAGTTTTATACATTAAATCAACTTATAAATACATGTATAATACACATACACTTAATACCTTTCATACACACAAACTTAACTCACTTTCACTAAGTTTTCCTTGCTATTGAGAACTCTCAGGAGCCAGAAGCAAATTCCCCATTCAGTTAGAGCCAAGTTCTAGTCGCATAAACCACCATTCGAAGTCCTAGTAATCATATATACGTACCACACTCACGTATCCTCGTTCTTGAATCATTTCTAACATGAAACTCCACCATATAAGGTGTAGTAAGTAATCATAAACCCTTTTAAATATGTTCTATTCGATTTATACTGCACCATGTATCGTTTCTTTATTTATTTCGATCATATATTATGTTTAATTCATTTATACGCTTTCATTATTTACTTTCGTACGTATATAATTCATGACCTCCTTATGGATGGCTAAGAAACATGTGTTTTAACTCTACTTGACACTTACAATTACGTTTATTTACTTATCGAATGCATTGTTATTCATTTCGAATCATATTCCATCATTTATGTTATTTCCTTTATTTTTGCATCATGTCTAACTCGACATAAGAATGGACTGTTAAATTTGAATTCTAATACATGACACCTTAATTTTATGGCTTGACCCGTTTCCTTGTAGTCCCATTAATCAAATTAGTGTTTGGAGTTTTCTCTTATAAGCACTTATATGCTCGTTAAAAAGCTCAAAGTGATCGATCACTAAAACTGTCGCAAACTCTTGATTAGTTTTGAAATGGGCTAATAAGCCCAATAAGCAGTTTCTATGCTTATTCGATAAGCAAATCGTATCAGGTCTTTTGCAACATTTTTCAAACTCATTTAACAAGCCCAAGATAAGCCCAATATTTTCTAAAACGCCTCGGATCAAATTTCGTTATTGGGCCTTGTTTATAACTCGTAAAGCCCAATAAGCATTAAAATAAGCAAACCGAGTAATAAGGAGTTAGAAAACACTTTAATAAGCTTTAATAAGCTTGTAAAACTTTCAGAATCTTTTTCCAATTCGTTTTGTAAAAATAGTACTTGTTTTGCAAATGTTTTCACCATTTGGGTTAAATATGTCAAATCCGTAAAAACATGTTCTAAAGCTATCAAAACAGTAACCTAGGGGTATAATTGATAAAAACAGTAATCATGCGGGTTATTTTGTCATTCTGGAAACAATTGGACCAAAAATGTAAAATATATTAAATCAAGGACTAACGGTGCAAAGTTAACACCGTTAAGGTAGAAAATGTAAAATTTGGAAAAGTACAAGGACCAAACTATAACTCTATTCTGTATTTATTTCTATTGCATAGTTTACGTTTCTCATCTCATTTGTATGCATTTTTACGTTTTTTACCATATTTAATTTCGTTACGTTTATAATTATATAAAACGAATTCTAAAGATTTAATTTACGTTTCGTTCACACACCTTTCGAGGGAACCATATTTGTGGAATAAATAACATAAAAACATGATAATATTTTGCATAATATTATTTTTGAGCTTTAAGCATTTTAAGCATATCACACTCATATCACACACCCATTCGTTATCCGTTACTCGTTTTCACACTCAATGATTATATTAAGTCACAAATACCAAATTCTCAGATTTAACTATTATCCAGTTTCTGTGTTGGAGCGTATCCGTAATTTTACTTGATTTCACAAGTAATGATTTCACATTACATGCTACAAATCAAACACGCAAGTATTTTCAAGTATTTTTGTATGCTTCACCAGATTTATATTGCCTAAGTTATGCTATTGCCAAAAGCCCCTCACATCATGAACTATTAATCACTTGCGAGTGAACGCGAATATAGTGAATAAATCTATTGGAGGCTGACTGCCTATTCCGCTAATGTCGGAATGATAGTCTTAGTTACTAGCCGGATTAGTCGCAATGCACTATATTTGAAAGAAATTGGAAAAATGGCAAAATTACCTATTACTCGAGGGCCCCATACTTGTTATCGACACTATTAACGTTTGCATGTCATAAGACTTAGGGCAATATACACAACTGCAATATCATTATTTAAAACATGATTGTAATTACTCAGGCAATCATTACTTGTGCTCTCAAACTCATTATTATTTACAAACTCTATGATTTCACTCAACAATTTTGTTGACTTTTTAGCATGTTTATCTCAGGTAGTTAGTGGAGCAAACAAGGCACGGAGCGGGCAATAAACCAAGGGTTGTAATGTGGTGTAAAACAAAATAAAGTCATGTCATTCACTTTTAAACTACTATACCCTTTTATGGGATGGTTGCAACTCTAATAATTTCACTTTTTGTACTTCAACTTTTATTTAAATGACAAGTACTTTTAAAAACGCCTCTTTTGAGCCGTTTTCTATTGTTATGACAAAGATCCTCCCCGTAATACCCCAATTAGTCTTCCGCTATTATATTGTAAATTAGGGGGTGTTACAGATTGGCATCAGAGCCATAATTATAGAGAACCAAATGTTTTCAAACACTGAACTATAATTACACTTTTCAAAATGAATGATTTTACACCATACCACCTTACGCCCTCCGTGCCTGCACACCACCGTGCTTAGTATATTACTTATTAAGATTAGTTCACACTTACTCTCACATATTTGATTATTTTACCTTTATCTTCACATACATGATGTTTACTTTCACATCCGTGATGTTATTAATTACTCACATTTACTACTTTCGGGTTACTACAGTACCATGCCTACAGTATCACACCTTAACACCTCATCATCGGACATGGAGTCCGAGGATACCTTACCATCTATCACCTCACCTATAGTTTCTAGCACATCGACCGCTACAGTGTTGCTACACCCCACCTATGACACCTGTTGCACTAGGTAACCCAGACTCACCCATATCAGAAGACCCTAACGTACTAGCCAGATGGGCATATATTTCATCACCTTATCTGAAGAACCGTCCAGTTTCTCTCACTTACACTCCACTTACAGATGATCAACATATGCAGACTCAGTAGTGGCTACCTGCTGCTAATTCGGAAACTCAATTACCAACTCCACCACTCCCACCTGCACCGGTAGCCCGACGCAGACGAGTCGGGATTTTAGTACCCTATGAGCCCGAACCATTCATGACACCATTTCGTAGCCATCCCAATGGCCCTATCCGTATTCATACACCCCGCAAGAGAGTACGATTACTCGTAGTTCTGATTGTACCACCATCTCTACCCTTATCCCCTACTTGACCCTTAGACATGATCTGGATGATGCCACCATTATGTCCTGATCACACCTTACCACCACTACTACCATCATCCCCTCCACCGTCAGTTAGACCCGACTACTCATTTAACCTACTCATCTAATCATACCTGTTTGCACCTAACCAATGAGAGCCGACTCTTGAGGAGGACTTACCCTCTCAGGTCTTCCTCATCATTTCTAATTTCCACTTGATTTCACTCCTCCAGCCTGGGTCTTCAAGACTGGAGAGAGTTTCAGGACAGCAGTTACTCGCACACCTACCCCTTCTACCATCATGACGCAACTGGATTGTCAAGAGGAGCAAATTGATCACTCCTGAACATCGTTGACAGAACACCGCTCGACCACCCCGAGACGGTCAACGGCACCCTACATGACCTCTTATCTGACAGAATGAACCCTCAGGATGGACCGACGAGGTTTTAGTCAGAGATGTCCGAGATACACTCCCACATGACAATTTTACAATGGGAGGAACAGAGGAAAATTGAGGAAGTTCTACAAACACGCCGAAGAGCCACTGCATTAGAGAGCCTCGTCAAGGACATACAAGTCAGACAACAGACAAATATACAGAGACTTCTAAATCAGATCACAAGGGACACATGGACGAGACATTCCAGCAGTGAGACATACATCACATCAGTTGTAGTTTAGAGACATCTTAACCGGCCGCATGGGGCATTAATAAAAGACCTTGTATCGTTTGTTTTGTAAAACAATTGATCAAGTTATTAACATTATGTTGTTTGCTATGGAATTGCTATATAGTGATGTGAAGATATGGTTGTTTCCTTATATTCATGTGTGTAGTGATTGTATCAAAACATGCCGTGATATTACCTATGATTGTTATAGTCCATAATACATGTCATAGCTGGGCTATAACAATAGACTTTTAAAGAAAAATTTCGGAAGAAAACTTGATGAATGAAGAGAAAGTTGCTGAATTTCAGCTTTCGTAGATGATGAATCACTTTGTTCCTTATCAATCCCATACCAAGAGTTGATCGTTTATTTACGATAATACCCAAACATGTCGTGATCTTATGATTTCTCAGTTGGTTGCAATTTCACATCGTGATAAGATTGTTAGGACTTTTATACAATCACCCTGTTACTCAATTTATTCAAACACGATCATTATGTAAAATCTAAATCCATGTTTCTTGTGATATTAATAGAAGATGGCCAGCATGAGAAAGACAAATACTACACCGACACCAACCCTAATAATGACTCCTGAAGTCTGGAAATTGGTAACCAACATAGTTGTTGCAGTACTCGAAACCCAAGCGACTACAGTAGCTTGCCCGAGTACCAACCATAGAGCAACGGGAAGAAAGGAGACGGTTGCTTCTTGTAAGTGTACCTATAAGAATATCACGGGTAGCAAATCAACTCACCTTAAAAGTACAGAGGGAGTGACTGAACCTACCATCACCTATACCTAGGGATTTTTGGATCAAGAAGTTAAACAGGGTACTACATCCAAGAGAAATGATCATAAGTGAAAACGGAATGGGAGAGAAACCACTACTCTCAACAACTGCAGGTACTACAACAACAACGATCGTAACCACAATCATCTGCGAGATCGCAACAACTACCACAACCAACATAATCGCAGGCAGGAAGCTGATAGAAGCTGCATCGCCACATCTGCTAACGAAAAAGGTTATCGTAGGAAGCAACCTCTATGCAAACAATGCAAGATGTATCACATTGGGTCGTGTTTTGCTAGGTGTAGAAAATGCTAGAGAACAGGCCAGAAAACAGGAGACTGCAAAGTCACAGACAAAAAGGAGCAACCATTAGCCGTGGTATGCCACAGATGTGGTGGGAAAGGACACTACAAGAATCAGTGCCCAACTCAGAATACAAATTAGAACGACAAGGCCAGTGCAAGAGAATGAAAGCTCGTTAGAACCTCGAAGACGTCAAAGGGCAACGACAAGGTTTAAGAATAAATTCCTGTTGTAATAAATAAACAATAATTCAAACCTTCTAGAGTTGTATTTCCTTTTGTACTTTACCTTAGGTACGATGGAGTAACCTGAGTGGAAACACTACCTTTTTATCTTATGAGATCGCTATCTTGTACTATTTCCATGATAATCACAACCTACGTGATGCGTGTGTGAACCGGTTATATATTATATCCTAAGTTTCACTCAAATTTTAAATATATAAAACACCTTTTTACCGATTATTAAGAAAACGCATACGAGCAAGCATACTCGTTCGTGTGTAATATAGTTTGTGGTAAATAGGGATCGTCCCAATAGACTACGCGGTTTAAACTTAGCAATGTAGGTAGTAGAACAAGAAATAGTACTAAAGATTGTCACACTCTAAAGCACCGAAAATAAACAAATAAACAATGGTTCCGAATTAAATCAATCAAACGAACAAATACTTATTTAGGAATAATAAATAATCATGATAGAATGTTGAACATGTTTGGGTGAAACATTGAAGGCACATACCAATTTTCACAAGGTTTTCTAGTCAATGGGTAATATCAAGAAAATTCATATTTCTACTAGTTTCACGGGTGAGTCCTTTCGGCCAATACCTCATCCCATTACGCTAGCTCTTTGTGTTATCAAATGTATGAAAAAGATGATTAGTTACATTAGTTCTTACGAGTCCTTTCGATCCCATCTCGTGATTAAATATTCCCAAATTTATTTAAAAACTTGAATACCTAATAGTTGTCAATTATCAAGTACCAATACATTTGTGCACCAACTTCTTGTAATTAAACAATATTAGAAATTCTTACAAACCATACATGCATAATTTTTATAAACTATATTTTCTAAACTCATTAAATATTTTTACAAGCCTTCTAACCCAAAGTAAAAGTGCCTAATGCACAAAACCCAAAAATCCTATTTATTTACTTTTAAACTTAATAAAATTTACATATAACTTTTATAACTTAATAACTTATTAAAACTATATTTTTCTCATATTCTAAATATTAATACAACCCTATTAAGCATGTGTTACAATCCTCTTAAGCCTAAATCATTTTCTTTTCTATTTATCTAAAAATTCGATTTATATAAAATAAAAACAATCCTAAATAATTTTCTAAATAACCAAACACTTGAACTAGCCTAACAAATTTTCTTAAACCTTAAATATAACTCCTTAAACCTAATGTACCACTACCTTAAGCACATTCGGTTCTCATCCAAAGTTCCTAGTCGAATTTTAATTCCAAGACCTAACTAGAATTACCTATACATAAAACCTTCTCCAAATAACCTCTCCTTAGTTCCCTCCTCCTCCATCACCCATGACATCATCAACTAGCCTACTTGTATGGAAGATAAAGCTCCACCTTTCCCCCTCCTCTAGAACAAGCTACTTGTATGGAGAATAAAAGAACACATCACCTTCCCCTTCATAACCTACATGGCTAAGCCTCCTCCTCACACATGTCCCCTCCTACATCAACCCATGAAACCCTAGTTCCTTCTTCCCTTCTATAAATAGCACACAACACTCACCTCATCAACACACCATTCGACACACCAAACAAACACAGCCTATACTCACTCACTTCTGATCAAAGTCACTCATAAACACTCCAATTAAACCTTATTCGAAGCCAAGGAACTAGGAAATATTTCTGGTCATTCGGTTCAAGTTATCTCACTCACAAAACCCCAGTCGAACCAACCTTAAGTAAGTATTCTACTTCTATTTTAAATTCAGTTTTATTTATATTATTATACTTAAAAAACATTAAAACATAACTAACAAACATAAACATAATTAAAAACTTAAGGTTTGTTTTTGTTTTCCCCTTTCTGTTCGAACAGCTCATATAAATACACCTAAACAATTCAAGTTTTTACTAAAACAAATCAAGAACGTATGAAATATGTTAAAACATGTCAAAATATATCAAATATACTTAAAACATACATGAAAACCTAGCTAAGAATATTTAAAAACATTCAAAACCAATCGGATTGTTTTCTATATACAAGTCGAGCAGAAAAACTGCTCCAACACCTAACTTTGGCCATGAAAATTGAACCTCAAACAACTTCTATAAATTCTGACTTTTGGCATATGTCCAGTTCACCCAGCGAACTTAATTTAGGTGAAAGAATCATGTCAAATGGTTAAACGAGTCAAAAGATATTGAGATCTAAAGTCTGCCCAAAATTGCTAATCCTAGAACCTTGATTATCAGTTATTATTTTTCCAGTTGTGTCGCCCCAACCCACTAACTTTTGACCTAGATATCGACCACCCAGAACTTCTATAAAATCTGGTTTCTGGCATAACTAGAGTTCACTTGGTTAACTAAATTTAGGAAAAGGAATCATGAAATATGATTTAGTTTTTAAAAAGATATCGAGCCCTAAAGTTGGACTCATATCGATAGAAAAAGAAACTAAGATTTCCAGATTTTTGCTTCTCGTTCTAGTCGACCAACTCACCTACTTTAGGACCAGTTCTCGACCCCTATTTGATCACCAAAAATTCTATGATTTTGGGATAATAAAGATGAGCTAGCTAACTTGTTTTAGAAGAAAGAATCAATAGAAATGATCAATTGATCAAAAAGTTATTAACCTTTAAAGTTTGCCACAAATCACTAGACATAGAAACAAAAACTTTATTTATTTTTCAGTTTTAGTCGATTAACTCACCAACTTTAGACACTGTTTTCGACCTCTATATGATCTTTAAAAATTCCAACTTTTCGACCTACTAGAGTCCATGTAGCTAATCTATTTTAGAAAGAAGAATTTCGTAAATTGGTCAAGCGAGTTAAAAGTTATATGTGTTCAAAAATCATCCCATCGCTAGTTTTAATTTAATTTTCAGATTTGTATTAAACATTGTTCGATCGCCCGACTTTTGAAATATTTTTCAACCATCAACTGATTTCCATAAAATATGAAAATTGGTTCATTTTAAAGTCAGCCTGGCTAACTATATATAGGAACAAAGAGCTCATAAGATAATCCCGTTTTCAGTAAGATATCAAAATCCAAAACTCTAGCGATATCACTAAGCTTATACTTATTATTTTTTACTAATTAGAGTAAACTTTGTAAATAATTTAATCAAGGGTCACTTTTGTAAATAATAAATGAACAAGGTAGAAATTGTCATTTTTGAAACTTAAGGGTAAAAACTGTCGTTATCCAAAAGTTCAGGGTGTAAATTGTCAATTGACCAAACCTTAGGGATTAAAACTTAACTTTTCGTAACTACTATTTTTATCAGTTCTATTTCTACTTTCCGACTTAATACTAACGTAACATGTTTATTTTATTGACGAACCAACGAACGAACAAGAAATATATTAAACGAACGAAACATATCTTTAACAAACTAACGAACGAAGTATCTATTTAATGAACAGACAGAACCGAATCTAACAGATAAGAAAATAAGATAAAATCTTATTTTTGAAACTACATATTGGCTCAATAAAGTATTAACCATCAACCAAACAATGCAACGAACATTGGAAACTTATATAATCAGAAACAATTACTGAGAACTTGACATACCAACCTAGGTTGCGAGCCGGAGACGTTTATCAGCAATGTTAACTTTGTTTTCCATCCAGATTACCCAGGTGAGTTCATAGTCCCACTTTTTACTACGTTTTTCTAAACTTGTGGGGAGATACATGCTATTAAACTGAACACAAGTATTTTTTGAATGTTTTCCTGATTTATATTGCATAAGTTTGATATTGTCAAAAAGACCCCTAATCATGGACCTCTAATCACTTGCGGGTGAGCGCGAATATAATGGATAGATCTATTGGGTGTGACGACCTCTTTGTGTTACCGTAACGTAACCAAATGCATTTTATTTGAGTTTAATAAAGAGACTGACAATCTCCTACTCGGGGGCAAGGTTACCTACATTTAATTATGGGGTAATTAATATCCCATAGCTTATAACTATGGAGATAACCTATTAACATTTTGCGTACCATGAGACTTAATGCAATATATATACTTTACACTGCAGTACTACTGATTACCTTTTATCTAGCTTGTGTTCAAGCTGATTATTACTGAAAACACTATGAATTCACTCAACCTTTGTGTTGACTTTTTAAGCATGTTTATCTCAGGTAACTAGAAGTATGATTCGGCACGGAGTGGCTGTGGACTTTCTTAATATAAAAAGAGTGTCCACTTTGTTATCATTCAAGGAATAATGTATTTTATAACATATTTTGAAACTTCCCTCTGGGACCTATCTTATGTACTCTGATATTTATAAATGAATGATAACAATTTTATTTAAAAATGTCTCTTTTCGAGTCATTTTCTATACTCAAGACTGTGAACCATGAAGTAGCACCCCAACTTATATTCCGCTGCGTATATCGAAAAACGGGGGTGTTACACCCAACATGTGCAAATTTATAAAAAAATGCATGAGCACATGTGAAGGGGGATTATTTCAAAAATGCAAAAATCTCAAAGTTTTAACTAATTGTGTTTATTCATAAACACTTTGAGAGATTTTTCATAAAAGGTTTTATGGCAAGTGATCAATTATCTAGGATAATCATGGAGTAATAAGGTGATTATGGTTAGGTTATGTCCTATGATCCGCCAGAGCCGGAGGGATCTACCCAATGACAATTCCAATAGATTAGAATTAGAAGTCCTTAGGTAAGATTGAAAAAAGGAGTAAATGAGAAAGGGAAATGATGAACTCAAATAAGTACATTTTATTACTATCATTTATCCTATTAATTTGACTTGTTTTATTATATTATGTATGAGGATTGATACTTAATCGTTTACTTTTGTAATTCTCAGTTGAAAACAAGCATTTGGTGAAACTTGGCGATTTTGGACTAATTATGGGGCAAAACATGCAAGAAGTTAAGAGTCTACTGAAATGTACAAGATCAAGACTAATCTGCTCCAGATGCGCCGCATCTTGCTTATCACATACGGCGCATCGCTATCAATATTTCACCAGATACGATCCAAGATTCAAGAGGACATGCGCCGCATCCAAAGATAAAGATACGCCGCATCTTCTGGCGGTGTACGAATATTACTGAATATTATAATCTTGGACCCCATGCGAAGTTAAGTAAATGCGCCGCATCTACTTACTAGATGTGCCGTATCTTACCCTCAGACAGAAACTATAAATACCCCAAGACCAGACGAATTTCGGGGTGACATATATTATATACGAAGACCGAAGTACAGAAACCAAGGACGGATTCAGTCGAATAGCGAGCACAAGACACATTCAAATCAAAGATACAAGAGCTGTAAGAAGGTGCTGCATGTGTTTAATTCATTAAGTAGTTTTGTTTTATTGTGTTAGTAAACTTTAATTCATCAAGATTGGTGGCTTGTGTAATGTGACAACGGAAAGATTGCACTCCCTTAAAACTGCTTTCTCATCAATTAAAGTTTATATGTTGATGTCTTTGGTGACTTTTATTAGTGCATTGATAACCTCTGTGTCTAGCTGAGCGTTGATCGGGTCGCCATGCCTCTGCCCTCGCCTATTTATTAGATCGCCTATGCATTCTATGGTCTGTAGAAAAGTAGGAGAAAGATAAATAGGATAGTCATAAGTAATCATTAAGGGTTTACTCGCCGATAAGATTAGAACCAACGAGAAAGGACTTAATCTCGGTGCGTTGCATCGAACTATACACTTCATATAACACTAGCAATAAAACAAGTGGCAAACTACTTATCATAAGGACAGCCCTCTTATTGTCTCGAGTATTTATCTGTGTACGTGTGTGCTATTCGCTGATTCGTGCCTATTGGTTTAGTTTATTATTTAATTGCAACCAAATCGTGCCAGTCTCTCAGGCTGAACCCCCTTGCGTTAGATTAGGTTGTATAGCTAACTTAATATATTAAAATACTGATTAGAATAACTAGATAATACGTTCCACTCTTAGTGATCGACACTCTACTTACCATTATATTCATACTGACCGGGTACACTGCTCGTTAAGTGTGTGTGTTATTGATAAGTCGTCTAAATATAAATTTAAAACTTGAGTAGGCATTAATACTGCTAAACCGCAACGACACATCACACGCATCAAGTTTTTGGCGCCGTTTCCGGGGAGTGAATTGTTATTATCTGTTAATTTGATTAGTATTTTAATTAGGTTTTTAATTTTTTATCTAACCGCTAATTTTGTTGTGTATTAGATTAATTTGCATTCATTGTATTATTTTGCATATTTTCTGTTTTTGTGTGCTATTTGTTTGTTTTCTTTGTGTTTGTTTTCGTTCGTGGGTTTTATTTTATTTTTTTTATTATTTTTTGTATTTTCTGCATATTGCTATCGTTGTACTGAGCTAAATCGAACGATACGGCGCATCTGATTTCTCAGATACGGCGTATTGCGTTCAATTTTTAAAAAATACAACGCGTTTAATTAATTCGATACGACGCATCTTTTCCCCAAGATACGGCGTATCTGTTTTTGATAAAAAAAAATTTCTAAACGTTAACGCCATACAACGCATCTGCTTCAGCAGATACGGCGTATCTATTATTTTAATTAAAAACAATTTTCGAATTATTAAACAGATACGGCGTATCGATTTTTATCGATACGGCGCATCTTCTGAATCAAAAATCTTATATTTTGAAACGTAACGAAAATACGGCGCATTAACTTTTGTTAATACGACGCATTTGATTTTAATAAATATCGATTTTTGATAATTAAAATTGATACGGCGCATTCTAATTTCTAAGCGGCGTATCCATTTTCTGAATAAAGTCTGATTTAATTTTAACGATTATAAGATACGGCGTATCCAACTTTTTGGATACGGCGCATCGTCTGCCGATATCAGTAACTTTAATTTTTCGTATTCCGTTTTCGTTGTTAATTTTCTGATATATTACTTTCTCGAGCATACCCTACTGATATTTTTGTGTTGATTTCAGGAAGTGCATGACCAGGAGTTCTACGAAGAACTTAATTCAACCTTTCGAAGATCCTGAACGAGTCTTTCATTCGCTTAAAAGGCTTTTCAACACAAAAAGCTTTGATACTTCAAGTTCATTCGAGCTTGATTATTTTTCTGAAGAGAAAGAGGAAGAAGAAACAGAAACAATGGGCGAAAACACAACTATGGAGGAATACATGAACAAAACCCGTGCTGATTACACTTCAGGAGTTGCTAGACCAAAGTTTGATGATAAGTCAAAGTTTGAATTGAAGGGTCAGTTTCTCAAGGAACTAAGAGAAAATGCTTTCAGTGGATCGGAACATGAGGATGCTAATGAGCATGTTGAAAAGGTCCTCGAGATTGCGGATTTGTTTACTTCAGAAGGAGTGACTGACGATCAAATCATGCTAAGAATCTTTCCACTCTCACTAAAAGGAGCTGCTAACAAGTGGCTAAGGAATGAACCTGCTAGTTCAATCACTACATGGGAAGATTTGAAGAGCAAATTCCTGAAGAGATATTGTCCACCTGCTAAGACTGCTAAAAAGATGGAGGCTATCAACAGTTTCAAGCAAGAGCCTGATGAAACTCTTTATCAAGCTTGGGAACGATTGAAAGATTTATTGGTAAAATGTCCTCAACACTATCTAACCGCTATGCAGGAGATAATATTGTTTTATCAAGGATTGGATGTGCCTACTAGACAAATATTGGACGCTAAGGGAGCTGTGCCTCAAATGAGTGCAGCCAATGCTAGGAAAGCGATCCAAGAAGCTGCTGATCATTCTCAAAAATGGCACGATGGGACCTCTACTAGATCTAAGAGCAGCACTAATTTTGACAGGATTGCTGCTATTCAAGCTCAATTGGATAAAATTAGTAGAGAGATGAAGAAGCGTGATGAAAGAGTGTATGCTGCCCAAGTTGGATGTGAAAAGTGCGAAGGACCTCACTACACTAAAGATTGCCCAAATAAGAATGAAAGTGAGACGTTTGAAGAAGCATATTACACCCAATTTGGACAACCATTCCGACCTTCAGGAAGATTTAGGGAAGCTACCCCGGGATTCTATCAAAAGAACAACTTTAATCCCGTTTATCAAGAGAGGAGGCAGACTTTAGATGACACTCTAAAGCAAATTATGGCCGATGCTGCTAAATGACATGAAGAGAATACTGCTATGATCAAAGAAATCCGAGCTTCAACGGACACTACTACAAGAAATCAAGGAGCTTCGATCAAAGCATTGGAACAACAAATTGGTCAAATGAGCAAAGTTCTTCAAGAAAGGGGATATGGAAGTTTACCTAGCTCAACCGAAACCAACCCAAGAGATCATGTCAAGGCCATAAGCACCACTGAATAAGTCACTCCTTACTTGCCTAGAAGATCGATGAATGGTAATGATGGTGCAAGACCCGAATTTTTCTTTAATTCTTCAATCAGTTTAAGGAGACTAATCAAATAAAAGACAAAGATTGAAGAAGAGATCAAGGCCACAATGAAAGAAGGGAGCTCTGCAACCGATTTAAAAGCCTTGCCTCATAAAGAAAAAGACCCAGGAAGTTTTACTCTACCTTGTTCAATTAATGATATATCTTTCAATAATGTATTAGCTGACTTAGGAGCTAGTGTTAGTGTTATGCCTCTTAAGACATTCACTACCCTAGGACTAGGAAAATTAGCACCAACTAAATTACTTATTGAATTGGCTGATAAAACGGTAAAACGACCTGAAGGGATTGCTAATAATGTGCTAGTTAAGATTGAGAAGTTTATTTTCCCTGTAGACTTTGTTATATTAGATATACCCGAGGATGTTAAGATTCCTTTAATCCTTGGAAGACCTTTCTTGTCTACTGCCCATGCTAAGATTGATGTGTTTAAAAGAAAAATCTCGTTAAGAGTAGGGAATAATAAACTTGTCTATAAGTGCCAAGATCCTGTTAAAAGCATAATTAGAGGAGTCTATGTGCTAGGATTAAGAGAGCGTATGGACCTCGATCTTGAAGCTAGGCTCATGGGAGAAACATTGGTTCAAAACAACTCAACTAATCCTAATCATGAGAACTTTGAGGAATTTATTGACCTTAATGTACCTACCGAACTTAGACGCGATGTTGTCAATGATTCTGATGATGAGTGGTATGATTGCGTAGTAATTAACAAACGTAGGAGAATAGTTGAGAAAACGAATTTGAATAATGATGTGTTTATTGAACTACCACCCCACCTTGCTTATTTATTCTTATATGATAATAAGAATTTCCCGTCTATCATTTTGTCATCTCTGCCCGAAAGGGACAGAACTTTGTTTATACAGATATTAAAGAAGAACGGCGTGGAAATTAAGGACGAGCAAGGAATGTTCAATATTACTGGATTGGCGATGAGGGAGCGCGATGTTTTCGACTCCTTCAATGATCGATATTAAAAAGCTGAACGTGAGTCTAACTTGAAGACTCTGGAATAAAGAAAAGTGCTGACCGGGAGACAACCCGGATTTATCTTTTTATTATTCTGTTTTTGTGTCGTGTCAGTCAGGCCACAGAGGATACGCCGCATCTCCATCCTGAGATGCGACGCATCTCCTGCAATGGTCATATCTTTATTTTTCCGCATATTTATATTTTCTACTTTAAAACTTTTTATCAGTTTATTTTAATGCGGCGCATCCCTGGTTAAGGATGCGGCGCATCTTTTATTCTGATCCGTACTTATTCCAGGCTCGATACGGCGTATCTTCTTCCATAAGATACGGCGCATCGACTGACCTGATGATTTTCATTTTTAATTTTTATGTTTTATTTTTACCTAACTACTAATGTATTATGCAAGTTGAACCTTTCTTACCTTAGGTGTGTTTTGAAGCCTTGGTGGTATTATAGATTCCTGCATTTCCTGTGGATACATCGAATATGAAGCTTAAACGTTCTAATCCACAAGAAAGATGATTTTTGCTCTAATACTAATGGAGGATCATACCGAGCAAATCTCAGGGGAGTTTTTCTGTTCTAATTCTTTTATTTTCCAGTTTTTAACCTTTAATACAAACAACGAGGACGTTGTTTAACTTAAGTGGGGGGATTGGAGAATTAGAACACTTAACACTTACTTGTCCTAAACTTTTCAAAATATGCTTAAAATGTGCTTAATATATCAAAATTTAAAATTTTTAGCATGTTTTTGTTTAAAGTGTAAGTTGCATAGCTGCACACATGACGTTATTTTCAAAAATTGTGATTTTTCAAAATTCACAAATCTATGAGTGTGCCGGTGACTTGTAAACTTTAGAACTTGGCTTGTATACTATTCGAGACCACCATAATGAGTATTATTTATATAATTGGAATGACTTGTCCAAATTGGTAAATTTCTAGGATTACACCCAAATAGCCTTTATATGTTATGTGTTATTAGCTAACTACACTGGTTAGTTAACCCCCGTATAAACCCTTTTGTTACTCTCATTTTTAGAGTAAGATACCCCTAGAAAAACACTCAGAGCCATTCCTTTCGTTTCTTACACCTTTGTTAAAATGTTTCGTTACACCCTTACACCTTAGCCTACCCTGTAGATTAAAATCCGTGGTTGGTTAATTGCTATAGGCAAAGTGTGTTTCCTTACATTACATGTGTTCGCGTGCGTAATTCATTATCTATGGTTAGGTCGGGAAATTGCAGAATGCGATTGGAGTGAAAGTAAATATTGTATATCTTTGAGCTTATTTTTCATGTGTTTACTACTTTCACTATAACCGTTATTTCTGAAGTTATGAAAAATATGGAAAAATTATCCAGAATTATCATTATAGTGATGTGGTGAAATTTTACACATCTTTGTTTATGTTTAAAAAAAAAAAAAAAAAAAAAAAAAAAAAATCGAAAAAATAGAAAAGAAAAAAGAAAAAGGAAGAGTTGGATGTTTGATTAAACCAACTTATGTAAAGTTATGTAAGTGGTCGATATCACCACTAGTTGTTATATATTTATGGATTGAATGGGAGTTGGCAGTTATGGGAACGTCAACTAAGGTTTATTCTTTGATTAAGATCTTGTTGAGTATAATTCGTGTCTACCTAAAGCGTGTGTTTCAAGTGTTAAAGCGTGAGTTATTCAATGATATGAGTCTTATTCATGGGATGGTTGGGATAGTGATTAACCACACTTAGGATTTTAATTTATTTGTTTTGTTTATTTTTCATTTTACACCAATTTATATCCCAAATATTATCCATACCCTGTATTATTCTTTATCCAACCAAACCTTTGATTTATTGAGATTAGGGATTTGAGCAATCTTAAGTATCGTAGTCGTGGATTCGGCTATGTATTTATGATTTTGTCGCCCTTTTTGATATATTATTATTGGTGAAGTTTGGACCTATCTTTAGCCTGTTCGAGTTAAGGATTTAAGCAATTGCAAGTATCGTGTTCGTGGATTCGATCATGTATTTTTGATTTTGTCGCCTTTTCTGGAATTTGAGATCGATAGAGATTAAGAATAATTAACCCTTAAACCTCAAAACCCTTTTTACCGCTTTAGACTTGTTATTTCTTGGCTTTAGTGGGGGAGATGTGTATACTTGCCAAGCTTATGATAGAATATTCGTCGCGACTGGACAGTTAAACGATTAGATTTGCTTTTATCAAATTATTTTATTTTACTTCTAATTCGTTAAGTGTTTAGTTGTGTGATTATGACAAAAATGAATACATGCTTAAATATAAAAATAAATCCTAATATCTTTTAGGATGCATTTTCATAAGATTAATTCTAAGGTTTACTTGGGGACAAGTAAAGTTCAAGTGGGGGGATATTTGATGAACTCAAATAAGTACATTTTATTACTATCATTTATCCTATTAATTTGACTTGTTTTATTATATTATGTATGAGGATTGATACTTAATCGTTTACTTTTGTAATTCTCAGTTGAAAACAAGCATTTGGTGAAACTTGGCGATTTTGGACTAATTATGGGGCAAAACATGCAAGAAGTTAAGAGTCTACTGAAATGTACAAGATCAAGACTAATCTGCTCCAGATGCGCCGCATCTTGCTTATCACATACGGCGCATCGCTATCAATATTTCACCAGATACGATCCAAGATTCAAGAGGACATGCGCCGCATCCAAAGATAAAGATACGCCGCATCTTCTGGCGGTGTACGAATATTACTGAATATTATAATCTTGGACCCTACGCGAAGTTAAGTAAATGCGCCGCATCTACTTACTAGATGCGCCGCATCTTACCCTCAGACTGAAACTATAAATACCCCAAGACCAGACGAATTTCGGGGTGACATATATTATATACGAAGACCGAAGTACAGAAACCAAGGACGAATTCAGTCGAATAGCGAGCACAAGACATATTCAAATCAAAGATACAAGAGCTGTAAGAAGGTGCTGCATGTGTTTAATTCATTAAGTAGTTTTGTTTTATTGTGTTAGTAAACTTTAATTCATCAAGATTGGTGGCTTGTGTAATGTGACAACGGAAAGATTGCACTCCCTTAAAACTGCTTTCTCATCAATTAAAGTCTATATGTTGATGTCTTTGGTGACTTTTATTAGTGCATTGATAACCTCTGTGTCTAGCTGAGCGTTGATCGGGTCGCCATGCCTCTGCCCTTGCCTATTTATTAGATCGCCTATGCATTCTATGGTATGTAGAAAAGTAGGAGAAAGATAAATTGGATAGTCATAAGTAATCATTAAGGGTTTACTCGCCGATAAGATTAGAACCAACGAGAAAGGACTTAATCTCGGTGCGTTGCATCGAACTATACACTTCATATAACACTAGCAATAAAACAAGTGACAAACTACTTATCATAAGGACAGCCCTCTTATTGTCTCGAGTATTTATCTGTGTACGTGTGTGCTATTCGCTGATTCGTGCCTATTGGTTTAGTTTATTATTTAATTGCAACCAAATCGTGCCAGTCTCTCAGGCTGAACCCTCTTGCATTAGATTAGGTTGTATAGCTAACTTAATATATTAAAATACTGATTAGAATAACTAGATAATACATTCAACTCTTAGTGATCGACACTCTACTTACCATTATATTCATACTGACCGGGTACACTGCTCGTTAAGTGTGTGTGTTATTGATAAGTCGGCTAAATATAAATTTAAAACTTGAGTAGTCATTAATACTGCTAAACCGCAACGACACATCGCACGCATCAGGAAAGAAGGGGTTGAAGAATTAAAAAGAAAAGTTGATTGAAAGGGTGAAAAGAAATAGCCCTCCATGAAAACTTAGGGCAGAAACTGGGTCAATACATCTGCTATCGGTATTCACTAAGATGATACTGATATTGAAGACAATATGTCATGGACCCAGTGACGCGCTGCACCACCCCTCCTAGCCACTCAGATATCTCTTAAAAGATATTTTTTTCATTTCTCATGGAGAACACTACATAATCTATCGGCCTCTCATTTCGAGATGTGTTGATATTGAAAAGGTGGCACTCTGCTCCATGCCTCCGACTACTAAAACCAAAACGCACATTATAGAGTCTAGAGCCACGAGATTCACTAAAAGATCTCTTAGGAACACTTCCATAAGAATACCCTTGTGTTTACCAAAAAGAACACAAGGTGTACTAGAGTCTTAATGAGATCTTCGGATCTTGCCATTTATATCAATGATGCTTACGTGCTTTAAACGGTCTACAGTCGTGGGGTGATCTCCAGCGACTCACTGAATCGTGGGTGCACTTCGGTGTGTCCGTGTAAGCCCTCTCGAGGGTATCCGGTTCAAAACGGCCTGGGGAAGGATTGGAGAAAGTCTTCACGCTATGCTGTTAACAATCTCGAAATCTGAAACTGTAAGTGCTGGATGTATTATTGCTAATTGTTTTCTGCAGAGACTGACGAAAGTCCATTAACCATCATCTGATACATCAAATATCTTCACCTCAGCATACTCATACTTATGAAAAACATCCCTCATCGAAGCTCAAATGTAAAAGTTCAAGACAAGGAGATCAAGTTAAAGACCAAGTGTTAAAGACGAAGTCAAGATGTCAAGAACAAGTTCATATGTCTAATGATGAAAGATTATGGGGAGATAGTTAGCAAGGGGAGATTGTTATCATAAGTATCCAGTCCAAGATGTATGAGTATGTTGGAGGACACGACACATCATCACGAGAAGATTTTGATCAAGACAAGAACGATTGAAAGACGATTCTTTGAAGATCACGATTGCATGAAGGAACGATAAATGAAGACTATTCTACATCGACACACCAAGTTAAAGACATTGAAGACAAAAGACCATTCACCTGAGCATCATTGAAATGACCATCCTTTAGGGGGAGATTGGTAGGATTTATGTTTTTAAGAAGTGATGGTCATTTATCTTTTTTGTATATTTGGTTGGTGTGTCGACCAAGAGAAATTAGAATAGTGCTCTAAAAGGCTTATGTTGGACTTTGTTTAGAATTGATTAAATGTGTACAAGCCCAAGTCCAACACAAGCCCACCAAAGCCCACCTACATACCCTAGGTCGTGGCTTATCTTGCTATAAATAGACACACACTCTCACATTTCAAGGGTGCCTCAACATAGTGTATAGGTGAGAGTGTGTGAGAGTTTAGTGTGTGTGTTTTTATCTCTTTTTCTCTTAAGGCATTAATATAATCATTCGACTAGAGTTTTAATATACACGCTTCTTATTCTTCATCTCATCTATTCTATATTGTTTGAGTGTCAAGTTTAGCTTCTTATTCTTCATCTCATCTATTCTATATTGTTTGAGTGTCACGTTTAGCTTAATATAGTTTATAGTTTGTTAGATAAGGTTGGTTCGAATAAGGTTTACAACCACCTTGCCAGTTACAGACAAGGTGAGTCATAGCCCCAATTTTACTTATTTAACAAGTTTACACTCTATGGGGGATATACATGCTACAAATTAAACACTCAAGTATTTTCAAGTATTTTTGTATGCTTCACCAGATTTATATTGCCTAAGTTATGCTATTGCCAAAAGCCGCTCACATCATGAACCATTAATCACTTACGAGTGAACGCGAATATAGTGAATAGATCTATTGGAGGCTGACTGCCTATTCCACTAATGCCGGAATGATAGTCTTAGTTACTAGCCGGATTAGTCGCAATGCACTATATTTGAAAGAAATAGGAAAAATGGCAAAATAACCTATTACTCAAGGGCCTCATACTTGTTACCAACACTGTTAACGTTTGCGTGTCATGAGACTTAGGGCAATATACACAACTGCAATATCATTATTTAAAACATGATTGTAATTACTCAGGCAATCACTACTTGTGCTCTCAAACTCATAATTATTTACAAATTTTATGATTTCACTCAACAATTTTGTTGATTTTTTAGCATGTTTATCTTAGGTAATTAGCGGAGCAAACAAGGCACGGAGCGGGCAATAAACCAAGGGTTTTAATGTGGTGTAAAACAAAATAAAGTCATGTCATTCACTTTTAAACTACTACACCATTTTATGGGATGATTGCAACTCTGATAATTTCACTTTTTGTACTTCAACTTTTATTTAAATGACAAGTACTTTTAAAAATGCCTCTTTTGTGCCGTTTTCTATTATTATGACAAAGATCCTCCCGTAATACCCCAATTAGTCTTCCGCTGTTATATTGTAAACTAGGGGGTGTTACAGATGTAGTTCAGATTTGCATTTAAGTTTCAGAACTCTTTATGTTTAGAGTTAGTATTTCATTATTATTTTAGAATACCTTTATTACCATTTTATTTATAAGACTTCCGCTGTCATTGTATGTTTTGATTGGCACCTGATGCGTGGTTTTGCAACCTTACAACAGGTTTTATCTCTCGAGGGATCTCAAGAGGCTTACAACCCCACCAGGCAGTGTACCTGACCGATGTAGTATAGTGTAGTGGTAAGTACGGGGGATTGATCGTTCTCCACAGGGAATAGTGTTCGTTAGGTATGAAAAACTACTTTAGTAGGTCTAAGGGTGAGGGAAGATTCTTTTTGTATTTTTATATTTTTTTATAAAAGCAAGTAAAATCTCGGTTTTTGAAAGAGTGGGCGGAATTAGTTGCTAGTCAACTAACCCAAATTACTACGAATGCAAATAAAATAAAATAACTGAAAATGAAAAGAGTTGTGAAACTTATGTGGAGAGAAATGTGTTTACTTAGATTTCCTTACTCCCTAACTATCTTTTACCGGTTGATTAATGTGTATTAATTGCGTGGATGACGGGTGTATTCCTTAATACCAATCGTGGGGTGGCGTACGTACTTCCCCAACTCTATGAGCTCCTACTTCACTCCTATATCGAGCTGGCTAGGAAGCTCCTAACATGGGATCACTAGAATTCGCTCATGCATTAAATACAACCATAAAAACCTTAGTACGCATTGGTTCATGTTTCTTAAGACGTTCAAGCAAGTTACCGAATAGAAAGTTAGCCAGTTTTCTTAAGCCTAACATCGATGAACAATCATCCAATACAATTAATAACACACTAATAACCAATAATCAATAGCTAGATTTCATTAGATCTAAGCAAACACAAGATAAATCTAGCCTAGCATGTTAATTAAAAGACAAGAACAAGATATAATCAAACAACACATAGACATATTGATTGATTAAATGATAACTTATCTTCAATTAAACATGGGAGATCCAAGGGTATGAAAACCCTTAAAAATGGCAGAAATTCATCTTAGGGTTTCTCCTCCAAAGTTACACACAATAAGTTCCACACTAATGACAAAAAATTGCAAAACTATATATAGAGTTAAGGGCTGACGGCGTCACGTTGTAGATCCTGACGCCGTCACCTCGCCGCTTTTAGGGTTCCCGGATGGCCTTCCTGACGCCGTCCCTCTTTAGACCTCCAAAATCCGCTCTGGCTTATCAAAGCTTGACGCCGTCAGAAATGAGCTTGACGCCGTCCCTCTTTAGCTTAAACCGTGACGACCTTGATCACTTCAAAGGGTGACGCCGTCAGATTTTTTATGCAAAATTCTCTTGCTTATCATGAGTAATTTTCATATCCACCTTTTTTACCAAGCCATGACGCCGTCAAGGGCAATCCCTGACGCCGTCAAAGGTACTTTTCAGCCGATTTTGAGACTTTGTCGTTTTTTCACTTTAATGCTCCAAAAACGTCCAAAATGCTTCCTTTTCCAGATTTCTTCTCCAAAGTACCTAAATTGACAAAAGGAACGATTTAGGGCAATATTTGATCAAATAAATACGATTTAGGGCTTAAATGACCCCCTAAAAGCGGTACACTTTTCGCTTCATCAGCACCATAATGTGGCATTTTGACCCTTGTCGAGTTGGGGTGTTACATAATTAAATTTTGATTGTTTTACATTGTATGCGTAAAGGTTACAAGAAATACTTAACCACAATATCGCAACTATAACTATTTTCCGCTATACAATCCCGTCGTTATACACGAGTACTTCCCATCATTGTTTGAGCATTTCCTACGGCTAAGCAAACGGCAATGCTATTTGTTGACGTCGGATGTGATGGGCTGATAGTGTTAGTTGTATGTTTCTGATAGGCCCAAATGGTTTGTATGGGTTAAAGCCCAAGTACTAGTTAATAGGGTTTGTGTTCTATATATATTGTATTCGGATTCTCAATGAATATACGAAACATTAAAACCTTACATGGTATCACGAGTTTTTTTTCCGCTGCATCTTTTTAATCTTTTGTTTCCAGTTAGCTTCGTCGATCGTTGGTTCATTAGTATAACCAGTCGACAGTTTTGTTTGGTATAGGTCGATCGTTGGTTCCGTTGAATAACTAGTTGACTCTTGTTTGTTTGCTTACTAATAAGTCGATCGTTGGTTGAAGTTCACATAACCAGTCGAAAAAGTTCTATTAATTATTATAAGTTCATCATTGGATTCTTTCTCTACAAGTTGACTTTGTTTTGGTGTTTCTTTTTTGCTTACTACTCGATTGCATGCATTCACTATAAATTCATAAATTACTAAACCCTACCCCACGTTCATAACACAAGCCCTAGTTTCGTACAGTTTCATAAAACAATCCCTAGTTTCCTAAAATCACCAATCTAAACAATCCCTAACGGCAGGTAATACTCCATCTCCTCAACCCGTCATTCTACTCTTAAGTACTGCCCCTCCACCTCATGATGCCGAGTGGTTGAAGATCGATACCATCATTTTATCTTGGATTTTCATCACGTTGTCCAAGACTCTTCAACAACGTCTTGTTGTTGCCAACCCTCAATCGGCTAAAGAAGCTTGGGCCATCCTTGCTGTAACAATCCGTAAAATTTCCTAGTCATTAGTGAACGCTAATATATTATTAACACGTTGTTACTGTTCATTTAACCATTTTTACGAGTAAAATTAAACTTTGTGTTTATTACATTTCTATTTAAACATTCTTATGCTATTTATGATATGATGGAACGAGCTCACACGCGGACCACGAGTCACCTTAACCCCAAACGTGCCCTCATGAATTACTTTGGCCTCGTTATCATATTATACGTACCCAAACAAGTCACAAAACTCACACACGTATGCATGAGACCATAAGAGACTTATAGTGATCCATATTTACACATTACAAGGTTAAAAACCTGAGCTATACTCATCTCTAAACTCCCAAGACCCTATAACACATAATTCGACCCTTATGTATTATTTTTGGTCACGTTAAGAGTTGCTTTGGACCTTTTGACATTTCCAAACCAAATGAACCCTTGTAACTTGTTTCTTAAACACAACTTTGCTCACACCATCTAAACAAACCACATGATACTTCATTTGTTTTCCTTAGCTCATAAGCACTTAAAATAAAATAGGTTTCCAAAACCTTATGCCTCGTCACTCGTTTAAACCGAACCCATATCACACCTTGGTACAATTGTATAAGCAATTTGCAAACTACTCATGTTATCCTACTCACCTAAGCCTAGACCTACTCGTTATCTTCTTCCCAATATTCTCTTTTTCCACCACAACTTGTCCCTATCCTCGAATAATATAACCCCATGTATATACACTTCACGTACAAAATCAAAAACCACACTCAAAGCTCTTTTGCTCACTGTCTACTATTGAGAAGGAACAAGCAAGGTTCTAGGTGATCCCAAGAGTATTCAAGCTTTCCCAAGGTCACTCCCTTATCGTTGGTGTGCCCTCAACCAAGTCACGAAGCTCACATCCCCTCTCTTTGATCAAACAGTCACGTACACCCCACCTTTGATAGGTGTAGTAAGTCACTCTAAACACTTAACCAAATTTTTGATCTTATATATTGTTTTCTACTCGTATAACACACCCAAGTTTTCCACATATTTTTCCTATGTCTCGTCAAGCTGAAAACTCACAAACACACTCACTCAAATCTTGACATAGCTAAAAATGGATATATGTACTTGTTACACACTTAACACATCATATAAACAATAAATATCACACGTTCCTAAAGTCACATGAACACACTCATAAAAACTGTTAAAGACTATAACACTCAACACGAACAGTTTTTGTCGTAAGGATTGATCTTGTAAAATGCTATTTTATACGTACACCATACCACACAATTTGCTTAACTTATTTCACTACACACCAAAGGAAAAGGAGATACCAACTATACACCCACACAAGCTTGTTTGATCACTTTCACAAGCTAAAAGCTTGTCACCCTCACACAGTTTCACAAACTCACTTAAACACCTTAACGGGCCTAAAGCCCATTTATGTAAAATAAGCAGTTTTGTTAGGAATTAAACCTAACAGTTAGTACTGTTAGCACATAAGTTAGTACTACTGAAGATACTGAAGGCAACACTGACAGTACTAAGTCAGTTAGTATTGCTCACATTAGAAGATTAGTACTGCTTATGTTTTTGTAAACGTGTAATAGATAATTATAGAAAGGATTTTGTGTATATCCTACTTATATAGAATTATAGTTATCTTGTACAGGAATCCTAGGTGTATAAAAAGATCTCCTAGGTTAATTATTGAAGTACGAATTGATAGAGATTCAAGGTTGTAAACCCTAGTGATAAGTCAAGATCACTCGTATTATTAATAAATAATATTGAATCGTTTTGGAAGAAAAGCTATTGTCACTTGTTCATACATAAACACTGTTTCATTCATACATCATACAAACAAATCTTCTAAGTGTTAGCTAGTAAATTTCACGTGCTAGTTAATATTACTCAAAGTATCTATCTAACATAAGGCGGGTGTTTAGATCCTCTCAAATGGTATCAGAGCCAGGTTCTGGTACTTTGAATTAGAAGATCCAAGACGAACTTTTTCTATAAGGAAGATGGACATGGAGACAACAACCCAAACCAATGTTGCTGCTAAGTTGCCAATCCTTAAGCCTACTGAATTCGATATGTGGAGGCTAAGGATAGAGCAATACTTCCAGGTGCAAGACTATGCACTCTGGGAGATCATAGAAGAAGGGAACTCTTTTAAGCCTACAACCATTACAACTGTTGTTGAGGGAAAGACTGAAACTAAAGTACAAACCAAGCCATTGACTACTGAAGAGAAGGCCCAGTACAAGAATGATCTAAAGGCATGAAGCATGCTGCTGATGAAAATCCCCAATGATCAACTCTTGAACTTCAGCAAGTTCAAGTGTGCCAAGACTCTTTTTGAGGCCATTGTTGCAAGATATGATGGGAATGACGCCACCAAAAAGACTCAGAAGACATTACTCAAGCAACAATTCGAGAACTTCTCAGCAACAAGAAATGAGTCACTAGATCATATATTCAATAGGCTTCAGAAGCTAGTAAGTCAACTTGCTATTCTTGGAATTGAGATACCTAAGCAAGATCTCAACTCCAAATTCCTAAGAAGTGTACCATCAGAATGGGCTATGCATGTAGTTGTCTGGAAAAACAAACTAGACATTGATACAATGAGTCTGATGGATCTTTATAGCAACTTCAAGATAGTGGAGCATGATGTTAAGAAGACCACTGGAACAAGCTCAAGCTCTGGGAATTTGGCCTTCGTGTCAACTCTCGGTACCACAAGTCAAGTGGAAGAAGTGCAAGTTGCTGGAGCAGTTGGTATTGCTAGTTCTAATATTGGTACTGCTAGTACCTCAAGCAGTACTAATGGACTTTTGGGTGAGGACATTTATTATGCTTTCCTGACTACTCAGCACAATGGAAGTATGTTGACTCATGGAGACCTTCAAGAGATTGATGAAGATGACATTGAAGAGATGGACATCAAGTGGCAACTCTCTCTTCTTAGCATGAGGGCTAAGAGATTCTTAAAGAAGACAGGCAACAAGATAATCATAAACAGCAATGATGTTACTGGGTATGACAAGTCAAAAATTGAGTGTCACAATTGCCACAAGATGGGTCAGTTTTCAAGGGAGTGCAGGAAACCCAGACAGCAGGACTCAAGGAATAATGGCTATGAAGGCAAGTCAACTGGATCAAGGGTTGTGGAGATTACTGACTCAAGCTCAAAGGCTATGGTTGCCATTGATGGCTTAGGCTTTGACTAGAGTTACATTGCAGAGGAGCAAGCAGCATCTACAGAAGTGGCTCTTATGGCTTTCTCAGACTTTGAGGTACAAGTTTCTAAATGTTCTAAATCATGTGATGATTTAAAAGAATTAGAAACACGTAGAAAACAATATGATGAACAGAGAATAGAGCTAAACAAGACCAGTTTTAATTTAGCAAATCATAAAAGGGGTTTAGCTGTGTTAGAAGAGCAGATTGTTCATTATAAAAATAACAAGTCTACTTTTAGTGATACTGTAGTTGTGCTTAAGAGAGATATGATGTTTAGAGATGCTGAAATTAGTGTGTTGAAAAAAGAATTGGATAAGATAAAACAAGCAAAAAAAAACATTCAAATGAGTATAGACACATTAGAGTATGCATCTAAGGGTGTCAGTAAGATAATTGAGTGTCAAATCCTCAATAAAGCTAAGTTAGGCCTAGGGTATAAGTCTGTTCCACCTCCTTATAGAGGAATTCCAACACCCCCTGGTATTGATCTAGAACATACAGGTCTCCCTGAATTTCAACTACCTGAACTTAAATATGGTCCCCAACCTAAGGAAGTAGTTGAAAAGCCTGTAGAAGTAAGTTATGAGAGTGCAAGTGATGCTTCTTTATCTGAGGATATGGTGTTCTCAGCTAGGGACTCAGATGCTCCAACCATAGAGGATTGGACTTTTGATGATGATGAGAGTGATCAGGATAGGGTTAAGCCTGATAGTGTTAAGGTTGAGAAAACAAAAGTACCCAAGGTGGTTAGAACTGAGATGGTTAGGCCTAAAACTAATGCTAAACCTTTTAGACCAACAGTTAGGTATGCAGAAATGTATAGAACCACAAGCAAGCCCAGAGGTAACCAAAAGAATTAGAACAACCTCAAGTCTCACCAACTAGGTGATGACTTTGTCTGTTATAGGAAAGCTTGTTATTCATGTGGTAGCTTTAACCATCTTGCAGCCTTTTGTAATAAATGGGTAATTGGGTATACAAACAAAGGATGAGCTTAGAAAGACCTCAAACTCACCCTAAGCATGATAGAATGATACCCAGATCAGTTCTTTTCAAGTCTGGCCAAAGATCAGTTCATACTGCTAGACCAGCAGTTCATACTGTCAGACCAATTAGACCTGTTTAACCAAGACCAACAGTTTAAGGTGTAAAAACAACTTTTAAATCAGCACCAACAACTGTTAAAAGTCCCTTTAATAACAAAGCAGTGGTAACTAAACAAGTTTGGAAACCCAAGGTAACAACTGCAAAGCCAGCAGTTCCTACTGCCAGCAGAGTAGTTAGAACTGGTAATGTTCATCACACTGCTAAGGGAAATGTTACACCCGTATCCCGACCAGGTACTAGATATGTAAATATATGTTATGTATATATATGTTATGTGTTATAGTGTAAGTAGTAAGTAAATTATGTGGTTAAGATAGAAAGAATGGAACTTGAGGGACTACTATTGCCAAAGGACCAAAGATGTTTCCTACATATGAAGTAATTTTAAGAAAAGCCTGGAAATGTTGTTAGATCTTTTGGGAGCCGGTTTGTACAGGAGAAAGAAGAGGGAAAAATACTGGTCCATCAATTAAGACTTCATTTGATTTATAGAAGTGATTCCAAGCTCCTTAGAACTCTTAGTTTCAATCCTCATATCAAGTAAGTACCTTTCCTCAATTTGGGAATTAGGGTTCATGTATTGAGATTAAGTATAGATGTTATGAATTGATGAATTATCATGCTAGTATTGTAACTGATCCCTAATTCATGATAATTATGATATAGGATGCAAGTAAGATGTGGAAAGTTTGTGCTAGTGAAATTGATATAGAGAATTGAGGTAAGTATATGGTTTAACATGTTTTTATAGTTTTATCATATTTATTATATGATAATGATGTATGTTTTATAGTTTTGTCATGTATTGTTGTATGGTAATAATGATATATAGGATATTGGGTGCGTTAGCAAGTTTTGGATCCACTACTAGAGATATAGTTAGTTAGTCATTGGGCTAACTATGGTATGAGGTTTGACCTTATGGGTTGATCGTGTATAGGCCGACTATGTTGGCGTAAGGTATGTGGCCCTATATCGCTAGTTTAACTTGTGGTTAGACTAGTTATGGTTATGGTATGATTTTATCATACATTGTATAGTTTGTTATACCATGTACTTACTAAGCGTTTTACTTATATGTTTAGTTGTTTTGTTTTCTTGATAGGTTCTGGCAAAGTTAGTAAGGGTGAAGAAAAGGCGTAGGACGGTTCTTTGTTAGAAGAGTAGCTCGGGACTTGGTAAGTAGAAGAATCTCTCTCTTTTGGATCAAGCTAGTTGAAAGTTGGGAGCCCCCAATTTTCTTTTGGTAACACTCAATAGTCAAAACGGGTCATTTTATGTCTTAAAGTCTTTGTCAATAGTGGTGTTCCGGTTGTGAAATTAGTTTGGTTATAGTTGTTATGTTATGTTAGGTTTGTCATGTCTAATAATGTTAAGTTACTAGCAAAAGGGTGTTTGGTAAATGTATGTTTATACCCATTTTGGGTTGTACATGGGTCAAATGTGTATGGAACATGTTTGTTATGTTCAATTAATGATTATGGTTAAGTTTGGTATTAATTGGAAGTAGTATAAGTGGTCTTGTAGTGTAAATGGGTCAAAACGGGTTTTAGTGCAAAACCCGTGATTGTGAAAGTACGTCTTCCGAGAGTCTAACGGTAAATGTTTTTGTATGAAAATGAACTCAATGATATACTAAATGAATCTGGAAAGTTTGGTGAAATACCGAGTTTGGGAGGTCGGGTTTTCAGTCGCAGAACATGGAAATTGATTTCAGAAAATAGTAGGTCTGAGCCGCCGCGGTTCAGACCGGATTTTGGCTCCCAGTCGGCGGCTGGAAATCCCAGCCGGCGGTTAACTAGTATTTTCAGATTTTGGCGATTTTCAAAAATTCATATCTTTTAATCCGTAAGTCGTCACGGGTCGTGTCACCCGTCGTTTTGAAGGTAATTAAGTCTACTTTCATTTAAAAATAGTCTCAAGGTCTGGATGTCTATAGATTTTTATAAGTGGTCCTAAGAGTAACAGAATGTCCATAAAGTCAAGCGTTTCTGCATGAAAAGTTTTTAATTTTTGGTCAAAACGGGCACGGGGTGTTACAGGAAACATGGGTAATGGAGTAAGTGCATCAGCATGCTGGATTTGGAGACCAATCCAATCCAATGGTGCTCAAATTATTTTAAAAAGAATGAATTATGTTGATGCAAGAAGCAAGCCTAAGTCTGTAATGGCTTGGGTACCACAAGGAAATTAATTTTCCTTGTTATGTGCAATGTTAGTTGATGAAGCGAAAAGTGTACCACTTTTAAGGGGTCATTTAAGCCCTAAATCGTATTTATTTGATCAAATATTGCCCTAAATCGTTCCTTTTGTCATTTTAGGTACTTTGGAGAAGAAATCTGGAAAAGGAAGCATTTTGGACGTTTTTGGAGCATAAAAGTGAAGAAAACGACAAAGTCTCAAAATCGGCTGGAAAAGTACCTTTGACGGCGTCAAGTATTGCTCTTGACGGCGTCATGGCTTGGCAAAAGAGGTGGATATGAAAAATACCCGTGACGCGCCAGAGAGTTTTGCAATGTAATTTCTGATGGCGTCACCCTTTGAGGTGATCAAGGCCATCACGGTTTAAGCTAAAGAGGGACGGCGTCAAGCCCTATTCTGACGGTGTCAAGCCTTGATAGGCCAGAGCGGATTTTGGAAGGCTACAAAGGGACGGCGTCAAGAAGGCCATCCGAGAACCCTAGACACGGCGAGGTGACGGCGTCAAGATCTATAACGTGACGCCGTCAGCCCTTAAACTCTATATATAGTTTTGCAATTTTTTGTCATTAGTATGCAACTTTGTGAGGAGAAACCCTAAGACGAATTTCTGCCATTTTTAAGGGTTTTCATACCCTTGGATCTCCCATGTTTAATTGAAGATAAGTATTTATTTAATCAATCAATATGTCTATGTGTTGTTTGATTATATCTTGTTCTTGTCTTTTAATTAACATGCTAGGCTAGATTTATCTTGTGTTTGCTTAGATCTAATGAAACCTAGCTATTGATTATTGGTTATTAGTGTGTTATTAATTGTATCGGATGATTGTTCATCGATGTTAGGCTTAAGAAAACTGGCTAACCTCCTATTCGGTAACTTGCTTGAACGTCTTAAGAAACATGAACCAATGCGTACTAGGTTTATATGGTTGTATTTAATGCATGAGCGAATTCTAGTGATCCCATGTTAGGAGCTTCTTAGCCGGCTCGACATAGGAGTGAAGTAGGAGCTTGTAGAGTTGGGGAAGTACGTACGCCACCCCACGATTGGTATTAAGGAATACACCCGTCATCTACGCAATTAATACACACTAATCAACTGGTAAAAGATAGTTAGGGAGTAAGGAAATCTAAGTAAACACATTTCTCTCCACATAAGTTTCACGACCTTTTCATTTTCAGTTATTTTATTTTATTTGCATTTGTAGTTATTTGGGTTAGTTGACTAGCAACTAATTCCGCCCACTCCTTCAAACCCGAGATTTTACTTGCTTTCATAAAAAAAATATAAAAATACAAAAAGAATCTTCCCTCACCCTTAGACCTATTAGAATAGTTTTTTCAATCCTAACGACACTATTCCCTGTGGAGAACGATCAATCCCCCGTACTTACCACTACACTATACTACATCGGTCAGGTACACTGCCTGGTGGGGTTGTAAGCCTCTTGAGATCCCTCGAGAGGTAAAACCTGTTGTAAGGTCGCAAAACCACGCATCAAGTTTTTAGCGCCGCTGCCGGGGAATAGTTATTGTTTAGGTTGAATTTTTATTTTATTAGGTCTACTCACTAGATTCCTTTCTAGTGAGATTTTTATTTTATTTTTCTAGGTTTTTCTTTAGTCTATCTATTTTCTTCGTGCTTTTGTTCGTATAAGATTTTCATTGACTATTCAGTTTGCCATTATGGAAAACGCGAATCCACCCCTTACACCTGGCGAAGTAGCTTTGTTACTTAGCCAACTTGAGAATGAGATTAGTGAGCTCAGAGAGCTCAGTAGAATGATTGATATAGAGCTTGATTATGCCTTGAACAACTTAGAGACCGCCATATACTCAGACAATTACTTAGAACGTAATAATCTTACGGTTGAGGAGTTGATTGAGAAAATTGATGAAGTGAAGGTAGATCCTAGGTTGGATGATTATTTCAATGAATACCCCACTAAGGAGGAGATTGCTTACTATAACAACCTAGTTGATAACCCTCGACCACCTTTTGTTAGAATTGACCCAAAGATTAAGAGGGGTGATCCCGGGAATGTGAAGATACCATGTATGATTGGATACCAATACATTGAGCATGCTTACATTGACTGTGAATCCCCAATCAACGTGATGTCCTCAGGCCTTTATAGCCAGATCATAAACACACCACTTGAGCCTAGGATAGACCCCAAGTGCCCTGGCGGAGTTTGCAACTTCGTTGGAAGGATTAAGGATATGCACATCCTTGTTGGGAATTTTACCTTTGTCACCAACTTCATGATCTTAGAAGATTTGGCAACTGTTGTTGACTGCCGCCTATCTCGCGTGGTGTTAGGTAAGCCGTTTATTGAAGCATCCAATTTAAAGTATGATCGTTTAGGAGGCACGGTTCAGTTTTCTAATCACATTGATAGGATCACATATAGGATGCCTTATCGGGTAAATGAATTTCGTTTTGTGCCTCGATTTGACAAGGACAACATTGGTGCGATTGAGGACATCAATGATGAGGATAAAGAAAAAGGCATGGACTATGTTTGGAATAAGAGAAGCCTTTATTATAAAGATTGCTTGAACCTAGGACCTAAATACAAAGTTGATATGGAGGTTGTTAGGATGATTAGAGGGGCAATTGAGAAGCAAAACGGAAAAATGTAGAACCCGTGACTTTGAGTCTAGCTACAAGACTCATTAATAAAGAAAAGCGCTTCTTGGGAGGCAACCCAAGCTTTATTTGCTTTTTGTGTGTTTATTTATTTGTTTGTTTGATTTTATTTGCTTCCGTATGTGTGTTTAATTTTTATTATTATTGATTCATGTTCAAAACTAAATTGTGAAAATGCTTTATTTTATTTTTAACTTCGTCTTTGATGCGTGGGTTTTGCAACCTTACAACAGGTTTTACCTCTCGAGGGATCTCAAGAGGCTTACAACCCCACCAGGCAGTGTACCTGACCGATGTAGTATAGTGTAGTGGTAAGTACGGGGGATTGATCGTTCTCCACAGGGAATAGTGTTCGTTAGGTGTAAAAGACTACTCTAATTAGGTCTAAGGGTTGAGGAAGATTCTTTTTATGTTTTTATATTTTTATGAAAGCAAGTAAAATCTCGGTTTTGAAAGAGTGGGCGGAATTAGTTGCTAGTCAACTAACCCAAAATTACTACGGATGCAAATAAAATAAAATAACAAAAATGAAAATGTGGTGAGAAACTTATGTGTAGAGAAATGTGTTTACTTAGATTTCCTTACTCCCTAACTATCTTTTACCGGTTAATTAGTGTGTATTAGTCGCGTGGATGACGGGTGTATTCCTTAATACCATTCGTGGGGTGGCGTACTTACTTCCCCAACTCTACAAGCTCCTACTTCACTCCTATGTCAAGCCGGCTAGGAAGCTCCTAACATGGGATCACTAGAATTCGCTTGTGCATTAAATACAACCATAAAAACCTTTAGTACGCATTTGGTTCATGTTTCTTAAGACGTTCAAGCAAGTTACCGAATAGGAAGTTAGCCAGTTTTCTTAAGCCTAACATAGATAAACAATCATCCAATACAACTAACAACACACTAATAACCAATAATCAATAGCTAGGTTTCATTAGATCTAAGCAAACACAAGATAAATTTAGCCTAACATGTTAATCAAAAGACAAGAATAAGATAAAATCAAACAACACATAGACATATTGAATGATTAATTGATAACTTATCTTCAATGTAACATGGAAGATCTCAAGGCAAAAAGCCTTGAAAAAGAAGCTAAAATCGTCTTAGGGTTTTCTCCCAAAATTCCACACACTAAGCTCTCTCTAATGACAAAAAATTAGAAAACTATATATAGATTTTTGGATCTGACGCCGTCCCCTTATGATTTAAGCCGTGACGCCCTTGATCAAGTTAAAGCGTGACGCCGTCAGAATTCACATGCTATTTTCACTGGCTTATCATGAGTAAATTTCACGTCCACCTTTTCTTGCCAAGGCATGACGCCGTCCAGGGTAAAATGTGACGCCGTCAAAGGTAACTTTCAGCCGATTTTTGAGACTTTGCCGTTTTCTTCACTTTTATGCTCCAAAAACGTCCAAAATGCCTCCTTTTCCAGATTTCTCCTCAAAAGTACCTAAAATGACAAAAGGAACGATTTAGGGCAATATTTGATCAAATAAATACGATTTAGGGCTTAAATGACCCCTTAAAAGCGGTACACTTTTCGCTTCATCAAATACCCTTACACTTGAGATTTGCTTGTCCTCAAGCAAATGCGCTTTTATTCTAATCAAAATACAAGTTAGGGGTCATTTAATGCTAATATAAAAGTAATTACAACAAATAATCGTTCCACTTTAATCATAATAAGCACGGAGATTATAGACTAGCACCTCACAAGTAGTGTTTAGATACTCACATCTCTCAAGTGTCATCAAAATAAATCTCATAAATGAAAACGGATAATATCTCTCACTACCTGTCATAGCAAATAGATTACCATAGGCTTGGGAAAGGATCGATAACCTCCTCCACTAGGCGTAAGCACCTAAGATAAACTATCAAAGAGGGCTTTTAAATGGGTTATAACGTTAGGTGTAGGGAAAAGGAAAACACGGTTTTGTTGGATAAAGGATATTTTACTGGTGGCGAGTTAAAGATCTTGATCAATTACATGTACTATACAATGTTGCTAAGCCAAGACTAGACTCGATCTTAAGCTAGAAACGAAATAACAAAAACAAAAACAAACATAAAACAAACGTAAAATGAAACGGGATGGTAGTCCGTATGTTTTTTTTCTATTTTTTCATTTTCTCATTTTTTTGTATTTTTCTTGATTTTTTTTTTTTTTTTTTTTTTTTTTTTTTTTTTTTTTTGCATACACTCTTGCCCTACCATCCAAAATAATACATCAAAGAGGCATTGCATCCCCCTTACACTTGAACTTTTACATAACTTTACAAATACTAATCTAATGACTCGAATTAAGATAATTGAAAAACTTGGAGTACTTTTAAAACATTTAGCACATATGGGGGTAATAAATGATGTTCATCCCCATTACTCCATTATACTAGTACTTTACCCATGAGTCCCAATCGTCCCAAAACAATATGTACAAGGATATGACTCGACTTAGCAACCATGAAATCAACTAGATAATTAACTTGGGTTTAAACAAATGTTGTAACAATAATGCACTAAAAAATGAGTGCATACAAGGTAGGCTAAGGCGATTTGGGTGTACATTTTAGTGGGGTGTAACAAATTCTTCCTTTAAGTAAAATGCTTAAAGGTCGAAACGAAAAGATAGGCTCTGAGGGGTGTACTAGGGGTATCGTGCACTAAAAATGAGTACAACGCAAAGGGTGTGGAAAATTACTTGACCAATGTAGCCAACGTAATTATAACAAAAACACAGGTGTAAAACAATGGGTTAATCCTAATGCCTCTTATCATGTAGTAAATCTAACTACACGAATGTAGTCTCACTTGTGGCCTTGGAATGGTCCTAACGCAAGTTCTAGAATCTAAGTGCTACCGGTACACACATCATAGCATAAATGCTTTTCCTACCAATTCTAGGGGCGAACCTCACATATTTGGGGTGGAAAATTTTTTAGTGGTACGGTTTTTTGTGCTAGTCATATAACTCCTATCCGTAAGACGCTCATTAAGATCAAAGTTTCACTCCTAAGTGTTGTAAAAAATTTTAAATTTGGCACTAAAATTACCCTAACAGGTATTTATCTCAGTTTTATTACACATCTATTATTAAACAAACAAAAATCAAGCGCAATGGCATTCTCTAAAATCCTACTTTTACCCCCCCTTACACTTAAGATGAACATTGTTCCCAATGTTCAAATAACAAGATGTAAAAGTAAATAAGGTAAAAGAATGAAATCAAATACTCCCCTGATTCGCTCGGTGGATAATGAAATTACACGGTTAGATTTTCCTCCAAAGTAATGTAGAAGCTCCATGACTAATGCATCGCCACAAGCTTGATTCAAAACATTTCCTTGTCCAAAATAACCTGTTAAACCTGAGAAAACAAACATGAAAACCTGCATAACATCGGCGGGATAAAATCTATATATAAGGATATAATGCTTGTGGAATGATAATTTTGCAGATTCCTGGAGATTATAAGTTGGAGATTTTAATAAAAACTTTTTATGAAAACAAAACTTTCAAAAATTTCCGGAAATTAAATCTGACGCCGTCAGGTTATAAACCCTGACGCCGTCAGAAATGACCTGACAAAAATTCTCATTTTAAGTTTCCGGAAAATTTCTGGAAAAACCTTTACCTTACTTCCTGGAAATCCTGCAAAACATCATTATGACTCGATACAAGCATTTGACTCAAACAAATACTAATATGTATGCTATTTTATTATTATTACGATTCATGTTCATTTGTGTTCTAATAAACCGATTTAGATTTCCCTTACACTTAACTTTTGCAAAATACCTTTATATGTAGTTAAGACGAAGTTAAAAACAACATAAAGCATTTTCACAATTTACTTTTGAACATGAATCAATACTAATAAAAATTAAACACACATACGGAAAATAAAATCAAACAAGCAAATAAATAAACACACAAAGCAAATAAAACAAATAAAGCTTGGGTTGCCTCCCAAGAAGCGCTTTTCTTTATTAACGAGTCTTGTAGCTAGACTCAAAGTCACGTACATTACGTGATTCCATCATTCATAATGACGTATCCCTGATAGATATGATCCTTGTTATCAGGGTGGTGGTGTCTCAATCGCTCGACATTCGCAGTTACTTCACCTCCTCCTTTGCTGGTCAAGCTTACTATCCCATCTTGGTGTAAACTTTTAATTGTGAATGGTCCGTACCACCAGGGACTTAGTTCATTGGTAGGTGCTTCTATTTCTGAATGCCTTAGGAGCACTGAGTCTCCTTTTGTAAATTCAACGGGGTTATTGGGTTGCTCATCAGCCTCAATATAATCGTTATTTCCATCCTTACATTCTCTAATCTCATTTTCCATATAACTCTTAATCCTTGCCTCCCATGCAAGAATTTTCTCTCGAACATTACCACGGACTACATTAGTGTTAGCCTCCATCTTCTTCTGCAGAGCAACATCTCGTATATGTCGTGGGATTGTTGGGAAGTTTATTGTTTTCTTCCCCTTCTTCATTTGGATGGTGCTATTTTCGTAATTGATTTGTGCTCTAGTGGTAGCGAGAAAGGGTGCCCCAAGGATTATTGGCATATTCATATCATTTCTCTCAATGATCATGAAGTCGACCGGATACAGGAATCCGGCAACGTTGACCAACACATCTTCTGCAATTCCTAACGGATACTCATAAGAATGTTTCGCAAAGGAGAGTTTAGTATGGGTGATGGATGGCAACTCATCGGTTAACTGAACATAAACGGATAAAGGCATCAAATTTACGTCGGAACCTTGGTCAGCTATCGCATCCAGATACTTGTGTTTTCCAATGCTGCATGGTATTTCAAAGACCCCGTAGAATTTCTGCTTTTCCACTAACTTTTGTCCTATGAGGCATTCATACAATTGCCCACCGGGTAATGTGTCAGATTTATCATCCGGTTCCATCTTCTTGGACTTCTTGTTGGGTAGATGAGTACGTCGATAGTTTCTCACCCAATCGTTTATGGTCTCCTTGTTTATTTCGTGCTTCAAGTAATGCTTCACTTGTTGTGACACTGGCGGTTCAACCAATTGGCGCTCCTCAGAGGGCGCCTCCTTTCCCTTGTCGGAATCGCATTTGTAGGCATTGGTGTCTCCATTATTAAATGGGATGAGGTCAATTTTGTTAACTTCCATAGTTATGGATTTCCCTCTTCCCTCATTTCCGCCCTCTTGGACGACGGAGGTGGCCTTGACAAATTTAGTGTTAGGAACATCAACGTCATTCCTCACCAACACTTTTTCAGGGGCTTTTGTATTTGTGTATTCTTTCAAAAGATTCATCATCTCCGCCATCTTCTCTTCCATTTCCTCCTTCTGTTTGTAGACAGCTTCCTCAAATTTTGCCAACCGTTCGGAGTGTTTCGACATGTACTCTCTCATTCGAGCTTCGAATGTTGGGCTAAGTTCCTGAGGTGGTGAGTTGGGTTGAGCGTGCTTATGGAAGGGTTTAGCATTTTCCCTAAGGGGTGATTCGGACAATGGTGTTTGCTTAACGCTTGAGACTGAGTTAATTGTCGCTTTTTGTGGACTTAAGGGTCTCTTTTGCTTTTCCATAAGATATGCAACCCTTTTCTCAAGTTCACTAACGCTTTCCTCAGTGATTTGATTGGCTGTATCGGGTGATGAATATGTCTTGACTGCCGAGCGCACGTCGTGGGAGACTTGCCACAATTCATCATCGTCGGATGCAAGCTCATCAATGATCTCCCATGATTCCTTGGCGCTTTTGTCGCGCAATCTGCCCCCGGCAGCTCGATCGATGGCACGCTTGGTGTGGTAATCAACATGGTCATAGAAGATTTGGATTTGAAGCCAGAGATTTATGCCATGATGAGGGACTTTTTGGAGTAAGTCCTTGAATCGAATCCATGCCCCGTAGAGGGTTTCGCCTCGACGTTGTTCAAACATCAAGATATCCTTCCTTAGCTTGGTAGTTCTCCCTGGTGGGAAAAATTGAGCAAGGAAACGAGTGGTGAGATCATCCCAAGAGGTGATGGATCCTGCGGGTTGACGTTCTAGCCACTGACTAGCTTGGTCCCGCAAAGAGAATTGGAAGAGACGCAATCGGGTCATCTCTCGAGTGGCAACATCAAGGTCTATAGAATCAACGATTTTGAGAAAGTCCTTGAGATGTTGATTAGGATCTTCAGAACGAAGTCCATGGAATGCGCATCCGCTTTGCACCAACCGGATGGTGTCGGATCGCAAGGGTGTGATATTGGCTCCTTGAGTGAGCTCAATGGTGTTTCGATAGCCATGGTGGCTAGGACGGGAATACTCTCCTAAAGTACGGGCTCTAGGAGGTGGTGGTGGTTGTTGTGGTGGTGGGTTGTGTGGGTTAAGGATATTACCATCTTCCATGATGTCGGATGGTGTGGTTACGAACAAAGACACGAAGAAAATAGATAGACTAAAGAAAATCTAGAAAAAGAAAATAAAAATCTCACTAGAAAGGAATCTAGTGAGTAGACCTAATAGAAATAAAAATTCAACCTAAACAATAACTATTCCCCGGCAGCGGCGCCAAAAACTTGATGCGTGGGTTTTGCAACCTTACAACAGGTTTTACCTCTCGAGGGATCTCAAGAGGCTTACAACCCCACCAGGCAGTGTACCTGACCGATGTAGTATAGTGTAGTGGTAAGTACGGGGGATTGATCGTTCTCCACAGGGAATAGTGTTCGTTAGGTGTAAAAGACTACTCTAATTAGGTCTAAGGGTTGAGGAAGATTCTTTTTATGTTTTTATATTTTTATGAAAGCAAGTAAAATCTCGGTTTTGAAAGAGTGGGCGGAATTAGTTGCTAGTCAACTAACCCAAAATTACTACGGATGCAAATAAAATAAAATAACAAAAATGAAAATGTGGTGAGAAACTTATGTGTAGAGAAATGTGTTTACTTAGATTTCCTTACTCCCTAACTATCTTTTACCGGTTAATTAGTGTGTATTAGTCGCGTGGATGACGGGTGTATTCCTTAATACCATTCGTGGGGTGGCGTACTTACTTCCCCAACTCTACAAGCTCCTACTTCACTCCTATGTCGAGCCGGCTAGGAAGCTCCTAACATGGGATCACTAGAATTCGCTTGTACATTAAATACAACCATAAAAACCTTTAGTACACATTTGGTTCATGTTTCTTAAGACGTTCAAGCAAGTTACCGAATAGGAAGTTAGCCAGTTTTCTTAAGCCTAACATAGATAAACAATCATCCAATACAACTAACAACACACTAACAACCAATAATCAATAGCTAGGTTTCATTAGATCTAAGCAAACACAAGATAAATTTAGCCTAACATGTTAATCAAAAGACAAGAATAAGATAGAATCAAACAACACATAGACATATTGAATGATTAATTGATAACTTATCTTCAATGTAACATGGAAGATCTCAAGGCAAAAAGCCTTGAAAAAGAAGCTAAAATCGTCTTAGGGTTTTCTCCCAAAATTCCACACACTAAGCTCTCCCTAATGACAAAAAATTAGAAAACTATATATAGACTTTTGGATCTGACGCCGTCCCCTTATGATTTAAGCCGTGACGCCCTTGATCAAGTTAAAGCGTGACGCCGTCAGAATTCACATGCTATTTTCACTGGCTTATCATGAGTAAATTTCACGTCCAACTTTTCTTGCCAAGGCATGACGCCGTCCAGAGTAAATTGTGACGCCGTCAAAGGTAACTTTTAGCCGATTTTTGAGACTTTGCCGTTTTCTTCACTTTTATGCTCCAAAAACGTCCAAAATGCCTCCTTTTCCAGATTTCTCCTCAAAAGTACCTAAAATGACAAAAGGAACGATTTAGGGCAATATTTGATCAAATAAATACGATTTAGGGCTTAAATGACCCCTTAAAAGCGGTACACTTTTCGCTTCATCAGTCTTAACTACATATAAAGGTATTTTGAAAAAGTTAAGTGTAAGGGAAATCCAAATCGGTTTATTAGAACACAAATGAACATGAATCGTAATAATATTAAATTAACATACATATTAGTATTTGTTTGAGTCAAATGCTTGTATCGAGTCATAATGATATTTTGCAGGAATTCCAGGAAGTAAGGTATAGGTTTTTCCAGAAATTTTCTGGAAACTTAACATGAGAATTCTGTCAGATCACTTCTGACGGCGTCAGGCCTTACAACCTGACGGCGTCAGGTTTTAATTTTCTGAAATTTTTGAAAGTTTTGTTTTCATAAAAAGTTTTTATTAAATCTCTAACTTATAATCTCCAGGAATCTGCAAAATAATCATTCCACAAGCATTATATCCTTATATATAGATTTATCCCGCCGATGTTATGCAGGTTTTCGTGTTTGTTTTCTCAGGTTTAACAAGTTATTTTGGACAAGGAAATGTTTTTGGATCAAGCTTATGGCGATGCATTAGTCATGGAGCTTCAACATTATCTTGGAAGAAGATCTAACCGTGTTACTTCATTATCCACCGAACGAATCAGAGGAGTATTTGATTTCATTCGTTTACCTTATTTACTTTTACATCTTGTTATTTGAACATTGGGGACAATGTTCATCTTAAGTGTAAGGGGGGGGGGGGGGTAAAAGTAAGATACTTTAGAGAATACAAGTGCACTTGATTTTTATTTGTTTGATGGTAGATGTGTAATAAAACTGAGATAAATACCTGTTAGGGCAATTTTAGTGCCAAATTTAAATTTTTTTACAACATATAGGAGTGAAACTTTGATCTTAATGAGCGTCTCATGGATAGGAGTTATATGACTAGCACAAAAAAACGGTACCACTAAAAAAATTTTCCACCCCCAAATATGTGAGGTTCGCCCCTAGAATTGATAGGAAAAGCATGTATGCTATGATGTGTGTACCGGTAGCACTTAGATTCTAGAACTTGCGTTAGGACCATTCCGAGGCCACAAGTGAGACTACATTCGTGTAGTTAGATTTACTACATGATAAGAGGCATTAGGATTAACCCATTGTTTTACACCTGTGTTTTTGTTATAATTACGTTGGCTACATTGGTCAAGTAATTCTCCCACACCCTTTGCGTTGTACTCATTTTTAGTACGCGATACCCCTAGTACACCCCTCGGAGCCTATCTTTTCGTTTCGACCTTTAAGCATTTTACTTAAAGGAAGAATTTGTTTACACCCCACTTAAATGTACACCCAAATCGCCTTAGCCTACCTTGTATGCACTCATTTTTAGTGCATTATTGTTACAACATTTGTTTAAACCCCAAGTTAATTATCTAATTGATTACATGGTTGCTAAGTCAAGTCATATCCTTGTACATATTGTTTTGGGACGATTGGGACTCATGGGTAAAGTACTAGTGTAATGGAGTAATGGGGAAGAACAACATTATTACCCCCATATGTGCTAAATATTTTAAAAGTACTCCAAGTGTTTCGATTATCTTAATTCGAGTCATTAGAATAGTTATTTGTAAAGTTATGTAAAAGTTCAAGTGTAAGGGGAATGCAACGCCCCTATGATGTATTATTTTGGATGGTAGGGCAAGAGTGTATGGAAAAAAAAAAAAAAAAAAGAATCAAAAAAATCAAGAAAATCAAGAAAAATACAAAAAAAATGAGAAAAAGAAAAGTAGAAAAAACATACGGACTACCATCCCGTTTCATTTTAAGTTTATTTTATGTTTTTGTTATTTTGTTTTTAGCTTAAGTCGAGTCTAGTCTTGGCTTAGCAACGCCATATTGTACATGTAATTAATCAAGATCTTTAACTCGCCACCAGTAAAATATCCCTTATCCAACAAAACCGTATTTATCATATCCCTACACCTCACGTTATAACCCATGTAAAAGCCCTCTTTGATTGTTTATCTTAGGTGCTTACGCCTAGTGGAGGAGGTTTTTGATCCTTTCTCAAGCCTAAGGTAATCTATTTGCTATGACAGGTAGTGAGAGATATTATCCGTTTTCATTTATGAGATTTATTTTGATGACACCTGAGAGATGTGAGTATCTAAACACTACTTGTGAGGTGCTAGTTTGTAATCTCCGTGCTTATTATGATTAAAGTGGAATGACTATTTATTGTAATTACTTTTATATTAGCATTAAATGACCCCTAACTTGTATTTTGATTAGAATAAAAGCGCATTTGCTTGAGGACAAGCAAATCTCAAGTGTAAGGGTATTTGATGAAGCGAAAAGTGTACCGCTTTTAGGGGGTCATTTAAGCCCTAAATCGTATTTATTTGATCAAATATTGCCCTAAATCGTTCCTTTTGTCATTTTAGGTACTTTGGAGAAGAAATCTGGAAAAGGAAGCATTTTGGACATTTTTGGAGCATAAAAGTGAAGAAAATGACAAAGTCTCAAAATCGGCTGGAAAAGTACCTTTGACGGCGTCAAGTATTGCTCTTGACGGCGTCATGGCTTGGCAAAAGAGGTGGATATGAAAAATACCCGTGACGCGCCAGAGAGTTTTGCAATGTTATTTCTGACGGCGTCACCCTTTGAGGTGATCAAGGCCATCACGGTTTAAGCTAAAGAGGGACGGCGTCAAGCCCTATTCTGACAGCGTCAAGCCTTGATAGGCCAGAGCGGATTTTGGAAGGCTACAAAGGGGCGGCGTCAAGAAGGCCATCCGAGAACCCTAGACACGGCGAGGTGACGGCGTCAAGATCTATAACGTGACGCCGTCAGCCCTTAAACTCTATATATAGTTTTGCAATTTTTTGTCATTAGTGTGCAACTTTGTGAGGAGAAACCCTAAGACGAATTTCTGCCATTTTTAAGGGTTTTCATACCCTTGGATCTCCCATGTTTAATTGAAGATAAGTATTTATTTAATCAATCAATATGTCTATGTGTTGTTTGATTATATCTTGTTCTTGTCTTTTAATTAACATGCTAGGCTAGATTTATCTTGTGTTTGCTTAGATCTAATGAAACCTAGCTATTGATTATTGGTTATTAGTGTGTTATTAATTGTATTGGATGATTGTTCATCGATGTTAGGCTTAAGAAAACTGGCTAACCTCCTATTCGGTAACTTGCTTGAACGTCTTAAGAAACATGAACCAATGCATACTAGGTTTATATGGTTGTATTTAATGCATGAGCGAATTCTAGTGATCCCATGTTAGGAGCTTCTTAGCCGGCTCGACATAGGAGTGAAGTAGGAGCTTGTAGAGTTGGGGAAGTACGTACGCCACCCCACGATTGGTATTAAGGAATACACCCGTCATCCACGCAATTAATACACACTAATCAACTGGTAAAAGATAGTTAGGGAGTAAGGAAATCTAAGTAAACACATTTCTCTCCACATAAGTTTCACGACCTTTTCATTTTCAGTTATTTTATTTTATTTGCATTTGTAGTTATTTGGGTTAGTTGACTAGCAACTAATTCCGCCCACTCCTTCAAACCCGAGATTTTACTTGCTTTCATAAAAAAATATAAAAATACAAAAAGAATCTTCCCTCACCCTTAGACCTATTAGAATAGTTTTTTCAATCCTAACGACACTATTCCCTGTGGAGAACGATCAATCCCCCGTACTTACCACTACACTATACTACATCGGTCAGGTACACTGCCTGGTGGGGTTGTAAGCCTCTTGAGATCCCTCGAGAGGTAAAACCTGTTGTAAGGTCGCAAAACCACGCATCATTAGTCATATGCTTATGTATTATGAGAAAAGTGCTTTGCACTTTTTTTTTTTTGTGTTTGGACTAACAATTACAGGAATGGTTGATAAGCATAAAGGAATTAACAAATGCTTTATGTTTTGGACTAAATGGTGCTTTGGAGTTTATGGTGTGTGATCTGTGCACACAACAAATGGTTATTGGTTCACCATGTCTAACCCACATAAGAACCAACTAGTCCAGAGCAAACGGTTTCTGGTAAAAACTTCTCAAATCCGTTAATGGTTGACAATTTACCAAAAATTGTATGGTTATCAACTCATCATATCTAATAGTGAAGAGTTGGCTAGTCCAAAGCAAACGGCTACTGGTAAAGACTCATCAAATCCGTTGATAGCTGGTAGTTTGCTAAAAACTATGCATGAGCAGTGTTATTTTAATTCTTAAACCAGTTCATACTGCTCAGTAAAATTTTTCTCAAAAAGTTAGTATTGGTAGTGCAAAGTTTGTAATGCTAGTGTAAACTTAGTACTGCTCAACTAGCCGTTGTAAATAATGTGTCAGTAACAGATTTCTAGCCGTTGGGTAAAACCGTTATCTTACCATACTTATAGGGATTTTTCTAGAGGAAAATTATCTTTTTACCATAAAATTATTTACTCTCTTTCCAAAGATAATTTATCTCTTACGCATAATTCACAAACCCTAACAGTATCAATATAAAAACCCAATTGGATGTAAAATTCATCAATTAACCTTTGTACGATCATCTTACTGATACAAACTTTTAACAATCAACACTTAGAATGGCTGAATTAGATTTTGTGAAAAAACATAACGAGGTTGCTTTTCTAGAGAAAACAGAGGAAGAAGATGGACCAAAATTTCTTGAGATTGTGGATTTTCTCAACCACTCTCACATAAGGTATGCTCTAACTGTCTCTCCTACTCTATATGTCTCTCACATCACACAGTTTTGGCAGACTGCTACTGTCATGACTAGTGAGGATAAAGACATAGAAATCCATTCAAAAGTGGATGGCATATCCTTTGTTGTTACCGAATCTACACTTAGGAGACATCTTAAGTTGGAAGATTCAGATGGTATCAACAATATGCTAAACACTCAGATTTGGCAAGAACTTGCCAGAATGGGGTATGATTTATCCAACCAAAAACTTACTTTTCAAAAAGGATGTTTCTCCCCACAATGGATATTTCTTATACATACTCTCTTACATTCATTAAGTCCCAAAAGGACATATTGGGAGCAACTCAGTAGCAATATTGCTATTGCTCTCATATGTCTGTCAACAAACAAGGTTTTCAATTTTTCAAAGTTCATATTTGAGAGTATGGCTGCAAATGTTAATAGCAAAACAAAATTTCTTATGTATCCTAGATTTGTTCAAACTTTTCTGAATAAGAAAAAGAATTTGCTTAAGAAACCCAAAGAAAATTTTCCTACTCCTAGCCTGCAACAAAAGGTTTTTTAAAATATGGTTATGGCTAGTAGACTTTTTAATGGGGTAGAAATACCTCTATTTCCTAAGATGCTTCAAACTGATCAAGGTGAAGGGTCAGTCAACCCAACTGATCCCCAACACACACCCATTCAAGTTCCTGAAATAACCCATACACCCCCAATTATCACAACATACAGGAGAAGGACCACAGCTAGTCTAACTAGAGTGAAAACTGGATCCTTGCCCCATGACTCACCTCTCCTAGCAGGTAACATAGCTAGAATTGATGAGGGCAGTTCTAGACTTGATGAATTGACAGCTCTTTGTACCAAGTTATCAGCAAAAGTGGAATCTCTGGAGGAGGATATCAAAAGCCACAAGACCAATTTTGCTAAAGTCTACACAAAGTTGACTCTCAGTGTGAAGAAGTTGGAAAATCAACTTAAGAGGAAAAGAGCTAAGGTGGTACTAGATGAAGATTCTTCAGATGATGATGATTCAGATGGTATAGATAATGATGGTGGTGATTCTCCCAAACAGGGGAGGATATTTGGAAAATATGGGAAAGATAATGAAATGAGATCAGGAACTCAGGGGAGGAATGATGAAGGTACTAGTGGATTGAATGAAGAAGGTACTGGTAATGATGTAGATATGGGTACTCAAGATCAGGAACAAGGTACTGCTGAAGTAGTAGAAGAAGCAGTACAAACTGCTAAGACAGAACAAGAAGCAGTACAAACTGCTAAGGACAAGGGTAAAGTGTTAGGAATTCTGGGAAATAGTAGATTTCTCACTGCTGCTGGTAGCATAGCTGGTTCCTGCTGGTAGTGTATGATTCCTGCTGAAGTTCATTGCTGCTGGTAGTTTATTTTTGTTTCTGCTGATAGTTGTCATTACTAAGGGTATTAGTAGTTGTTATCCCGTAAGTTTAGAATGTTTGTTAGATTTATTTTTAGAAGAGATCATGTATATCTCTTTACACGTTTTCTTGTATGACGGGTTAGGGTTAGGGTTTCTTGTTAGTATAAAAGAAACACTCGTCTATGAGTTTTATATGACTTTACGACTTTACAATCATCAAGAGAATTATTATTAGTTCATAAACCGATCCATAGAGGATCAAAACCTTTTTAGTTATTTTCTTCTTTATATTCTTGTGTTTAGTTTCCGCATAGATACAAGTCTTACACCTAGAGATTCTCCTAAGCTGTTTGTGTTTACATAAACAGTTTTACCAAGCTCAAATATCAAGCTAGAAGCACACGATCCTACAAGTGGTATCAGAGCCTGGTGAGGATCTCTGATAAAGAAGAAAAGCTCTTATAAATCAACCTCTTTAAACCCTTTTAAATAATGGTAGAAGGAGTCAATCATGATGGGGGTGACAACCACACAACCAAAACTGAAACCTCACAAGTCCAGACACAGATTGTCACCACTGTGTCCAACAACAATGCTAAATTCCCATACCTAAAGAACGATGAGTATGAAGTCTGGGCCATGAGAATGGAATACTGGATCACGAACAGTGATTACAACTTGTGGAATGTGATTCTTAAAGGAAACAGCAAGAAGAATACTGGAAGGGATGATCATGGAAACATCTATATACTCCCACCTGTTACAGCAGATGAACATCTTGTTGTACAAAGGGAAACTAGGGCAAGAACCCTTTTGCTTCAAGCTATTCCAGAAGATCATATGGGTGATTTCCATCACCTGGATGATGCTAGAGAGATCTAGCGTGCTGTAAAAGCCAGATTTGGAGGGAACGATGAGTCCAGAAAAATAAGGAAGTCTATGCTCAAGCAAGAGTTCCAGGAGTTTAAGATCTCTGAGGCTGAGGGGATTCACAAAGGGTATGATAGGTTTCACAAGATCCTGAGTCAACTCAACCAGTTGCAGGCTAGGTCGGACAATGAAGACTACAACACCAAGTTTTTGAGGGCCTTGCCTCCATCCTGGTCTCAGGTTTCTATAACACTCAAGGCCAAAGGTGGACTGGACTATATGAGTTTTGATGATCTGTACAACAAGCTGAAAACCCTTGAAATTGATATCAAAGGGTATTCCACCTATTCATCTCAAACTCCAACCCATACTGCATTTGTTAGTACCTCTAGTACTAACAAAGTGTCATATGGAGACAGTCCAACACCATCATTATCATCATCACTTTCCTACTCACCTGCCACACCAAAAGCTCAAACCAGATCTGATAGTGTTCTAGAGGAAGTGTTTCATTCATTTGTTGCGGAGAGCACACCACAGCAGCAAATTTCTTATAAAGATTTTGATCAGGTGGATCAATTGGATCTGGAAGAGAAGGACATTAAATGGCAGATGGCTATGCTGTCATTGAAAGTGAGGTGCTACAAATGTTCTCAACCAGGTCACTTTGCCAGAGAATGTCCAGATAAGAAGGTGGATGATAAAACAAGGCATTCTGCTTTCAAAATTCAAGAGTTGGAGTCAGAAGAACCTAAGGCCTTGGTATCTGTGGATTCAATGGTGAACGGGGAACAACATAAGAAAGCTATTGCAGGAGGAGCAGAGAAGATATATGGGATGATAGCTGGATGTGGTGAGAAGAAACAAGTGGCTGGTCAACATGGAATGATGGGTCATCCATCTCAGGTACAAAACTGCCCATTTGGTTGTGAACTTAAATATGCTAAACTGAAACAAGAATTTGATGATATAGAGTTTCAATATAAGGTTTACTTTATACAAGTCCAGGAAATGCTATTAACACATTAGAGCAACAAAAAGTCTGGTATAAAAAACAACAGTTAGCATATGAAGAAAAAATAAGGGTTTTGGAAAGAGATTTACAAAACACCACTAATGAGTTCAAACATTCTGAAAGAGAAAAAGCTAAGGTGGTGTTAGAAAAACAGGATTTGTAGATTAAGCTAGACAATACCTTGACTAGGTTTGATAAATGGAAAGATTGATCTAAAAACCTAAACAAGTTAGTCGATAGTTCTATGTCTATAAAATCTAAAAGAGGTTTAGGGTATGGTGACCTGATAGGGCCAAATCAAGTTTATGACCCTAATGAGTATAGTATTTTTGACCCTGAACCTGTAGATTATTGAAAACCTGTAAAGTTTGTAAAGAAGGGAGGAATGAATGCAGTTCCTCCACCCATAACTGGAACATTTAAACCTGCAGACCCCTATGTTGACTTTGATGATTTACAAATGACTTATGGCAAAAAGGGCAAAGAACTTGCATGATCTTGATTGTGACTCTAATGAATTTGTCTCTTGTTCTTACAGTGACAAATCTGCAGAAATCAAGACTGATGACTACGCCACATGTGGATCAAGTGAGAAGTCAGCTTCAATAAAATCAGAAGATCTGTCTTCAAAAGTGGCTACTGATGAATCCCAAAGAGCTGCAGCTGAAGATGTTTCTTTTGATAATGTTAAAAACAATAACGTTTCTAGTTTTGGTTCTGTTTCAAACAGTGATGGTTGTGGTTTTAATTTTATTAAGGATAATTTTGTTTCATGTGTTGGTTTGAATGCTTCTGTTTGCAATAAGAAAAATAATGTTAAGAATAAGTCCTCTAGAAAGAAATCTTGCCTTGTGTGTGGCAGTTTTACTCACCTTATTAAAGACTGTGACTTTTATGAGAAACAGATGGGTATGTATGTTGGAGAAACTAGGTCTGTGTGGAATAATGTTAGTGAAATTCCCCCATATGTACCACAAGCAGCACGAATGAACTCTAGTAGAGTTTTTGTTCCTACTGGTAAGCCTGTTGTTGCTGGTAAGCCAGTTCCTGCTGGTAAGTCTGTTGCTGCTGGTAAGCCAGTTCCTGCAGGTAAGCATGTTTCTTCTGGCAATCCAGTTCCAGCTGGTAGTTCTAATCCTACTAGTTGGAGAAGCAATGCTGCCAGACCTTTCTTCAGACCTACTAGTGCTTATTTTTAGAATGATTTAAGCCCTGTTTACTTTGACACCATGCACAAGGGGGGGGGCAAGATGGGAAACTGCTGTTAAGTCCTTAGCAGGTTGTTCTTGGAGAAACAATATCCACTATATGAGAATGGGGTCCAAGAACAATGGTGGATCTCATCAATCTCCATGGTTTTATTCGTATTGATCCACTAGGCAGGCTCAAGTCAGTAATGGCTTGGGTCTCCTTTGTATCTAACATTGTATATGTATTCTTTGTATCAGGAATTTCATTTTAGAAGTAAGGATGTAGGCATTGTTGATAGTGGATGTTCCAGGAATATGAAAGGAAACTTAGAGAGACTGCATGATTTTGTGCCCTTAAATGGAGGAACTGTGACATTTGGAGGAGGAGATGGCAATATTACAGGGAAGGGAACCATCAAAACAACCAAGCTGGACTTTTAAAATGTGCTATATGTGAAGGAACTCCAAAACTTCAATTTGTTCTCTGTCTCACAAATATGTGACAAGAAGAACAGTGTTCTCTTCACTTAGACTGATTGCTTTATGTTGTCCAAAGACTTCAAGTTGCCTGATGAAAGTCAGGTTGTTCTCAAAGTTCCAAGGATTCACAACCTTTACAGTTTCAATCTAAGTGATGTTCAGCCTAAGGGTTCACTTGCTTGTTTGGTGGCAAAAGCTTTTGTGGATGAATCTAATAAATGGCACAGAAGAATGGCTCATGTGAATTTCGAGACCATTAACAAGCTGACTAAGAATGGTTTGGTCCAAGGGCTCCCTCTCAAGACCTTCTCAAATGAACATAATTGTGTTGCATGCAACAAAGGAAAGCAACACAAAGCTTCATACAAGGCAATCACAGCTGTGAGAACCATCACTGAGCCTCTGCAGCTACTTCATATGGATCTCTTTGGTCCTACTTCTATCAGAAGTATTGACCACAAGTACTACTGTCTGGTGATTACTGATGATTTTAGCAGGTCTTCTTGGACTTTCTTTTTGGGTACTAAAGATGAAACTTATCCTGTGATTAGGGACTTTATCACCTTAATAGAAAATCAGCTAAATAAAAAGGTTAAGTCAATAAGGTGTGATAATGGAATAGAGTTTAAGAATTCAAACCTAATTAAACTCTATGGGAGTAAGGGGATAAAAAGGGACTATAGTAGTGCTAGAACCCCACAACAGAATGGGGTTGCAGAAAGGAAAAATAGAACCCTTATAGAAGCAGCTAGGTCTATGTTAGATGATTCTAAGATGCCCACTGTGTTTTGTACTGAAGCAGTCTGCACTGCTTGTTATGTGCTGAATAGGGTATCAATTACTAGTCCTCATAATAAAACTCCTTATGAGCTCTTGTCTGGGAAAGTTCCAAACATTAGTTACCTTAAACCTTTTGGATGTCATGTCACTATATTGAACACTAGTGATCACCTAGGCAAGTTTGAAGGGAAGGCTGATGAGGGGTTTATTGTTGGGTATTCTGCTCATAGTAAGGCCTATAGGGTATATAATTTGCCTTCTAAGAGGATAGAAGAGACTCTCAACTTAAGATATCTTGAGGATAAACCTAATTTGCAGGGTGCAGGTCCAGAGTGGTTCTTTGACCTGGATTATCTGACAGATACCTTAGGTTATACTAGATTCAAATCAAATCAATCTGTTGGTACACATGTTTCTCAAACTAAAAATGCAGGTACCTCAAATGATGATTCTGATGCAGAGAGTGATGAACAACCCATAGTTGTTCCTTCTTTTCCCTCTAACAACATTTCAGGTACAAAGCTCAAAGATCCTTCTGATATAACTGGAAGTGATTCAAGTTATGTAGAAGATCTGGCTAGGCTTCAGAGACAAGAATATAATGCCAAGAAAGCTGCTGAAATGTTTGGTTCTGGGTTTTCTAAAGAGACAGAGGAGCTTTTGAGGAGTGCTGAAGCTGAAGTTCGAAGGCAACTGAATTTTGCTGGTGGTATTCCCATTCCTGCTGCTACCAATTCTACTGGTAGTATATCTGTTCCAGCTGGTCCTTCTAATGATTCTGCTGATGTCTCCACTCCTACTGTTCCTGTGTCTACTCCACCTGTTGACTCACTGGGTATTGATAACTCCCCTGAAAGATTTCCAATCCCTTCTGACCTTGGAAATTCATTCTCTTCAAGAGATAAGCTAGAAGATCCTCATCATCAATCCAGAAGAGGCATTTTCACTTCTTCCTCATATGATGATGACTTCAACCCCTCCATTACTAATCAGGCATCCACAATTGATGTCAATCCCATTGTTACCAAGAGGATCAATACAGTTCATCCTCAGTCCTTGATCCTTGGAGATCTAAATTCCCCTGTTCAGACAAGAAGCAGGTTACATCAACCCAAGTTTGGAGAATCTGCTTTTCTCAGTTATATCCAGGATCAGTTAAGGAGCAATCATACTGATTACCTACATTGCCTCTATGCTTGTTTCTTATCCCAAATTGAACCAAGCAGTACAGCCCAAGCTCTTGATAATTCTGATTGGGTGGAGGCTATGCAAGAGGAAATGCAGCAGTTTCAGAATCAGAAAGTATGGAAGTTGGTCCCTTTGCCTGAAGTAAAGCATGCTATTGGAACTAAATGGATTCTCAAGAATAAAAGGGATGCTAGGGGAATTGTGGTTCGGAATAAAGCTAGGTTGCTGGCTCAAGAACATAGACAAGAAGAGGGGATTGATTATGATGAAGTGTTTGCACCAGTGGCAAGAGTTGAAGCCATCAGACTATTCTTAGCTTTTTGCCTCATTCATAGGGTTTGTAGTATATCAGATAGATGTGAAGAGTGTCTTTTTGTATGGAAGGATTAAAGAAGAGGTTTATGTTACTCAACCAAAGGGATTTGTGGACCCTCAGAATCCTGATTTGGTTTACAAAGTGGTAAAAGCACTTTATGGTCTTCATCAAGCACCAAGGGCTTGGTATGCAAGGTTATCTGCCTTTTTGCTAAAACATGGTTACAGAAGAGGGGCCATAGACAAAACACTTTTCATCAGGAAGAATTTCAAAGATATCATCATGGTACAAGTTTATGTAGATGATATCATCTTTGGTTCTACTAATGAAGCCTGGTGCAGGGAATTTGAGGAATTGATGAAGAGTGAGTTTGAGATGAGTGCTATGGGTGAAATGACTTTCTTCTTGGGTCTACAGGTTAAGCAGAGACCAGATAGAATCTTTATCTGCCAAGAGAAGTATGTTTATGACATACTTAAGAAGTTTGATATGGAAAATGTGAAAACTGCAACAACCCCATTTGAACCTCCAAAGCCTAAATCTAATAATGAACCTGATGTTGCTGTTAATGTTCATCTATACAGGTCCATGATTGGTTCACTCATGTATTTGACAGCTTCTAGACCTGATATCATGTTTGCTGTCAGTGCATGTTCTAGACATCAGGTTACACCCTTGACTTCTAACTTAAATACAGTCAAGAGAATCTTCAAGTATTTGAAAGGACAGCCTAAGTTGGGACTTTGGTACCCAAAAGATTCTCCTTTTGTGTTGGAAGCTTATAGTGACAGTGATTATGCTGGTGCTAACTTTGATAGAAAGTCAACTACTGGGGGTTGTCAGTTTCTGGGTAGAAGGTTGGTTTCTTGGCAGTGCAAGAAGCAGACTATAGTGGCTATACCTTCTACTGAGGCAGAGTATGTTGTTGCTGCTAGCTGCTGTGGACAGGTTCTTTGGATGCAAAATTAGTTGTTAGATTATGGGTTCAACTTTATGAACACTAAGATCTTTATTGATAACCAAAGCACTATGTGCATTGTTAAAAATCCTGGCTAGTCTTGAGCAAATGGCTACAGGTAAAGATAAGTCAAATCCGTTTATAATTGCTGATTTACTAACAATCAGATGGTTATCAATGTACCATGGTCTTGCACACCTAAACATTGGCTACTCCAGTAGTAATGGCTATTGGTAAAGAGACATCAAATCCATTATTCTCAATGATTCACCTCTTACAGGATTTAACACACCTGGATGTGATGAGAATAGTATGAAACTTAAAAGATTTGATGTACACTTTGTCTTGGTTGCTGAAAAGAAGGTGACTAGTTGCTGCTGATATGATTTCTTGTTGCTGCTGTTAGTTCCAGTTGCTGCTGGAAGTCATTTGTCAAAGGAGGTTGCTGCTGGTTACTTTCTAATGTTGCTGCTGGATTAATCCTCTGCCTATGGACTTCAAAGCTCTATCAGGAATCTTGCAAGTTAACCTAGTCAACTTCAAGATTAGGGGAGGATTGTTAGTAATTCTGGGAAATAGTAGATTTCTCATTGTTGCTGGTAGCATAGCTGGTTCCTGCTGGTAGTGTACGGTTCCTGCTGAAGTTCATTGTTGCTGGTAGTTTATTTTTTTTTCTGCTGATAGTTGTCATTACTGCAGGTATTAGTAATTGTTATCCCGTAAGTTTAGAATGTTTGTTAGATTTATTTTTAGAAGAGATCATGTATATCTCTTTACACGTTTTCTTGTATGATGGGTTAGGGTTAGGGTTTCTTGTTAGTATAAAAGAAACACTCGTCTATGAGTTTTGTATGACTTTAAGACTTTACAATCATCAATAGAATTATTATTAGTTCATAAACCGATCCATAGAGGATCAAAACCTTGTTAGTTATTTTCTTCTTTATATTCTTGTGTTTAGTTTCCGCATAGACACAAGTCTTACACCTAGAGATTCTCCTAAGCTGTTTGTGTTTACATAAACAGTTTTACCAAGCTCAAAGATCAAGCTAGAAGCACACGATCCTACACAAAGGAATTATGATTGAAGAAGGTGAGCCTCAAAAGATGAAAATAAAGCCAAGAACTTGGATGCAGATTGATTATGCTGCAGAAGTGGCAAAGAAACTTCAAGAGGATGAACAAGCTCAGATTGATCTTGATGCAGAGTTAGCAAAGAAAATGTCTGAAGCAGATGTGATTGATTTCATGGAAGCAAGAAGGTTAGAAAAGATAGCTTCAGATGAGCAAATTACTTAAGAAACCTTTGATGAGCAACTACAATATTTGTTAGACTCGGATCCAATTGTGAGAACACAAGTAGTGCAATTCCTTAAAGATGAGAATTTAAGCACAGAAAAGAAGTCAGCAAAGCTGATTGAGTTCATTTTGTCAAAGAATAAGGAAGTTGCTTGGAGTAATCTTATGTAGAAGATTAGATATAGACAAAGGAAAGGGTACATGAAGAAGATGCCTACATAGAAAGAACATATAAGCTTCATGAAAAGTTATTTAAAGAACCAAGCTCATTAGAAGATGAGTTACTTCAAAGGAAGATCAGATGAAGAAATTGAAAAAGCATATTATGAAGCTTATGCAAGGATTAACAAGCCAATACCCAAGGATTTTAAAATAGATACTAGAAATGGTAAAGGAAAGAAGAGAGATCCAGAGGTGCTAGAATCTGATGCTTCTAAGAAACAAATAACAGATGCTGAGGGATTAACAGATGAGAAACTCAAGAGTATGTTAGTGATAGTCCTTGAATCCAAAAACATCCAGCCTCTACAATCAAAACATCCTATTATTGACTGGGAAGTATTTTCTGAAGGAAGGATGAAAGGGTGGAAGATCATGAGAATTGGCGGAGTTACTGAGAGATACAAATTATTTGAAGATTTGCTTAAGGGATTTGATAGGGAAGATCTTAATCAATTGTGGATGTTAGTACAAGAAAGATTCAGAGTTGCAGATCCTATTGAAGACAAAGATAAAGAGCTATGGGTACAACTGAAGAGAATTTATGAACCAGATGGTGGAGAAGCTATGTGGAGATTTAAAGCTAAGATCAATGATGTCACTTGGAAGTTGTTTGATACATGTGGAGTACACATAGTTTCTACCAAGGATTGGATAGAAATCTATATGCTGGTTAAAAAAGACTATCCTCTCAAGACAGCTACCTTATTGACATTAGTGGTGTCAAAATTGCAGATTGAAAGTGAATCACAGATGGCAGATACACTAGTAAAGAGAATTTTTAATACTGCAGAACAGGGGAAAGCTCAAACCAAAAGGTTTACTTCGTAGGTGTTTGGAAGAATCCCCCATCATGGAGATGAAGTTTAATTCGAAGAAACTTAGTGATTTGGAGAGAAATCATAAGTTTAGGGGAGGATTGTTGGGAATTAAACCTAACAGTTAGTACTATTAGCACATAAGTTAGTACTACTGAAGATATTGAAGACAACACTGACAGTACTAAGTCAGTTAGTACTGCTCACATTAGAAGATTAGTACTGCTTATGTTTTTGTAAACGGGTAATAGATAATTATAGAAAGGATTTTGTGTATATCCTACTTATATAGAATTATAGTTATCTTGTACAGGAATCCTTGGTGTATTAAAGGATCTCCTAGGTTAATTATTGAAGTACGAATTGATAGAGATTCAAGGATGTAAACCCTAGTGATAAGTCAAGATCACTCGTATTATTAATAAATAATATTGAATCATTTTGGAAGAAAAATTATTGTCTCATGTTCATACATAAACACTGTTTCATTCATACATGATGAAGCGAAAAGTGTACCGCTTTTAAGGGGTCATTTAAGCCCTAAATCGTATTTATTTGATCAAATATTGCCCTAAATCGTTCCTTTTGTCATTTTAGGTACTTTTGAGAAGAAATCTGGAAAAGGAAGCATTTTGGACTTTTTGGAGCATAAAAGTGAAGAAAACGACAAAGTCTCAAAATCTTGCTGGAAGTTACCTTTGACGGCGTCAGGATTAACCCTGGACGGCGTCATGGCTTGGCAAAAGTGGTGGATGTGAAATTTACTCATGATAAGCCAGTGAAAATTGCATGGGAATTCTGACGGCGTCACCCTTTAATTTGATCAAGGTCGTCACGTTATAATTCAAAGAGGGACGGCGTCACGTTCATATTCTGACGGCGTCAAGCCTTGATAAGCCAGAACGGATTTTGGAGAGCTAAAGAGGGACGGCGTCAAGAAGGTCATCCGAGAACCCTAAAAGCGGCGAGGTGACGGCGTCACACTCTATAACGTGACGCCGTCAGATCCAAAAATCTATATATAGTTTTGCAATTCTTTGTCATTAGTGTGGAACTTATTGGGGAACTTTGTGTGTGAAAACCCTAGGACGAATTTGGCAGCTCTTTCAAGGCTTTTTGCCTTGAGATCTTCCATGTTACATTGAAGATAAGTTATCAATTAATCATTCAATATGTCTATGTGTTGTTTGATTCTATCTTATTCTTGTCTTTTGTTTAACATGTTAGGCTAGATTTATCTTGTGTTTGCTTAGATCTAATGAAACCTAGCTATTGATTATTGGTTATTAGTGTGTTGTTAGTTGTATTGGATGATTGTTTATCTATGTTAGGCTTAAGAAAACTGGCTAACTTCCTATTCGGTAACTTGCTTGAACGTCTTAAGAAACATGAACCAATGCGTACTAAAGGTTTTTATGGTTGTATTTAATGTACAAGCGAATTCTAGTGATCCCATGTTAGGAGCTTCCTAGCCGGCTCGACATAGGAGTGAAGTAGGAGCTTGTAGAGTTGGGGAAGTACGTACGCCACCCCACGAAGGGTATTAAGGAATACACCCGTCATCCACGCAACTAATACACACTAATCAACCGGTAAAAGATAGTTAGGGAGTAAGGAAATCTAAGTAAACACATTTCCCTCCACATAAGTTTTCACCAACATTTTCATTTTCGTTATTTTATTTAATTTGCATTCGTAGTAATTTGGGTTAGTTGACTAGCAACTAATTCCGCCCACTCTTTCAAACCCGAGATTTTACTTGCTTTTATAAAAATATAAAAACATAAAAAGAATCTTCTCTCACCCTTAGACCTATTAGAGTAATTTTTCATACCTAACGAACACTATTCCCTGTGGAGAACGATCAATCCCCCGTACTTACCACTACACTATACTACATCGGTCAGGTACACTGCCTGGTGGGGTTGTAAGCCTCTTGAGATCCCTCGAGAGGTAAAACCTGTTGTAAGGTCGCAAAACCACGCATCAAGTTTTTGGCGCCGCTGCCGGGGAATAGTTATTGTTTAGGTTGAATTTTTATTTTATAGGTCTACTCACTAGATTCCTTTCTAGTGAGATTTTTATTTTCTTTTTCTAGGTTTTCTTTAGTCTATCTATTTTCTTCGTTTCTTTGTTCGTAACCATTACCATTAGACATCATGGAAGATGGTAATATCCTTGATCCCAACAACCCACCACCACAACAACAACCACCACCTCCTAGAGCCCGTACTTTAGGAGAGTACTCCCGTCCTAGCCACCATGGCTATCGAAACACCATTGAGCTCACTCAAGGAGCCAATGTCACACCCTTGCGATCCGACACCATCCGGTTGGTGCAAAGCGGATGCGCATTCCATGGACTTCGTTCTGAAGATCCTAATCAACATCTCAAGGACTTTCTCAAAATTGTTGATTCTATAGACCTTGATGTTGCCACTCGAGAGACGACCCGATTGCGTCTCTTTCAATTCTCTCTGCGGGACCAAGCTAGTCAATGGCTAGAGCGTCAACCCGCAGGATCCATCACCTCTTGGGATGATCTCACTACTCGTTTCCTTGCTCAGTTTTTCCCACCGGGAAGAACTACCAAGCTAAGGAATGATATCTTGATGTTCCAACAACGTCAAGGCGAAACCCTCTACGAGGCATGGACTCGATTTAAGGACTTGCTTCAAAAAGTCCCTCACCATGGCATAGAACTTTGGCTCCAAGTCCAAATCTTCTATGACCATATCAATCTCTCCACGAGGCAAACCATTGACCAATCGGCCGGTGGTAAGCTACGTGATCTAAGTGCGGAACAATCATGGGCTCTCCTAGAGGATCTTGCTCTTTATGACAATGAAAGTTGGAGTGATCCCCGTGATTTGAATAAAACGGTCAAGGCAATATCTTTGCCTTCAAACAATTCAAGCACTTCCGACCGTAGGATCATAGAACTTGAAGACCAAGTCAAGTTTCTCATGAAATCCTACGAGGCTCCTAAACCTTCAAGCCAAGTGAACAAAATCACTTCTTCATGTGAATTATGTAGTGGTCCCCACGACACTCGTGATTGCATGGAACTCCCCGAACAAGCTTTTGTGGACTACGCATCCTCGCGTACCGACGGAGCGGGAGACAAGTGGTACAATTTCAAACCCGAGCCAAACCATTACGATGATTCATACAACCCCTCATGGAAAAATCACCCGAACCTTAGGTGGAAACAAAACCAAAACTCACAACAAACCAATTCTTCCAACCCACCTAATCGTTTCCAATCAAGCGGTTCCAACTCGAACCGTACTTTCAACAACAATCCTTCCGGTAATGGTAGTACCAATAACTTTGAAGGATTGATGTCCCAATTTATGGCATCTCAAGAAGCTCGTTTAGCCAAGTTTGAAGCCGATTTCAAACAAAAACAAAGCGAGATGACCAATAAGATTGACACCTTGTTGAAAGCCCTCAATGACCGAGAAATGGGAGCACTCCCTAGTAACACGGTCAAGAACCCGAAACTAAACGTCAACGCCATTTCATCAGTTTCGTCTCCTAGTTCTTGTCCACAATATTATTCGGTCAATTCCATGAGCACGTGTTTCAAACAAACCCAAGTCGTTCCAAATGACCAAGAAGTTATGACATCCAAATTGGTCAACAACATAGTTGAAACACCTCCCACTCAAAACCTTGACGAGGAATTCAAGGAGCTCCACCTTGAAAGTCCGGTTGTTGATGTGTTGGATGAGAAGAAGCTCAAGTTAGGCAAAAAAGGGACCGCCTTCGTTCAAAACAAACTACCTAAGAAATTAGATGATCCGGGCTTATTTGTTCTACCTTGCAAGATCGGTAATTCGGAGGCTTATGACACATTAGCCGATCTTAGATCAAGCCTTAACTTACTTCCGTTACCTCTCTACACCTCTCTAAAACTAGGAAAACTTGAAGAAACCGAGGTGATAATAGGTTTAGCGGATGGGAGTGTTGCTTACCCGGTTGGAGTAGTTAAGGACGTGTTAGTGCACATTGGAAAACTAACCATTTTAGCCGATTTCCACATCCTTGATATGGTTAGCGACCCTACATGCCCCTTGTTGATAGGTAGAGGATTTTTGGCGACCGCTAGTGCTATGATTGATTGTAAGGAATCCAAGATAGCGGTAGGAGAAGGAGATACTTGGTCAGTCTATGATGTTAAGAAACACGCCTATGATACTAGTGAGGAACCAACACCACATTGGTTAGAATCAAATAGGAGACCATCTAGATATGGACCTTGGATTGATAGAGACTTCATAGGACCCCAACGCCCATTTTACCTAGAAGAGGACTTTGTGAACCGAACACATACGGTAGAACAACTCTTAGCTAGGGATACCGAATTGGATCTATTTGAAGACCCTCTAGTTTTTAGGAAAATGATTGATTTCCTAGGAGTTTTGCCAATTAACCTAGGGATGAATAAGTGGACTTGTGAGGAAGATGATCATAAGTGGAATTGGGATAAACCACCCAAAGATGGAGATGAGTCATGGCATATAAAGATGACATTGTATGACCCGGATGGAGAGAAGTTTGAAAAGATATATCGTACTAAGCGGACCAATAGGAAACTTCAAACCAAGCTTAGCCCTAAAGACGTCCTCGATGACGAGCTCACTTATATAGGGTAGAGTGACTTTGAGTCTAGCTACAAGACTCGTTAATAAAGAAAAGCGCTTCTTGGGAGGCAACCCAAGCTTTATTTGCTTTGTGTGTTTATTTACTTGTTTGTTTGTTTTTATTTGCTTCCGTATGTGTGTTTAATTTTTTTTATTCTTATTGGTTCATGTTCAAAAGTAATTTGTGAAAATGCTTTATTTTGTTTTTAACTTCGTCTTAACTACATATAAAGGTATTTTGCAAAAGTTAAGTGTAAGGGAAATCTAAATCGGTTTATTAGAACACAAATGAACATGAATCGTAATAATAATAAATTAACACAAATATTAGTATTTGTTTGAGTCAAATGCTTGTATCGAGTCATAATGAAGTTTTGCAGGATTTCCAGGAAGTAAGGTATAGGTTTTTCCAAAATTTTTCCGGAAACGTAACATGAGAATTCTGTCAGATCATTTCTGACGGCGTCAGGAGTTACAACCTGACGGCGTCAGGTTTAATTTTCTGAAAATTTTTGAAAGTTTTGTTTTCATAAAAAGTTTTTTATTAAATCTATAACTTATAATCTCCAGGAATCTGCAAAATTATCATTCCACAAGCATTATATCCTTATATATAGATTTATCCCGCCGATGTTATGCAGGTTTTCGTGTTTGTTTTCTCAGGTTTAACAAGTTATTTTGGACAAGGAAATGTTTTTGGATCAAGCTTATGGCGATGCATTAGTCATGGAGCTTCAACATTATCTTGGAAGAAGATCTAACCGTGTTACTTCATTATCCACCGAACGAATCAGGGGAGTATTTGATTTCATTCTTTTACTTTATGCTTTTACATTTGTTATTTGAACATTGGGGACAATGTTCATCTTAAGTGTAAGGGGGGGTAAAAGTACGATTAGAGAATGCTATTACGCTTGATTTTTGTTTGTTTAATAGTAGATGTGTAATAAAACTGAGATAAATACCTGTTAGGGTAATTTTAGTGCCAAATTTAAAATTTTTTACAACATATAGGAGTGAAACTTTGATCTTAATGAGCGTCTCACGGATAGGAGTTATATGACTAGCACAAAAACCGTACCACTAAAAAATTTTCCACCCCAAATATGTGAGGTTCGCCCCTAGAATTGGTAGGAAAAGCATTTTGCTATGATGTGTGTACCGGTAGCACTTAGATTCTAGAACTTGCGTTAGGACCATTCCAAGGCCACAAGTGAGACTACATTCGTGTAGTTAGATTTACTACATGATAAGAGGCATTAGGATTAACCCATTGTTTTACACCTGTGTTTTTGTTATAATTACATTGGCTACATTGGTCAAGTAATTCTCCCACACCCTTTGCGTTGTACTCATTTTTAGTACACGATACCCCTAGTACACCCCTCGGAGCCTATCTTTTCGTTTCGACCTTTAAGCATTTTACTTAAAGGAAGAATTTGTTACACCCCACATAAATGTACACCCAAATCGCCTTAGCCTACCTTGTATGCACTCATTTTTATTGCATTATTGTTACAACATTTGTTTAAACCCAAGTTAATTATCTAGTTGATTACATGGTTGCTAAGTCGAGTCATATCCTTGTACATATTGTTTTGAGACGATTGGGACTCATGGGTAAAGTACTAGTGTAATAGAGTAATGGGGAAGAACATCATTTATTACCCCCATATGTGCTAAATATTTTAAAAGTACTCCAAGTGTTTTGATTATCTTAATTCGAGTCATTAGAATAGTTATTTGTAAAGTTATGTAAAAGTTCAAGTGTAAGGGGAATGCAATGCCCCTATGATGTATTATTTTGGATGGTAGGGCAAAAGTGTATGCACAAAAAAAAAAAAAAAAAAAAAAAAAAAAAAAAAAAAAAAAATCGAAAAAATCAAGAAAAATACAAAAAAAAATGAGAAAAAGAAAAGTAGAAAAAACATACGGACTACCATCCCGTTTTATTTTATGTTTATTTTATCTTTTTGTTATTTTGTTTTTAGCTTAAGATTGAGTCGAGTCTTGGCTTAGCAACATTGTATAGTACATGTAATGGATCAAGATCTTTAACTCGCCACCAGTAAAATATCCTTTGTCCAACAAAACCGTGTTTTCCTTTTCCCTACACCTAACGTTATAACCCATTTAAAAGCCCTCTTTGATAGTTTATCTTAGGTGCTTACGCCTAGTGGAGGAGGTTTTCGATCCTTTCCCAAGCCTATGGTAATCTATTTGCTATGACAGGTAGTGAGAGATATTATCCGTTTTCATTTATGAGATTTATTTTGATGACACTTGAGAGATGTGAGTATCTAAACACTACTTGTGAGGTGCTAGTTTATAATCTCCGTGCTTATTATGATTAAAGTGGAACGAATATTTGTTGTAATTACTTTTATGTTAGCATTAAATGACCCCTAACTTGTATTTTGATTAGAATAAAAGCGCATTTGCTTGAGGACAAGCAAATCTCAAGTGTAAGGGTATTTGATGAAGCGAAAAGTGTACCGCTTTTAAGGGGTCATTTAAGCCCTAAATCGTATTTATTTGATCAAATATTGCCCTAAATCGTTCCTTTTGTCATTTTAGGTACTTTTGAGAAGAAATCTGGAAAAGTGTAACGGTCTTGTAAATTGAATATAGCTCATAATAAGCCCATGAAACACCCTACAACACCCCAAGTTCACTGGGCCCCCACAAGTACCAATGGGCCTTAACAGATTGTTAAAGCCCATTAAGCACAAAAATAAGCTTTTAACACTAATAAGCTGCTACATAAGCTCACACAAGCTTGACAAAACTTCTGGAAGTATTATAAGCTAAAAGAAATGATAATATAAGCTAAATGTGTATTTTGTGTTGATCCCAGTTGAGCTTCACGATCTTATTAATTACTTTAGATAAATCTAAGACAATCGGTATAGAAACTGATCTTGAGTTGTATATCAAATATTATGCGGAAACTAATACTTGATCTTAAGAAGAATAAACACAAACGAATTATCAAACAACACTTCAATTATATTAATAACGATTGCTCAATAGCAATAGGGTTACAAGAAACCTTGAAGTGTAAAACAATACGTATGCTAAGATAATCGATATCTAACCCTAACCCTAGAACCTCCTTTTATAGCGTAAGGAGTCCTAGTCGGTTTACAAGACTTCCTATACAAGAAAAATATTCATACGTATCTTTTCTATACTTATCCTTAACATACTATACATATCTAATAAGCAGCAGAGTAAATCTTCTAGCAGCAGAGTCTTCGTAGGCTAGCAACAGAGTTACACTATGCCTATTATCTCAAACAGCAGAGTTATCAAAACAGCAGAGTTAATGCACTAATCAGCAGAGTCACATAACTATCCAGCAGAGTTGTGTTTCTCGAATCAGCAGTATCTTTTAGACCCAACAATCCTCCCCTAAACTTGATATTTTTCTTCAAAAATCATCAAGTTTCCTTAAATCCAGCTAATCATCAGGAGGATGCTTCCAAACACTTTACTGTTTTGAAACCTTTGATTCCAGAAACTTTTTATATTTCTCAATTAGTTCAAATGCTTGATGATCTGCACCAAATGGTCTTTATAATGTCAACTTACCAGGCTGCAACATTTGATACAGAATAGATGTACTGTTGTTGATGACATAATCCTTCTCCACAAGCATATACACAGTCACACCTATGCATGATAAGAGATGAACTCCACAAGATTGATATAAATACCATTTCTGAACTGTGGAACTTAATAACTTCTTCCATTCAATACTCCTATCATCTGGTTCAAACATATTGTTGGGAATAAAATGTTCAAAGTCAAAGAGCCTGCCAAAGATGTTAAAGAGCATGCTAGTTGATTTTGAAGAGTATGAAGATGTTCTACCAGTACCTTCTGGGTAGAAGGTACTGCTAGTTAATGAAGAGCCTGCCAGGCTTATGTCAAGTCGATTAGATATTTTGTAATAGATATTTAGTTGAATTATTAGTCTTTGTACATTGTTATACGTTATGTAGAAGTAGTTTAGTCTTCGGTGTAGTACAGAAGAATATATCAGAGTTGTACATTGGTAGTTGTATTTAATTGTAGGCGCCAATATAGTCAAAGTATAGTATTATACTCTTCCACTTGACAACTTGTAATAAGGTTGCCTTATCTTATAAAAGGTTTCCTTAAGTCACAATTCATGCATGCATCTTTACTAACAATTAACCAAAACCGAACTATCTCTCAAGTAACTTAGTTACTCAATTCACAAATCTTTTTACAATCTTAGATTCAAGATTTCTTTGTAATCCCGGTGATATTTAGATCATCCGTATTATTTCATCAATAATATTGAATCATTTTGTGTTAACCAAAGTTGTGTTCTTTGTTCATTGCATTCTCACGTTTACTTAAACTCACCACCTTGTGTTCTTTTAAGTGTGTTGTAGTAGATTCCGCATGCTAAACACATTCAATACATAAATATCTCAACGAACAAAACCGTTCCACAAGTGGTATCAGAGCATAGGCTTGATATTTACTAATTTAAAAGAACAATGGATGTTGAACATATTCAAACAAATGTTGCAGCTAAACTTCCATTACTTAAGCAAAATGAGTTTGAAATGTGGCGACTAAGGGTAGAACAATACTTTCAAGTGCAGGACTATGCACTTTGGGAGATCATTGAACAAGGCAACTCATTTAAACCCGCAATCACCACTACAACAGTAAATGATGCTCTTGTAACAAGAATACAAGACCAACCATCAAATGCAGATGAAAGAATTCAGAAGAGAAATGATCTAAAGGCAAGGAGTATGTTACTGATGACTATTCCAAATGATCAGCTTCTGATCTTTAACAAATACAAAGATGCCAAAACCCTTTTTGAAGCTATTGTGGCTAGGTTTGGTGGTAATGATGCTACCAAGAAAACACAGAAAACACTTCTCAAACAACAATTTGAGAACTTTACAGCCACAACCAATGAGTCTTTGGACAGTATGTTCAATAGACTTCAGAAGCTTTCAAGCCAGTTAGCCATCCATGAAGTGATGATAACTCAAGAAGACCTAAACTCTAAATTTCTTAGGAGTTTACCTCCAGAATGGTCCATGCATGTCATTGTCTGGAAGAACAAGCCAGATATTGACCAGATGAGTCTCAATGATCTCTACAACAATTTCAAAATTGTAGAACATGAAGTAAAAAAGACTACTGGGTCAAGTTCAGGAAATATGGCATTTGTTTCATCACCAAGCATCTCAAAGGTTGATAATGAAGAAAAAGGTGGCAAAGAAGAAGGTACTGCCAACACAACCTTTGGTACTGCTAGTACTTCTAGTAGTACCAAATCCATTTTAAATGAAACAATTGGGTGTGCTTTTCTTACATCTCAACACAATGGGTCCGTATTAACATTTGAAGATCTTCAAGAGATTCATCCTAATGATCTTGAAGTGATGGATATAAAGTGGCAACTTTCACTTTAAGCATTAGAGCTAAGAAGTTGATGATGAGGACTGGCAAGAAGATAATGATAAATGGAAATGAGCCTGCTGGCTATGATAAGTCAAAAGTGGAGTGTTACAACTGCCACATGAAAGGTCACTACTCTAGAGAGTGTAGAAGACCTAAGAAGCAGGATGACAAGGGTAGAGGGTTTGACAACAGGAATAAAGGAAGCTTTGAAAGCAAGAGTAAGGTTGTTGAAGTTGCTGAGCCAAAAGCAATGGTTGCTATTGATGGCATGGGTTTTGATTGGAGTTTCATGGGTGAAGATGAGTCAACTTCTGATGAATTGGCTTTGATGGCATTCTCCACTCCTGAGGTACAAACTATCAAATGTTCTAATAATTGTGAATTTCTTAAAGAATTAGAACTTATAAGAAAATCTTATGATGCACAAACATTAGAACTCAGAAAAACCCAACAAACATTATTTGACCATAAGTGTGGTATGGCCAAACTAGAAAAACAAATCACTCACTATAGAGAAAATGAACTCACATTTTTTGATGCTAAAGCTGCTCTTAATAGACAAATATTTTTGAAAGATTCAGAAATAGAAATGGTAAGGACTGAGTGTACTAAAGTGACATTGGATAGAGATAATATTCAACTGACTGTTACTAAATTGGAAATTGCTTCTGAATGTACTAGGAGCATAGTAAAAAATCAGATGAATAAGAGAATAAAATCTGGGGTAGGATACAATAATTGTGCACCTCCTTATAGAGGAATTCCTTGTCCCCCAGGATCAGATTTAGCTGAGTCAGGTTTACATGAAATCATCAACAAACCACTAGCTAAACCTGTAGAGAAGAGTGAACCTTCTGAGAGTGCTAAGAATGCCTCACTCTCTAAGGTGCTCACTGATAAGAGACCAGATGTCCTAATTATTGAAGATTGGGTATCTGATGATGATGAAGATGAGACTATTCCTATCAAAGGAATCAGAGTAGGACCAATCAGTCCTAAGAAAGTAGAAGTTAAAGCTAAGGCTAAAGCTGTTTTGAAAATAGTTGAAAGTTGTAAAAAATGTAACAACAAACCTAGGGGAAGCCAAAGAAATTGGAACAACCTTAAGTCACAACAACTAGGTGATGACTTTGTTATGTTTAATAAGGCTTGTTATTATTGTGGTAGCTTTAATCATCTTCATGCTTATTGTAATAAATGGGTTTCTGGGAGTAAATCAAAGTCTAAAACAAATGTTACTCACCCCAGAAAAAGTTTTGTTAAGTCTAACACCACAAATGTTAAACATACTGTTAGACAAAATAAGCCTGTTATTGCAAAACCAACTGATAAGGGTACAAGAAACACTTTCAAATGTGTACCAAAAGTTGTGTATAGTCCTATTCAAAAGAAATTTGTGGTCAAAATACAAATTTGGAAACCAAAAACCAAAGGTCCTGCTAGACCAAATGGTACTGCCAAAATTGGTATTGCCAAAATTGGTACTGATAGACCAAAGACCACACAATGGATTAGAAGGGAAAGTGCTGTTAAGTCCTCAGCATGTTGGATTTGGAAACCAATTCAATCAAAAGGTGCATCAACAATCCTGAAAAGGTTTGATTTCATTGATGCAAGAGGCAAACCCAAGTCTGTCATGGCTTGGGTACCCCAAGGAAACTAATATGTTTATTCATGTGCAGGAACATTCATCTGATATTGGAGATCAAGGATATGTTGATAGTGGATTATCAAGGCACATGACAGGCAACATGTCATTCCTCTCAGACTTCAAAACATTTGATGGAGGATATGTTACCTTTGGGGGAGGAATAAAAGGAAAGATCACTGGTAAAGTTACTATCAAAACCAGTAAACTAGATTTTGAAAATGTGTATTTTGTGAAAGAACTTCAGTTTAATCTCCTTAGTGTCTCACAAATGTGTGACAAAAAGAACAATGTTCTATTTACTGACAATGAATGTATGGTTCTTTCTTCTGATTTTAAGATGTCTGATGAGAGTCAGATCCTTCTTAAAATTCCAAAAAGGAACAATATGTACAGTGTCAATTTAAAGAACATTGATCCTAAGGAGAGTCTAACTTGTTTGGTAGCAAAAGCCTCATTGGATGAATCTATGCTTTGGCATAGAAGGCTTGGTCATGTAAACTTTAAAACAATCAACACTATTGCAAAATATGATTTAGTAAGAGGTTTACCCAAAAAGATTTTCCAAAACGACCAAACCTGTGTTGACTGTCTAAAAGGCAAACAACATAGAGCTTCTTGTAAGCCCAAGACCCAAAACTCTATTTCTCAGGCTTTACATATGCTTCATATGGATCTCTTTGGTCCTACTAATGTGTGCAGCTTGAATGGAAAAAGATATTGTCTGGTTGTTACTGATGACTATAGCAGATTTTCATGGGTTTTCTTTTTAAGATCCAAACATGAAACTAGTGAGATACTTAAAACCTATATCACTGAGGTAGAAAACCAATCTGATAAGAAAGTCAAAGTCATCAGGTGTGACAATGGGACAGAGTTCAAGAATAGAGTTATGGATGACTTTTGCAAGGAAAAAGGCATAAAAAGAGAGTTTAGTGTAGCTAGAACACCTCAGCAAAATGGAGTAGCAGAAAGAAAGAATAGAACACTTATAGAGGCTGCTAGAACTATGTTAGTAGACTCTAAGTTGCCAATTTCATTTTGAGCTGAAGCAGTTGGTACTGCTTGTTATGTACAAAACAGAGTTCTTGTGACAAAGCCACATAGAAAGACACCTTATGAACTTTTCTTTGGTAGAAAACCATCTTTAAGTTTTATGAGACCTTTTGGTTGTCATGTCACTATTCTAAATACCAAAGATCATTTAGGCAAGTTTGATGGAAAAGCAGATGTTGGCTTTTTGATAGGGTATTCCTTGCAGAGTAAGGCCTATAGAGTGTTTAACACTTGCACTAGGCTAGTAGAAGAGAATCTTCACATAGAGTTTCAAGAGAAACTAACAAATGTGAAAGGAATTGGACCAGATTGGATGTTTGATATTGATAGGCTTTCAGAATCTATGAATTATGTGCCTGTTTCAGGTACAAATACTAATGATAATGCAGGTTTTGAAGACAATATTGAAACTCCTAAAGATCAAGATTACATCTGGATGCCAATTTGGAAAAGTATGGATGTATCTTCAAGTCAAGAAGGACCTTCAAACACAAGAAATGAAGGTACTGAAGAAGATCAAGGAACTCAGAATCAAGAGAATCAAGAAGGTGGTACAAATGACAATGGTACTGCTAGTTCTTCAGATGGTCCTGCTAGTTCAAGTATTGATACTGCTGAGCCATTGAATGTTCAAATAGATGATTCTTTCCAAGAAGAGGTGGGGATTAGCAATCTTCCATCTACCTATGAAGTTCCTAAAACACCAAACACTAGAATTCTCAAAGATCACTCAACTGATGATGTGATTGGAAGCATAAATTCTGGTGTTAGAACAAGATCTCAAGTTGGTTTATCTCAAGTCTTGTCTTCAGATGAAGAAGGGTTTATCTCCTCTATTTATGAAGAAAAGAATAATGATATTTCCAATATATGCATGTTTTCATGTTTTCTATCTCAGGCTGAACCCAAAAACATAAACAAAGCTTTAGATGATGCAAGTTGGGTGGAAGCAATGCAAGAAGAACTTCTCCAATTCAAGATTCAGAAGGTTTGGATATTGGTTGATTTGCCCAAAGGTCATAGGGCAATTGGAACCAAATGGGTGTTCAGAAACAAGAAAGATGAAAGGGGTATAGTGATCAGAAACAAGGCTAGATTGGTAGCACAAGGATATACTCAAGAAGAAGGGGTAGATTATGAAGAAGTGTTTGCTCCTGTTGCAAGACTTGAAGCAATTAGGCTTTTCTTGGCCTATGCTTCATTCATAGGCTTCACTGTCTATCAAATGGATGTTAAGAGTGCATTTTTATATGGTAAAATTGAAGAACCAGTATATGTGTCTCAACCTCCAGGCTTCATTGATGCAGAGTATCCAGACAAAGTTTACAAGGTTACCAAGGCTTTGTATGGCCTACACCAAGCTCCTAGGGCATGGTATGAAACATTGGCTTGTTTTCTACTAGAAAGTGGATTCCAAAGAGGCAGGATTGTTCCAATTTTGTTCATCAAAAGAACAAAGAAAGACATCTTGCTAGTGCAGATTTATGTTGATGACATAATCTTTGGATCAACAAACCAAGACTTGTGTGTAGAATTTGAAAAACTTATGCATAGTAAGTTTGAAATGAGTTCCATGGGGGAACTTACTTTCTTTTTAGGTCTCCAAGTGAAACAATCCAAAGAAGGCATATTTATCAGCCAAGATAAGTATGTAGCAGAGATCCTAAGGAAATTTAATTTTGCTGATTCTAAGGTTGCAAGTACACCAATGGATCCAGACAAAGGGCTACTCAAGGATGCTGAAGGAGAAGATATGGATTTGCACAATTATAGGTCTATGATTGGGTCTTTGATGTATCTTACATCATCAAGACCAGATATCATGTTCTCAGTATGTGTATGTGCAAGGTTTCAAATACATCCCAAGATCTCTCATCTCACAGCAGTCAAAAGAATCTTTAGATATCTTAAGGGTCAACCTAGGTTGGGTCTTTGGTATCCAAGGGAATCATCTTTTGAATTGGTGGCTTATTCGGATAGTGACTATGCTGGTGCAACACTAGACAGAAAATCCACAACTGGTGGATGTCAATTTCTTGGTTGCAGACTAATCTCTTGGCAATGCAAGAAACAAACAATGGTGGCCAATTCTACAACTGAAGCAGAATATGTTGCTGGTGCAAGTTGTTGTGGGCAAGTTCTTTGGATCCAAAATCAAATGCTTGACTATGGGTACAATTTTCTTAACACCATTATTTATATTGACAATAGCAGTACTATTTGTATCATTAAAAACCCAGTTCAACACTCAAAAACAAAACATATTGAAATCAGACACCATTTCATAAGGGATTGCAATGAGAAAAGGTTAATTCAAGTAGTTAAAATTGATTCTGAAAAGAATTATGCAGACCTTCTCACCAAAGCTTTTGATTTAGGTAGATTCAAATATCTTGTAGGAGGTATTGCAATGATAAATCTTTGAAAAACATGTGTTTTTGTTCAAAAAATTAACTGGTATTGGCTTTTAAACATGGTACTGCTAGTTAGTCAAAAGGTCCTGTTAGTTCATAATTGGTCCTGCTGATATAAAATTGCTATATTTTGTTCATATAAATGCTTGAATGTTTAAAATGCTATAGATCAAGTGCTTTGTACTTTGTTCTTTTGGTTTGAAACTAACACATTTCAGGTTAATAACAAAACAAGAGTTCTTCCAAACAGAAAGGGGCAACAAAAGTTATATTCATTTCAGGAGAGATAACAATCTCAGGGGAGGAATTAATGGCCCAGAATGGAAGTAAAACCAATTAATGAAAGGAAAGACAAGAGCATACAAGATGATGCAAAGTTGAAAAAGAGAGAGTTAGATCACATATCTAGAAGGGATGAAGCATTTCTCAAGGAGAAAGTTCTATCTAGATCAAACTAAGGAAAGTTTCAACTCAAAGACATGCTATTAGATGATTTCACTTGTTGAACCAATCATCCAAGATACACAGCATCATTGCCTTTTTAAATTTCCTCCATCCAAGGAAATTGCACCATCTTTAGGCCAATATGGCTTTTGGTATTCAGCTCACCAAGTTTTTACAAACTTAAGAGTTGGCTAGTCCATAAGCAAACGGCTTTTGGTAAAGACAAATCAAATCCGTTGATGGTTGATAGTTTACCAAAAACTATATGGTTATTAACTAACCATACTTAATTGTAAATAGTTAGCTAGTCCTTAAGCAAACGGCTTTTGGTAAAGACAACTCAAATCCGTTGATAGCTGGTAGTTTGTTAAAAACTATAAGGGATTTTTATAAAACTTTCAAAGGTACTGGTAGTTCAAAATTGGTACTGCTAGAGTACAAAGGTACTGCTAGATAGCCGTTGAGCCTGTCAGAAAAAGTTTTAGCCGTTGGGCCTGGTAGTTAAAATTAGCCGTTGGGGTAGTTATGTAAATTACTGATGATTATATTATATTATATTTCACATATAAAAGATCTTTTTAACCGCCTTTTCAATTACTTATTATAATCTTTCTTATTGTCGGTTAAAAGTAATTCTCACATATCTTCTTTCATCAGTCATTATCATAATTCACATACACCTTTCATCTTCTACCAGTACTATCAACCAATCCCACCATCATATTCAAAATTTTCATTATGGCTTCCACAGTTGTTCTAAACTTTGTCCAACGTCACAATCAGTTAGCATTTTTGGAGAAATCAGAGGATAATGCCTCATTTCATCAAGTAGTGGATTTCTTAAACAACTCCTACACCAGGTTTGCTTTGCTAGTCAATCCCACTATTTATGAAACTCAAATTTTACAATTTTGGCAATCGGCTAAAATTAAAACTTCTGAAAATGGGGAACAAAGAATTAAGGCCAAAGTGGATGGTAAACATTTGACTCTTACTGAGTCATCCATAAGAAGACATCTTCATTTGGATGATTCTGATGGTATTAGTCAGTTACCAGATACTGAGATTTTTGAAAATTTACAAAGAATGGGGTATCATGCTGAGTCTAACAAACTCACTTTTCTGAAAAAGCATCTTACTCCACAATGGAGATTTTTGATTCACACAATCCTTCACTGTTTGAGCCAGAAGAAAACCTCTTGGGAGCAATTTAGTGGAAACATGGCTTCTGCTCTCATTTGCTTAGCTACAAACAGAAAATACAATTTTTCTAAACATATTTTTGAAGGATTGATTAACAATGTGAAAAATAAAACAAAGTTTTTGATGTATCCAAGATTTATTGGGTGTATCATTGGAAAATTACAACATTTGTTACTTCCCACAAACTCAATTTATGAAACACCAAAACTTTCTCACAAAGTATTTTCAAATATGAGAATTGGTTTTAGAGGGGAAGATATTCCACTATTTGATGAAATGTTACCACAACATCCAGAAGAACCAACACCATCAGCTGAAACACAATCATCTAGTTCTTCACATAGTTACATTTCACCAACACATCAAACATCACCAATACCATCTCCAGTACCATCAGCAACACCACCAACATCATCACATCATGTATCACAAACCCAATCACCTCAGACAATGCAAGAACTGAAAGACAAGGTGAAGTTCTTAGAGAATGGTCTTAAAAGTTAAAGCAAGAAGTTTTATGAGATCAACATCAAATTGGTCAAGAGGGTAAAGAAATTGGAGGGTGAAATGAAGAAGTTAAAGGGTAAAAGATCTGCAAGGGTTGTTTTATCAAGTTCTTCAAAGTCAGATGCTGATAGGATAGGTCACTCTTCCAAAAAGGGGAGGAAGGATAGTTCTGAAGATGAGGAAGAGGCTCAATTTAAATTTCATGAAGGAACTCAAGTTTATGATGAAGAGCCTGTTGGAGCAGGGCAAGAGCCTGCTAGGTCAGAAGAAGAGCCTGCTAGGATAGAAAGGCTATTGGCTATGGGGTATAAAGGGTCTGCTGAGAGAGTGTACAAGAGAAAGAGGGATTTAGTTGCTGATGAGCAATCTTCTGCTCCATCACAAGATTCAACTCCAAAGGATAAGGGCAAAAGCATTATGATTGAAGATGAGCCAAAGTCCAAGAAGTTGAAAAGAACTCAGCAAATTCAGATGGCTTTAGGAGAAGAAGAGGCCAAAAGAGTTCATGAAGAAGAGCTAAGAGCTATTGAAGCTTCAAGAATGCTTGAAGTAATGAAAGAGCAGAAAGATGCTGAAGATGCTGCTCATGTAAAACCCAAAAATCTTAAACGTGTAAAAAGACCAAAATGCCCTTACAACATTAAAACTTAATTTAAAACTTATATAAGTGAAAATTAAATCGCAAAACTTATGCAATCAAACCATATATGACATAAAATACTTATAAGGCACCATTTAAATATGTGTACATGCCACAAATAATTGTAACACATTACAAAGTTACTTATGCCGAATTTGATATATATTATTTAATTAAATTGATTTTAAAATATTAAATATTTAGATAAATATCATGTGAATGTTGAAAGGATCAAAGTTAATTAAAAATCTGATTTGGTCTTCATGAAAACGTGTGAAGAGGTTTCCCCCTATGACTCGGCCATATCCTCCATATAATGATTCCTATCATTTTTCTTCTTTTAAAAACAAACCGAAAATCATGCCAAGATTTTTGCCATCAAAATTTAATGCACAAATAAAATATAATAATAATACACTGACATTCCTTGTTTACCCACACGTGATGATATAACAACCCATTCATGCATATCTTTGACAACCAACCTTTCTTAAACAAAAAAAAAAAAAAAAAAAAAAAAAAAAAAAAAAAAAAAAACCTAGCATGGAGTGATAGCTGTGAGGGTCGTGTTTATCCGATCGTGTTTAGCGAAGCAGACTTGGTGTTCAAAGTCGAAGCATCCTTGGTGTTCGAAGTCATAGCAGTTTTGGTGATCAAGAGTTGTAGCGAGTTCGTTGTCGTGTGTGATTTGTGTGCCATTTTCTTAATTTCTCTTTTGATCCTCACCGATTCGTCCCGAAGGTAATCTTTATCTTTAACATTGTCACGTATTCCATAAGCTGAATATATAAAACATCTAAAACCTATTCGTATACATGACAAACCAAGATATGATCTGTTTTGCTCTGCTTTTTGAATAGATGTTATGAACATGTTTTAAAATACCACATGACATGATGAATATACGAAATGCATGCGTCGATCTCTGTTCTATTTTGCTATGAGAGTGTGTTTGTTATTTACGTCTTTAATATGGCCTTTCGACACTCGTTTCGATCTCTAATTCATGATTTAAAATATAGATATTAAATGCAAGGCATAGTCTAATACGTGTCAATCATTTTCCGTTGTGGGTGTGTGTGATGGTGTCATCGTTGTGACGATGTGGGTCGAACCAGTTTATGGCTAGTTATGTCGCGATATATAGCAACCCGTTGTCGAGTGTGTGACTGTTGGAGTCTTGATTTGTGTTTTGGTACGTATGGTGGTGAAGCATGCATGGTTTAAGATTTATCATGCATGGTTCATATCCTTGACTGTATTATTCGGGTATTAGTGTGTGTTTTGGTGTCAAACTGTCATTGTTTTACTCATCTAAAACTATTGTTTTAGACTACACGTGATCATACATATAAACTAATTCATATGATAAAACTTGTTGTCATTGGAAACGTAGTTGAAATCAATTTTTTTTTATCATGAGTCGAATTTATAAACATGCATTTAAAACAGGATTAAAGTACTTGGATTGTTGGATGTAATAATGAGAGTTTTGTATTCATTATTCGTGTGAGTTGGGTTTTCGATTGTGTTTTGTTTCAAGAATGGTTCTGAGATGACGTCTTTTCGATAGGGTAATACTATGTTCAACTGTGCTTCTGAGATTGTCCTTCTTTTGAATCCGGTCCACCATAATTTCTAACCTGGTCTATCATTATCCCTAATGCGATCTATGTTTCGACTAAATATGAATAAACCTTAAACATGATTAATTTGATGAGTATAACAATAACAATAATTAGTTATGTCATTTAGATAATAAATAGACTCCTAAATAATAAATGATTATTAATACAGGGAGATCATTTGTAGAAGGAGTGACATGTGTTTCTTTGTGGTCCTTTCAAATACTAAGGTACGGATACTCTACCCTTTTTAGTAAGGGTGTCTTTTCACCTATGCATTGATGTTGAGCTATGATTTAAACCTTTGCCATGATCCTTTTGACATGAACCTTTTGGTATGACCTTGAGATATACTTTCTGATTATGACCTTGAGATGCACCTTGATATGACTTTGAGACCTGACTCTTAGTTTGATATCCGAGCCATTTTATGTTACCTAGCCAGGAAGGTAACCTGGCCATGTCTGTGATGCACCACTGGCATGACTCATGTGTGGGTGAGTGATTTCTCACACCGTCCCTCTTATATTATGATATGGCCATTATGACTTTGAGATTATGATTTTGAGATGACTTTGAGTTTGGGGGCGTATGGATTGCAATCCTAGATTTGTATGTTTAGTGGATTTAACTATGACTTTGAGTTTATGACTTTGAGGTGACTGGTACTGTGTGCAATACATGCCTTTCACATTTATGGGAGCTAGCTACTCCACCCCTTTTTGATACATGAGGACACCCCTCATATTATCTGGTTGCCTGAGAGGTATCCCCTCTGATTGTGAGATTATGACGTTGAGCTTCTGATGTTGAGATATGACTTTGAGTTTATGGGCTCGTGGTAGATGACTATCCTTTATCTCCCTTATTACTCCTTTACTTTGTTTATACCTTATGACATTCACAGTGCTTCACCATGTTTCTGTTTCGTTATCTTTGCTTTGTATTATGTATCTGTTCACTGAGCTTTGTAAGCTCAGCCGCACGTTTTCTTTTCGTGTGCGGCAGGTTTTAGTTGGAAGATGGGTATGAGTGAAGAGATTTTTGGACTTAGAAGACTTGATAATTATTTGGCCTAGAGACGATTGAAAGTTACTACATTGCTAGAATTTGTATTCGCTTTTGTAACCTTGTAATTTCAGTATTTCTTCTGTAACATTTGAGAATCTTTGTATTACTTTTGAATGTATGCTTTGTTATATCTGATATGAAACCATTTGCGTGACATCTTTACCCTTGTCAGGTTGGGGTGTTACAATTATGGTATCAGAGCGACAGGCTGCGATTCGTAATACATTTACCCTTGGCCTGTGTAAGTTAGGACCACTAAGTTTCCCTGTAAGCGCTCATAAGATAACCTATAAGATTTGCTTTAGGATCTCCCTATAGGAACCTAAATCTGACTAGTGAGGAATGGGTAGACTAAGACGTATATGTGAGTATCATTGCTTCCACATCACTCTGATTCGTGCCTTTGCCTTTAGAAGTTTTGCAACTTAAGCTTAGAAACCAAGCAAGTTTGGAATACCTCAGAAAACCCACCTGGATACCTTACACCATTTAAGTTTCATTTTCAGATTTTGACACCCACCTCCGATTTGTTTGACAAGCTGTTTGACACCTTTCCGACCATATCATAGGTCGTTCAACCATAATGTGTTCGGCACATTTTGTGAATTCATTGCTTATGCTGAATGTAAATGTATCATCCGATACTACTTAACTTTGCATAGATCCATTACTACTCCTATGAGAATTCTGGTAATTATTAACCATGAATATAGGAAGTTGTGTTCCTTTCCTTTGAATGACGAACCTTGTTCTGCCAACCATTTCCTTTGGAAGGATATGATGTTATGCTATCTCTGTATTGGTTTGTTAACTAAGCATGAGGATGCTGATGACTGATATTCTGTAAATCTCACTTTTGACAATTATACGATGTTCGTACTACTGTTAATACACGCCCTACATACCGCTTATGCCAAGAAGCCGGACAAATTCCTACACTTTGAACTGTTCGTTTATCCATCTCAACACGTTTATTGAAACACGTGCTGAACTTCAATATATGAACTCCCCGTCTGATTCGATGACTGTATTCGTGCTATGAATCTTTTGATCTTGACATGTCTCATTGTATGGTCTTTTGGTTATGGACTGGATGACTATTTGTAAAGCTGCCATAGACTACCGTATATGAAATGTGATCTTAAAAATCTATCCCACCCTATTCCGTTATGATGAATCTCTACACCTGAATCTGCTAAAGTTTCGCCGCTATGGAAGCAACAACCCTGAACTCTTATGATTATCAAGTTTTCCTGTCAACCATTACTATCTACCCTTGGAAAGTTCCGCCATTAGATATATTCCGTTGTACGAAGATTTTCCAGTGTTTTCGATGTAATATGATTTTGTTCACCTCAGCGATTCTCTTGAATGCTCTTGTTGGTTATGAAGGAGAAAGAAAGAAGTATGTGACGACGTATCGACTATTGTAAACCTAATCGTACCACTATCAGTAATCATTATACGCTTCCGAGTATCAATAATTGATTTGGTCTCCCTTTTGAAACTTCGTATCTGATTGCATCATTTTGGATTTGAAGGACTGAAGAAGCAACCACAAGGACTTCCAAGAAGGGGGTTAACTAGCAGAGAGTAACCTCTGTGAAGTAGTTCAGTTTTGTTTTGAAGAAGAAGGAAGGCGGCATGAAGTGTAAGTGAAATTTTTCCCTAAATGATTTCAGAGACTGCCCTTACACTCGTTAAAACCTTATGAGTTTGAGTGATGCCAATGGTATTGGCAAAGAATGGTCATGTCTTTGCGTATTTTGGACAATTGTCATAGTATGACATTGTGTTATGTTCAGAAAACGAAAGAAGAACATGAAGATTATTGATGAGACGACCACTTGTTCTGGAAGAGGAATTTGATTGACATTCAGAAACCATTGTAGACGACACTACCATGTATATTGTGAAGACAGAGTTTTCCACGGGAAGAACCGAGATCGAAGACAGTTATCAGAGTGAGAAACTTGGTGGAAGAGTAGTAGAAGACAGTGGCGACGAGCATTACCAGGAATGAAGCATATAGGAAGAAGAGAGGAACCGGGATAATACTCAACCATATATTACGCAAACCGTGAAGATTACAGTTCGGGCATCAAGACAACCAGACCGTAGGAGACGAAGCATTCAACACATAAACTGGAGTCGACGACGGCGGTGTTACCTTAAAACCTGGAGCGGTGTTAGAAGACCTGTCGAAGAAACGCAATCATGTTTCTCTATTCATATTGGTTGTACTAAGATGAATTGATAGCTGAAGCAGGCTTGCGGATGGAGGGATGCACAGTGATCGTGTCAGAGACTACCGTTACGACATCACCATATCAAGAAGAGTTGCCGAAGGCTTGAGGAACCAGACTCAATTTTGTAAATTCCTTTTCGCCATGAGATAAGATGGACAAGCGTCAAACTACCCCAACTTGGAAGAAATTGTAAAATTTTGTATATGGATGGACGGATTTTTAAGCGGACACTGGTGTTTAGATGAGATGATTCTGTGGAGGATGAAGCTATCAACGACGTATTCGTTTCCCCTCAACCTACTTAAATTCTGTTACCTGATAATGAGGTCCTTCGAATGATTTGGTTCTCTGTTAGTAATTCCGCTCTATGTTCATTCTGCGTTTGTTGAATAACGAGTTGTAATAGAATTTTGACGAGCTATGGAAGGAATTTGGATATTTATGAATAGACGGATGTTGAAGTAACCACTTATTTTGGCTGTATTGATTTTGGTAAGTTATGAAGTCTTGGTGCTATTAATGACGTACCTGAATTCTGATGGACATTTTCGGATTTCCGTTACTCTTCGAGTAATTTCGTATTCTTAGTTATGATGTTTGATTTTGGTGACCCTGAAACTATAGGTGGACTAGGTGGATTTAGATAAGTTGTGTTGCTCACGACTTGAGATAAAGTATGACCATCATGGGGGCATATTTATATGATGCTAGTATTATGACGCCTGATCAACGTGATAATACTTACATCATATAACGTGCACTCGTTGTGGGCATAGGATATTTTGAGAAGTTCCTTAAGAACCGTAGAATTTCTGATATCTGTTTGAGATCATTCGCGTTTAGTGAGACTTTGGATTCATTCTACCTATCCCGTTGATTGCTGTTATTGATATTCGACTTGATACGTTTGGATGCTCGACGAGCGTTTTGCTGATCTCTGCACTTCCGATAATGATCTTATATTCTAATTTAGGGCCTCTGCCATTTGAGGATATCTAACGACATGCTTTCTGTCCGTATGGATTCGATCTGTTATTATATGAGAATATACCTCTGTTCTGCTATTTATACGTTCCGCATTCATTAAGTCTGTTCAATTTGATCTTCTATGAGTTAAGATATGAGATGTTGGATTCTGAGAATACAAGACCTGTTTGTTTATGAGAACACTTTTGGAAGGCTCTTTTGAAGCCGAGACTATTTGAAAAAGTTGAAGAGTTACTTCTGTATCCCCTCATGGTTGCTACGATTCGATGTATTCTCGTTTCATTCGCCTAATCAATTCGAGGTAAACCCTACGTATTGTTTGTACCTCTTCTTAGAGAATTCGATTATCATCCGTATATTGGTACGTTATCATTTTGGATTCAAATTCAGTATAGTATGTCTTTTCTGAGAAACCCGAAGCCATCATAGATCGACAATGAAGAGTCATGAGAAACAAGCCTTTTACATTTCCGTTCGCTGTCCGTTATGTCTTCTGTTTCGTTTCATTTCCGTTCGTTTGAATTTTACATTTCCGTTCGTAAAGATTCTTTGGAAGAACCACCCAGAGCGGGAAGCTACCTGGGAAACCGAGGAATCGATACGAGCTAGTTATCCGCATTTTGTATTCTGATCTGGTATGTCTCTGTTTTGTTTTCTATCCTTTCATTCGGATCCTTTGCAAATTTCGAGGACAAAATTTTTCTGTTAGAGGGGAAGAGTTGTAAAACCCAAAAATCTTAAACGTGTAAAAAGACCAAAATGCCCTTACAACTTTAAAACTTAATTTAAAACTTATATAAGTGAAAATTAAATCGCAAAACTTATGTAATCAAACCATATATGACATAAAATACTTATAAGGCACCATTTAAATATGTGTACATGCCACAAATAATTGTAACACATTACAAAGTTACTTATGCCGAATTTGATATATATTATTTAATTAAATTGATTTTAAATTATTAAATATGTAGATAAATATCATGTGAATGTTGAAAGGATCAAAGTTAATTAAAAATCTGATTTGGTCTTCATGAAAACGTGTGAAGAGGTTTCCCCCTATGACTCGGCCATATCCTCCATATAATGATTCCTATCATTTTTCTTCTTTTAAAAACAAACCGAAAATCACGCCAAGATTTCTGCCATCAAAATTTAATGCACAAATAAAATATAATAATAATACACTGACATTCCTTGTTTACCCACACGTGATGATATAACAACCCATTCATGCATATCTTTGACAACCAACCTTTCTTAAACAAAAAAAAAAAAAAAAAAAAAAAAAAAAAAAAAAAAAAAAAAAACCTAGCATGGAGTGATAGCTGTGAGGGTCGTGTTTATCCGATCGTGTTTAGCGAAGCAGACTTGGTGTTCAAAGTCGAAGCATCCTTGGTGTTCAAAGTCATAGCAGTTTTGGTGATCAAGAGTTGTAGCGAGTTCGTTGTCGTGTGTGATTTGTGTGCCATTTTCTTAATTTCTCTTTTGATCCTCACCGATTCGTCCCGAAGGTAATCTTTATCTTTAACATTGTCACGTATTCCATAAGCTGAATATATAAAACATCTAAAACCTATTCGTATACATGACAAACCAAGATATGATCTGTTTTGCTCTGCTTTTTGAATAGATGTTATGAACATGTTTTAAAATACCACATGACATGATGAATATACGAAACGCATGCGTCGATCTCTGTTCTATTTTGCTATGAGAGTGTGTTTGTTATTTACATCTTTAATATGGCCTTTCGATACTCGTTTCGATCTCTAATTCACGATTTAAAATATAGATATTAAACGCAAGGCATGGTCTAATACGTGTCAATCATTTTCCGTTGTGGGTGTGTGTGATGGTGTCATCGTTGTGACGATGTGGGTCGAACCAGTTTATGGCTAGTTATGTCGCGATATATAGCAACCCGTTGTCGAGTGTGTGACTGTTGGAGTCTTGATTTGTGTTTTGGTACGTATGGTGGTGAAGCATGCATGGTTTAAGATTTATCATGCATGGTTCATATCCTTGACTGTATTATACGAGTATTAGTGTGTGTTTTGGTGTCAAACTGTCATTGTTTTACTCATCTAAAACTATTGTTTTAGACTACACGTGATCAAACATATAAACTAAGTCATATGATAAAACTTGTTGTCATTGGAAACGTAGTTGAAATCAATTTTTTTTTATCATGAGTCGAATTTATAAACATGCATTTAAAACGGGATTAAAGTACTTGGATTGTTGGATGTAATAATGAGAGTTTTGTATTCATTATTCATGTGAGTTGGGTTTTCGATTGTGTTTTGTTTCGAGAATGGTTCTGAGATGACGTCTTTTCGATAGGGTAATACTATGTTCAACTGTGCTTCTGAGATTGTCCTTCTTTTGAATCCGGTCCACCATAATTTCTAACCTGGTCTATCATTATCCCTAATGCGATCTATGTTTCGACTAAATATGAATAAACCTTAAACATGATTAATTTGATGAGTATAACAATAACAATAATTAGTTATGTCATTTAGATAATAAATAGACTCCTAAATAATAAATGATTATTAATACAGGGCGATCATTTGTAGAAGGAGTGACATGTGTTTCTTTGTGGTCCTTTCAAATACTAAGGTACGGATACTCTACCCTTTTTAGTAAGGGTGTCTTTTTACCTATGCATTGATGTTGAGCTATGATTTAAACCTTTGCCATGATCCTTTTGACATGAACCTTTTGGTATGACCTTGAGATATACTTTCTGATTATGACCTTGAGATGCACCTTGATATGACTTTGAGACCTGACTCTTAGTTTGATATCCGAGCCATTTTATGTTACCTAGCCAGGAAGGTAACCTGGCCATGTCTGTGATGCACCACTGGCATGACTCATGTGTGGGTGAGTGATTTCTCACACCGTCCCTCTTATATTATGATATGGCCATTATGACTTTGAGATTATGATTTTGAGATGACTTTGAGTTTGGGGGCGTATGGATTGCAATCCTAGATTTGTATGTTTAGTGGATTTAACTATGACTTTGAGTTTATGACTTTGAGGTGACTGGTACTGTGTGCAATACATGCCTTTCACATTTATGGGAGCTAGCTACTCCACCCCTTTTTGATACATGAGGACACCCCTCATATTATCTGGTTGCCTGAGAGGTATCCCCTCTGATTGTGAGATTATGACGTTGAGCTTCTGATGTTGAGATATGACTTTGAGTTTATGGGCTCGTGGTAGATGACTATCCTTTATCTCCCTTATTACTCCTTTACTTTGTTTATACCTTATGACATTCACAGTGCTTCACCATGTTTCTGTTTCGTTATCTTTGCTTTGTATTATGTATCTGTTCACTGAGCTTTGTAAGCTCAGCCGCACGTTTTCTTTACGTGTGCGGCAGGTTTTAATTGGAAGATGGGTATGAGTGAAGAGATTTTTGGACTTAGAAGACTTGATAATTATTTGGCCTAGAGACGATTGAAAGTTACTACATTGCTAGAATTTGTATTCGCTTTTGTAACCTTGTAATTTCAGTATTTCTTCTGTAACATTTGAGAATCTTTGTATTACTTTTGAATGTATGCTTTGTTATATCTGATATGAAACCATTTGCGTGACATCTTTACCCTTGTCAGGTTGGGGTGTTACAATTATGGTATCAGAGCGACAGGCTGCGATTCGTAATACATTTACCCTTGGCCTGTGTAAGTTAGGACCACTAAGTTTCCCTGTAAGCGCTCATAAGATAACCTATAAGATTTGCTTTAGGATCTCCCTATAGGAACCTAAATTTGACCAGTGAGGAATGGGTAGACTAAGACGTATATGTGAGTATCATTGCTTCCACATCACTCTGATTCGTGCCTTTGCCTTTAGAAGTTTTGCAACTTAAGCTTAGAAACCAAGCAAGTTTGGAATACCTCGGAAAACCCACCTGGATACCTTACACCATTTAAGTTTCATTTTCAGATTTTGACACCCACCTCCGATTTGTTTGACAAGCTGTTTGACACCTTTCCGACCATATCATAGGTCGTTCAACCATAATGTGTTCGACACATTTTGTGAATTCATTGCTTATGCTGAATGTAAATGTATCATCCGATACTACTTAACTTTGCATAAATCCATTACTACTCCTATGAGAATTCTGGTAATTATTAACCATGAATATAGGAAGTTGTGTTCCTTTCCTTTGAATGACGAACCTTGTTCTGCCAACCATTTCCTTTGGAAGGATATGATGTTATGCTATCTCTGTATTGGTTTGTTAACTAAGCATGAGGATGCTAATGACTGATATTCTGTACATCTCACTTTTGACAATTATACGATGTTCGTACTACTGTTAATACACGCCCTACATACCGCTTATGCCAAGAAGCCGGACAAATTCCTACACTTTGAACTATTCGTTTATCCATCTCAACACGTTTATTGAAACACGTGCTGAACTTCGATATATGAACTCCCCGTCTGATTCGATGACTGTATTCGTGCTATGAATCTTTTGATCTTGACATGTCTCATTGTATGGTCTTTTGGTTATGGACTGGATGACTATTTGTAAAGCTGCCATAGACTACCGTATATGAAATGTGATCTTAAAAATCTATCCCACCCTATTCCGTTATGATGAATCTCTACACCTGAATCTGCTAAAGTTTCGCCGCTATGGAAGCAACAACCCTGAACTCTTATGATTATCAAGTTTTCCTGTCAACCATTACTATCTACCCTTGGAAAGTTCCGCCATTAGATATATTCCGTTGTACGAAGATTTTCCAGTGTTTTCGATGTAATATGATTTTGTTCACCTCAGCGATTCTCTTGAATGCTCTTGTTGGTTATGAAGGAGAAAGAAAGAAGTATGTGACGACGTATCGACTATTGTAAACCTAATCGTACCACTATCAGTAATCATTATACGCTTCCGAGTATCAATAATTGATTTGGTCTCCCTTTTGAAACTTCGTATCTGATTGCATCATTTTGGATTTGAAGGACTGAAGAAGCAACCACAAGGACTTCTAAGAAGGGGGTTAACTAGCCGAGAGTAACCTCTGTGAAGTAGTTCAGTTTTGTTTTGAAGAAGAAGGAAGGCGGCATGAAGTGTATGTGAAATTTTTCCCTGAATGATTTCAGAGACTGCCCTTACACTCGTTAAAACCTTATGAGTTTGAGTGATGCCAATGGTATTGGCTAAGAATGGTCATGTCTTTGCGTATTTTGGACAATTGTCATAGTATGACATTGTGTTATGTTCAGAAAATGAAAGAAGAACATGAAGATTATTGATGAGACGACCACTTGTTCTGGAAGAGGAATTTGATTGACATTCAGAAACCATTGTAGACGACACTACCATGTATATTGTGAAGACAGAGTTTTCCACAGGAAGAACCGAGATCGAAGACAGTTATCAGAGTGAGAAACTTGGTGGAAGAGTAGTAGAAGACAGTGGCGACGAGCATTACCAGGAATGAAGCATATAGGAAGAAGAGAGGAACCGGGATAATACTCAACCATATATTACGCAAACCGTGAAGATTACAGTTCGGGCATCACGACAACCAGACCGTAGGAGACGAAGCATTCAACACATAAACTGGAGTCGACGACGGCGGTGTTACCTTAAAACCTGGAGCGGTGTTAGAAGACCTGTCGAAGAAACGCAATCATGTTTCTCTATTCATATTGGTTGTACTAAGATGAATTGATAGCTGAAGCAGGCTTGCGGATGGAGGGATGCACAGTGATCGTGTCAGAGACTACCGTTACGACATCACCATATCAAGAAGAGTTGCCGAAGGCTTGAGGAACCAGACTCAATTTTGTAAATTCCTTTTCGCCATGAGATAAGATGGACAAGCGTCAAACTACCCCAACTTGGAAGAAATTGTAAAATTTTGTATATGGATGGACGGATTTTGAAGCGGACACTGGTGTTTAGACGAGATGATTCTGTGGAGGATGAAGCTATCAACGACGTATTCGTTTCCCCTCAACCTACTTAAATTCTGTTACCTGATAATGAGGTCCTTCGAATGATTTGGTTCTCTGTTAGTAATTCCGCTCTATGTTCATTCTGCGTTTGTTGAATAACGAGTTGTAATAGAATTTTGACGAGCTATGGAAGGAATTTGGATATTTATGAATAGACGGATGTTGAAGTAACCACTTATTTTGGCTGTATTGATTTTGGTAAGTTATGAAGTCTTGGTGCTATTAATGACGTACCTGAATTCTGATGGACATTTTCGGATTTCCGTTACTCTTCGAGTAATTTCGTATTCTTAGTTATGATGTTTGATTTTGGTGACCCTGAGACTATAGGTGGACTAGGTGGATTTAGATAAGTTGTGTTGCTCACGACTTGAGATAAAGTATGACCATCATGGGGGCATATTTATATGATGCTAGTATTATGACGCCTGATCAACGTGATAATACTTACATCATATAACGTGCACTCGTTGTGGGCATAGGATATTTTGAGAAGTTCCTTAAGAACCGTAGAATTTCTGATATCTGTTTGAGATCATCCGCGTTTAGTGAGACTTTGGATTCATTCTACCTATCCCGTTGATTGCTGTTATTGATATTCGACTTGATACGTTTGGATGCTCGACGAGCGTTTTGCTGATCTCTGCACTTCCGATAATGATCTTATATTCTAATTTAGGGCCTCTGCCATTTGAGGATATCTAACGACATGCTTTCTGTCCGTATGGATTCGATCTGTTATTATATGAGAATATACCTCTGTTCTGCTATTTATACGTTCCGCATTCATTAAGTCTGTTCAATTTGATCTTCTATGAGTTAAGATATGAGATGTTGGATTCTGAGAATACAAGACCTGTTTGTTTATGAGAACACTTTTGGAAGGCTCTTTTGAAGCCGAGACTATTTGAAAAAGTTGAAGAGTTACTTCTGTATCCCCTCATGGTTGCTACGATTCGATGTATTCTCGTTTCATTCGCCTAATCAATTCGAGGTAAACCCTACGTATTGTTTGTACCTCTTCTTAGAGAATTCGATTATCATCCGTATATTGGTACGTTATCATTTTGGATTCAAATTCAGTATAGTATGTCTTTTCTGAGAAACCCGAAGCCATCATAGATCGACAATGAAGAGTCATGAGAAACAAGCCTTTTACATTTCCGTTCGCTGTCCGTTGTGTCTTCTGTTTCGTTTCATTTCCGTTCGTTTGAATTTTACATTTCCGTTCGTAAAGATTCTTTGGAAGAACCACCCAGAGCGGGAAGCTACCTGGGAAACCGAGGAATCGATACGAGCTAGTTATCCGCATTTTGTATTCTGATCTGGTATGTCTCTGTTTTGTTTTCTATCCTTTCATTCGGATGCTTTGCAAATTTCGAGGACGAAATTTTTCTGTTAGAGGGGAAGAGTTGTAAAACCCAAAAATCTTAAACGTGTAAAAAGACCAAAATGCCCTTACAACTTTAAAACTTACTTTAAAACTTATATAAGTGAAAATTAAATCGCAAAACTTATGTAATCAAACCATATATGACATAAAATACTTATAAGGCACCATTTAAATATGTGTACATGCCACAAATAATTGTAACACATTACAAAGTTACTTATGCCGAATTTGATATATATTATTTAATTAAATTGATTTTAAATTATTAAATATGTAGATAATATCATGTGAATGTTGAAAGGATCAAAGTTAATTAAAAATCTGATTTGGTCTTCATGAAAACGTGTGAAGAGGTTTCCCCCTATGACTCGGCCATATCCTCCATATAACGATTCCTATCATTTTTCTTCTTTTAAAAACAAACCGAAAATCACGCCAAGATTTCTGCCATCAAAATTTAATGCACAAATAAAATATAATAATAATACACTGACATTCGTTGTTTACCCACACGTGATGATATAACAACCCATTCATGCATATCTTTGACAATCAACCTTTCTTAAAAAAAAAAAAAAAAAAAAAAAAAAAAAAAAAAAAAAAAAAAAAAAAAAAAAACCTAGCATGGAGTGATAGCTGTGAGGGTCGTGTTTATCCGATCATGTTTAGCGAAGCAGACTTGGTGTTCAAAGTCGAAGCATCCTTGGTGTTCGAAGTCATAGCAGTTTTGGTGATCAAGAGTTGTAGCGAGTTCGTTGTCGTGTGTGATTTGTGTGCCATTTTCTTAATTTCTCTTTTGATCCTCACCGATTCGTCCCGAAGGTAATCTTTATCTTTAGCATTGTCACGTATTCCATAAGCTGAATATATAAAACATCTAAAACCTATTCGTATACATGACAAACCAAGATATGATCTGTTTTGCTCTGCTTTTTGAATAGATGTTATGAACATGTTTTAAAATACCACATGACATGATGAATATACGAAACGCATGCGTCGATCTCTGTTCTATTTTGCTATGAGAGTGTGTTTGTTATTTACGTCTTTAATATGGCCTTTCGACACTCGTTTCGATCTCTAATTCACGATTTAAAATATAGATATTAAACGCAAGGCATGGTCTAACACGTGTCAATCATTTTCCGTTGTGGGTGTGTGTGATGGTGTCATCGTTGTGACGATGTGGGTCGAACCAGTTTATGGCTAGTTATGTCGCGATATATAGCAACCCGTTGTCGAGTGTGTGACTGTTGGAGTCTTGATTTGTGTTTTGGTACGTATGGTGGTGAAGCATGCATGGTTTAAGATTTATCATGCATGGTTCATATCCTTGACTGTATTATTCGGGTATTAGTGTGTGTTTTGGTGTCAAACTGTCATTGTTTTACTCATCTAAAACTATTGTTTTAGACTACACGTGATCATACATATAAACTAAGTCATATGATAAAACTTGTTGTCATTGGAAACGTAGTTGAAATCAATTTTTTTTTATCATGAGTCGAATTTATAAACATGCATTTAAAACGGGATTAAAGTACTTGGATTGTTGGATGTAATAATGAGAGTTTTGTATTCATTATTCGTGTGAGTTGGGTTTTCGATTGTGTTTTGTTTCAAGAATGGTTCTGAGATGACGTCTTTTCGATAGGGTAATACTATGTTCAACTGTGCTTCTGAGATTGTCCTTCTTTTGAATCCGGTACACCATAATTTCTAACCTGGTCTATCATTATCCCTAATGCGATCTAAGTTTCGACTAAATATGAATAAACCTTAAACATGATTAATTTGATGAGTATAACAATAACAATAACAATAATTAGTTATGTCATTTAGATAATAAATAGACTCCTAAATAATAAATGATTATTAATACAGGGAGATCATTTGTAGAAGGAGTGACATGTGTTTCTTTGTGGTCCTTTCAAATACTAAGGTACGGATACTCTACCCTTTTTAGTAAGGGTGTCTTTTCACCTATGCATTGATGTTGAGCTATGATTTAAACCTTTGCCATGATCCTTTTGACATGAACCTTTTGGTATGACCTTGAGATATACTTTCTGATTATGACCTTGAGATGCACCTTGATATGACTTTGAGACCTGACTCTTAGTTTGATATCCGAGCCATTTTATGTTACCTAGCCAGGAAGGTAACCTGGCCATGTCTGTGATGCACCACTGGCATGACTCATGTGTGGGTGAGTGATTTCTCACACCGTCCCTCTTATATTATGATATGGCCATTATGACTTTGAGATTATGATTTTGAGATGACTTTGAGTTTGGGGGCGTATGGATTGCAATCCTAGATTTGTATGTTTAGTGGATTTAACTATGACTTTGAGTTTATGACTTTGAGGTGACTGGTACTGTGTGCAATACATGCCTTTCACATTTATGGGAGCTAGCTACTCCACCCCTTTTTGATACATGAGGACACCCCTCATATTATCTAGTTGCTTGAGAGGTATCCCCTCTGATTGTGAGATTATGACGTTGAGCTTCTGATGTTGAGATATGACTTTGAGTTTATGGGCTCGTGGTAGATGACTATCCTTTATCTCCCTTATTACTCCTTTACTTTGTTTATACCTTATGACATTCACAGTGCTTCACCATGTTTCTGTTTCGTTATCTTTGCTTTGTATTATGTATCTGTTCACTGAGCTTTGTAAGCTCAGCCGCACGTTTTCTTTTCGTATGCGGCAGGTTTTAGTTGGAAGATGGGTATGAGTGAAGAGATTTTTGGACTTAGAAGACTTGATAATTATTTGGCCTAGAGACGATTGAAAGTTACTACATTGTTAGAATTTGTATTCGCTTTTGTAACCTTGTAATTTCAGTATTTCTTCTGTAACATTTGAGAATCTTTGTATTACTTTTGAATGTATGCTTTGTTATATCTGATATGAAACCATTTGCGTGACATCTTTACCCTTGTCAGGTTGGGGTGTTACAGCTCAGACTCTTTTTGATACTCAAATTGCTCAAGAAACCTTTGATGCTCAGATGTTCTGGATTATCAATAATGATCCAATTGTGAGAGGTCAAGCAGCAATTATAGTAAATGACAAGAATCTCAATGCTGATGAGAAAACAGAAGAACTTGAATCTTTCATCAACAAGAAGTACAAAGAAGCAGCTTTGGCTGATATTTTTGAAAAGATGAAGGAAAGTCAGAAAAGAGGTTTTAAGGTGGGCCAATCTAAGAAAGATCAAGCAATTTTTATGAAGAAATTTCTGAAAAATCAGGCAAATTGGACTGATTATCAACTAAAGAAGAAATCTGCTGATGAAATCTTCTTCTTGTATCTTCAAGCCTACAAAAGTCTTTACTACAAAGTTCCATCTGATGTACAACCCTCAATGAAGAAGAAGGATGCTCAAAAGAAAGAAGTAGCAAAATTGGACACAGAGCAAGTAAGTAAAATGTTGATTACTTTGCCTACTATCATTCATGCTGATCCAATTAGCTGTAGATGACCTATTATTGATTGGGAGATCAACCATGATAGATTAGGAAAATCATGGAAAATAATAAGGGTTGGGGGACAGTTTGCTATCTTTAAGAATTTTGAAAATTTAGTTAGAGCATGTGACAGAGCAGACTTGGAAGAATTGTGGAATCTAGTGCAGATTAGGCTAGCACAACTTCTAGTTCAGATGCTAAGGAACAGGAACTATGGGTAGAATTCAATAGGATGTTTGATCCTGAACCCAAAGATGTTCATTGGAAATTTCCCTATTATGATCCTTCAACAACTTGGGAATTTCTAAGCCATAGCAATATTCATCACCTTTTCACACAGAGTGGGATAGAACTCTTTATGTTGGCTGAGAAAGAGTATCCACTTAGTTATGAAGTGCTTAAAACTATGATCTCCAAGAGATTAAGGTGTGACAAAGATGATGAGAACTCAGAAATTGTTCAGAGTTTGCTGAGGAGCATATCTGAGCAATATGAAAGAAAAAGGAAGAACAGAGAGTGAAGGTTTTTGGAAGAGTTCCCTCAAATCCTCAAGGTATGTATTTTATTCATCAAAAACTTGTGTATTTTAATGGAAATAACAAGTTTAGGGGAGGATTGTTGGGAATAAAATGTTCAAAGTCAAAGAGCCTGCCAAAGATGTTAAAGAGCCTGCTAGTTGATTTTGAAGAGTATGAAGATGTTCTACCAGTACCTTCTGGGTAGAAGGTACTGCTAGTTGATGAAGAGCCTGCCAGGCTTATGTCAAGTCGATTAGATATTTTGTAATAGATATTTAGTTGAATTATTAGTCTTTGTACATTGTTATACGTTATGTAGAAGTAGTTTAGTCTTCTGTGTAGTACAGAAGAATATATCAGAGTTGTACATTGGTAGTTGTATTTAATTGTAGGCGCCAATATAGTCAAAGTATAGTATTATACTCTTCCACTTGACAACTTGTAATGAGGTTGCCTTATCTTATAAAAGGTTTCCTTAAGTCACACTTCATGCATGCATCTTTACTAACAATTAACCAAAACCGAACTATCTCTCAAGTAACTTAGTTACTCAATTCACAAATCTTTTTACAATCTTAGATTCAAGATTACTTTGTAATCCCGGTGATATTTAGATCATCCGTATTATTTCATCAATAATATTGAATCGTTTTGTGTTAACCAAAGTTGTGTTCTTTGTTCATTGCATTCTCACGTTTACTTAAACTCACCACCTTGTGTTCTTTTAAGTGTGTTGTAGTAGATTCCGCATGCTAAACACATTCAATACATAAATATCTCAACGAACAAAACCGTTCCACACATATTCTTCAAATGGTAATAGTTGAGTCTTTCATACATCACCTCTGGTCTAGTATCACCATAATTCATCTTGTAAAGATTCCAGAGTTGTATAATATCCTCCCTATCCATGTAATGCAACATCTGAGAAAAACTAATATATCCCACACTTGAACCATTTGATCTCTTAATTACCCAGCATGCTTGATTATCAGCTAGAACATCATGTGTGTATGAAATGATTGGATATTTTATTGATAAAGGAACTTCATTAAGTAACTCAGGCTCTTCTTGAGGTTCATGAACTGTGAGATCCATAATCCCTTTCATATCATCTGCAGTCACTTCTTCTTTCTCTGAATCACTATCCTCTTTCTCTGAATCACTCATTGCTTCTTTTTGGTGCTTTGCATTCTCTTGCAAAGTGTCCCTTCTTTCTACAGTTAAAACATTCTGCCTTTGACTTGTCAAATCCCACACTCTTGTTCCTTCTGAGCTTCATCTCTTTTCCAGTTCGCTTAAGAAACCTTCTTGCCCTCATTGTTAACATTGCAAACTGCCATTGCATATCAATCTCTTCAACATCATCAGGATCAAGTTCATCCAGATCTTGAGGCATGACTGAAGTACTTATAGTAAGTTCAGCCAAATAAGCACAAATCGCAGCATCACTGATGGTGTTGGGGTTAGCAGAGTCAGTAGCAGAGACATGTGAACCAACAGCAGGAGCAAAAGTACCAGCAGCAGAGTGCTGTTCTTGATGACTACCAAAAGTCTTGTTGCTTAAGGAAACAAAGGCAAGATTATTTGTGGTAGAGGATGAGCTTGACAATCCTTTAACTTCTGATTCATACACCTTCAAGATGTTATACAAATCATCCAATGTCATAGTATCAAAATCTTCTTTGTGCCTCCAAACCACTGTATGAGTGTTCCATTCAGACGATAGACTTCTCAGAAACTTAAGATTGACATCTTCTTGTGATGGCTCAATCTTCAAAAGAGCCATCTGACTGGATAGCTTATGAAGTCGATCATAAGTTCCCTCAATGCTCTCAGAACTTAAAGCAGTGAAAGTCTCAAACTGATGCTTTAGTAGATTCTTTCTTGATTTCTTGGTAGCTTCATTACCACCAAATCGAAGTTCGACTGCTTCCCATAACTCCTTAGCAGACTCAATATGAGTAAAACTCAATTGATAATCATTGGGTATTCCCATCATGAGAATACTATGAGCCTTGACCTCCAATCGTCTCTGCGCTTTCTCCTCACTAGTCTTGAGAGTCAAGACTGATCCAGTAGCAGTCTTGGTTTGCACACTATCGCCATGTTGAACAACTTCCCAAAGTGAGTAATCAACCATTCGCATGTACTGTTGAATCCTCATCTTCCAGATCTCATACTCTCCAGTCTTGAGCATAGGAACCCTTGATGCAGTTACCATATGTGTAGAATCGGAATCCATTGTTTTCTTTGAAAATTAACAAATCTTGTATTCGGAAATTCTTCTTGGTACCAGTTTCTAGATCACAAGCTCTGATACCACTTGTTGATCCCAGTTGAGCTTCACCATCTTATTAATTGCTTTAGATAAATCTAAGACAATCGGTATAGAAACTGATCTTGAGTTGTATATCAAATATTATGCGGAAACTAATACTTGATCTTAAGAAGAATAAACACAAACGAATTATCAAACAACACTTCAATTATATTAATAACGATTGCTCAATAGCAATAGGGTTACAAGAAACCTTGAAGTGTAAAACAATACGTATGCTAAGATAATCGATATCTAACCCTAACCCTAGAACCTCCTTTTATAGCGTAAGGAGTCCTAGTCGGTTTACAAGACTTCCTATACAAGAAAAATATTCATACGTATCTTTTCTATACTTATCCTTAACATACTATACATATCTAATAAGCAGCAGAGTAAATCTTCTAGCAGCAGAGTCTTCGTAGGCTAGCAACAGAGTTACACTATGCCTATTATCTCAAACAGCAGAGTTATCAAAACAGCAGAGTTAATGCACTAATCAGCAGAGTCACATAACTATCCAGCAGAGTTGTGTTTCTCGAATCAGCAACATCTTTTAGACCCAACATTTTGGACTAAAAATGTAAACTATACTAAACTTGAGGGTTAGAATTGTCACTTTTGAAATATAAGGATCTAAACTACCAAACTTGTAATCTGAGGAGATAAACTGATATTATTAATGATTTTGAGTCAAATGTGTAAATTTGGAAGTAAATGGACTTGAAATGTACATTTTTATTGAAAAGGGACTATTTTTGCAAAACTACATAACTACAAGGACTGAAGCTGTCAATTCTCTAAACTTGGTGTTAAAACAGTATGTTCAGTAAAACCAAGAGAATTTAGTGATTATTAGAACATTATAAGTATCAAAATGTCATACTTTAATTAATAAGGACTAAAAGTGTAACTTTGCAAAGTTAAAGTGCTAAATGTTTAATTATCTATAAAGAGGTACCAAAGCTGCCATTTTTGTAAATTCAGATCGGAAATGGAATATTTATGAATCAAGGGTAATGAAATGTCATTTTTGAAATAAATAAGTAAAAAATGTAATTATATCAAAATTAAAGGACTAAAGTTGTAATTTCCATAAACTTGTAACAAAATGGTTATTTTGATAACTACAATGTCAAAAATGAATAATTGGAAACTAATGATGATGACTTGTCACATTTTAATACTTTGGGCCAAAAATGTCATTTTGTCAAAGTACAGGGACTAAAATGTAATATTACACCGTTAGGGTCTAAATTGTAAATTTTGTATAATTTCAAGATCTAATAGTGAACTTTACTTTATTTTCATTTTCATTATATACTTTACGATTTTTATTTATTTCACGTGCATTATATTTCATTTCTTTCAACATTTATTATATACAATGTTTATATTTATACTTAATGATTTTCAACGAATACCTTAACGTTTTATCTAAAACCATTTTCGAAGGAACGATATTCCTGATTTAAATAACATAAAAGTAAGATAATATTATATATAATATTATTTTTGAACTTCAAGTATTTTAAGCATATCATTCATTCTCGTCACGAACCACTTCGTCATCCGATACCATTCCATCCATTATTCGTATTAGGTCAAAACCGTCAAAATATCAGACTTCCTTATTATTTTCCAGGTTGTGTGTTTGAGCCATTCCCTTTATTCATTTGATTTCGCATTTCACTGTTTCCAGTTACGTTCAAGGTGATTCATAGCCCCACTTTTACTATTATTATCTGCTTTATAAAACATTTGGGGTGAGAAACATGCAAAACATATTTTTAAGGACCAATATTTTACTCATGTTTTATTAAACTATTACGCAAGGATTAGCCTAAGAGTAGTATCCCCATCATGCCCAATTTCATGAACCGTCAATTCCACTTGGGAAGCGCGAATGGTATAAATAGATCTATTGGGGTTGACTCCCCCATTCGGTTTTGCCAGATCGGCCAAAAGAGAGCGTATAACATGTCGAATCGTGAATGTCTCTGGATAGACATACACTTGATATGCTTCTAGAGCATACATATTGTCAAGCTTCGGTTGTTTGAACTTAGTGCTAGCGTAATTAGACATTTATTTTGATGTGTCATCATATTTGTTGTGATGGTCAAATGCCTTCAATCATGGTCCTATTTTACTGCTTTATTATAAACCTATGTGTGGAAAACTAGAAGGGGGGGTTGAATAGTTTTACCGGTTTTTAAGTTCTTTTAAAATCTTCTTTAAAGTTTACTTATGAAAAACCTTGATTCGAATCTTAAGTGCAATCAATCAACACCAATATGAACAACACACTAAACTAACTAATAATAAGTAAAGTAAGTAAAGAGAAAAGTTGGAAAGATCAAACCGGGACAAAAGGATTTATAGTGGTTCGGCTACGAAGCACCTCTTCGCCCTACTCCACTCCGCGAATACCACACTCAAGAGTTTCAAGCACAATGTCAATAACCTCCCTAAAGGCGGAGAAAACCGTACACATCTCTTATCCTATTTCTGACACTAAGCTAGATGTCGAGTGCTAATCTTAGCTAGCACCAATCTACCACGATCCACTTGATCAAACACACAAGCCCAATGGCTTCAAGAGATCACCAAGATCTCGACACGATCAGAATGATCAACACTCACTTAACTAACTCTATCCTATTGACCCTTGATCTTCTTGATCGATCACACAAGCCTAATGGCTTCAAGAGATATTCACTATCTCTATAAGATCACAATGATCTTCACTCACACTCTCACAAAAGAAAAATAATCTTGATGTATGCTATGATACAACAAGGATGTAACAAATGTTACAAATAACCTAACAACTATAACTCTTGTATCTTCTTGGATACCTTGAGTTCTTCTCTTGCACTTGAAGAGGAATGACAACACCTTGTATCAACTTGGATACTTTGTACTTTGTCTTCTTCTCTTGCTATTGAAGAGGAATGAAGAGGATCTCTAAGTTGGATTATTGGATCACTCTTGAACAAAAGAAAAACTAAACTAAATGATCAAGAAGAAAGAAAGGTGTGAGAGTTTTAAACTCAGAAGTTTCTGTGTGTGAAAGGGTGCCCAAAAACTGTGAAGTGGGATGATATTTATAGGCAGAGAAAATCTGACCGTTACAGTGGGACGGCTCAACTAAATCACCCACAACTCCACTAAATTTAGTGGAACTGTGCCAGACAAAGACGCTACAATTTTTGTCTTTTCTGATGAAAACTTATTTGGGGAAGTTTGGAGCTGATTTTGGGGGGGGGGGGGGGGGGGAAATAGCTGTTATGTATTTTAAACTTATTTTTCCATTAAACCATTTCTTAATTATTCAAAAATAATTTGTAAAGTATATTTTTGAAAAAAAGTTTTGTCACATTAAAATGTGAAGTCTTAAAACAAAAATTTACTTCTTTGATCATTAGTCAAGTTGTAAATTGTTCTAGAGTGATTTGCGAAGAAACGGGATCTTCCGATTAAAAACTTGTTTACGTTAATTTTAATGTAATGTGTTTTCACATTTTGTCATCCTCAAAACGTGAAGTAATCGAAAGATATAAATAACGTTTTTAGTATATTATTTGCATCAACAATCTCTCCCTTTTTGATGATGACAAAACATAAACTCATTTTAAGTTAAAATTAGTGTTAACAAGTTTTTAATGAGTTTACTCCCATTTCTCCCCTTTTTTGTCGAAGCAAAAAGGCTGCAAGGCTCCCCCTTGATGTATACTCCCCCTCATTTGGAGAACACCAAGGAATCGAGCAATGATTCATGCTACAAAACAAGGTTAGATAACATATATACAAAATCTAACAAGTAGCACTTTTGACAAATATCCAACCAAAAAGAATGACTAAGTAACCAAACATAAAAAAAATAAAGGTGAAACAACCACATGAAAGCCCATTCATTCATAAAAATAAAACAAGTGTCATACATATGTATGACTACATGATAAAGATAACAAAAGACAATTAGAGGCATAAATCCCTAATGACTAAAGGCAAGCCTCATTTCCATGAAAGGTCCTAAAGATTTATTGTTGAGGAATCTAAACATGAACAAGTTTAGTTGTGTTGGCTAGGAGGTGGTGGGGATGGTGACATCATTTGGGGTGGTGGTGGTGTTAAGAGGTGCTCCACAAAGGAGAACATGAAATGAATTTCATATCTTAAAGAGAAGATAAGATTACAGTTGTGGAGGCAACATAGGCAATTAGCACTATGTAGATCAAAAGGATGGGGTTGGATGGGTTGTGCTATGATAGGGGAAGGAGGTGATGGTGTGTTTGTTGGTGATGGAATTGGCATGGCATGGTCCAATGGAGTTATGGGGGAAGTGTGTACTCCATTGATGATGTGGTGTTGAAGGAGTGAGATGATTAAGATGTTGTGTAGGAGGAGGATGTTTTGGAGGGTGCATTAGGTGGAGATGGTGATTTGGGAGTGGCTTGGGAAGGTGGTGTCATTGCTTCATCATCTTTTGTAAGATCCACAAGGAGTGGTCTTGAAGGTGGTCTTACGGTTATTCTAGGTTTCTTGGAGATGTGAGTGGTGGATCCTTGTGTGGAAGACATGGTGTGTGTGTGTGTGTGATATGAGGTTGAAGATGAAGTGCAAGATAAGCTTGCAAGGGTGAGGCCTTATATAGGCAAGATGGGTGAAATTTGAATTTAAGTGGGTGGGAGTGTCCTATGGTGTAGCAAGGGAATCTTAGGGTGTATGTGAGGTTGCAAAATTTGCAGGTTTGATGGTAGGGTTGCAGGGATTTTTAGGAGGAACAGTGAAAAATTCGTCAAAACAGGTACACGGCACCACTAAATACCGCACGGTACCGTTATATTTAATGGTACCGTGGCCTATTTAATGGAACCGTGACACTGTAGTCACGAATTTTCAGGTGCAGGCTAGTTCTGGGTAGCTAGTGAGATGTTTTCTAGAGGAGCTATTTCCTGGAAATGATAGTGCCTCAACTCAATAAGGATTTATTTACCAAATATGTCCCATATTAAGCTACATCTAGCACATAAAGATTATCATATAATTTGCCAAGATAATCATAAGCATGCAAGCATAAAGGACAAAATAAACTATCATCCAAATATCACATAGAATATTCATGCAAGGTGACAGATTAAATGTTAAGCATGCAAGATAATTAAGAGTGTTAATTCCTAATATAATCTACTAAGAATAAACCCAAATAAGAGATATAAATCCCTCCATAACTACTTATGACTTGAGCATTCTCCCGTTCTTGTCACATTCTCGTCTTGAGCATGCATCTCATTCTCATGATTAGGATCATCAAAGGGTGCATAGTGGGTGGAGGATTCGGAAATGAGAATGGATGAGACATATGACTTGGTTATGGGTTTCATAACGGGTGTGAAAAGTGTGTATTGAGGACTATGAAGGTAAGGGTGAAAGGTCAAGAAGTAGTGATAGAGACAGGTTAGGAACATCCCATAGGGTATCAATTTATTTTTGTTACCCTTGAGATGCACATTTCGCTTAGCGAAGAAGTAGGCAAGATTGTATGGTTGTTGGGTTAGGAGACAGTAAATCATATGAGCACAACACGCCGGAAGTTGCTCATGATTTCCTGTTAGACTTAAAGCATTTTCTCGCAGGATGACTGCCCAAGAAAGTAGTTCATGACGAACCTCTTCCAAACGAATTTTTGTTGGATTTGGGTAAGAGGAGTACTTATAAGTACGGATAAGTTTGGTTAGTTCGGTTGGAGAGGGTATGTAGGAACAATACGGACTATCCTCTTCACGATAGTGAAAGAGGGACTCAAGACACCAATCTTCAGTATAGGCACATTTCCCATGATTGGGGATTTTAAGGATTTGAGCAAATTGCTCAAGGGTTAGGACAAATTTGAAATTTTGGACCCAAAACCAGAGTGACAAAGATTGATCCTCGTTACGTACGAGTTCAACTTGTCGAAAGAATTCCAACACAAAACGAGGACAAATGTTCTCATTGATGTGGAGTAAGCAATCAAATCCTATAGCTCTAAATGAAGTGTTGATGTCCCGATGATAAGCTAGGGATGGATCAACGACATGACCTTCATGAAACCGACGGGTTTCAAGGTTGACATAGGCACGAATGTGGTTACCGGGTGTTTTGGGTTCACGAGAGATTTCAGGTGTATAGGTATCGGTTAGAAGATGATCAAAATCATATTCATGAGACATTTTTGTTTTCTATAAGAAAATTTTTGGAAAAATTAGAACTAAGAATAGTTGCATTAAATACACATGTCTAGTGTGTGCCTATACGCAAACTATGTGGAGGTGCAGTAATCTCGACTCAAAAGAAAATAATGAGATTACCCAAACACTCCTAATTTTACTTTTGCTCAAACAAATATGTCAAAACATACATATTGATTATGTAATTCGATCAATATTCATGAGATCATGTATGCATGAGAAAACGTTTTTAGTTTGCATCAACAATGCACAAAAAATATGTTTCATGGTCCTAGTTTCGTGAAATTTTTGAAAACAATAGAATTGGGGTTTTTGGTGAGTTCAATGATTTGGCACCAAAGATTTTGAAAAATTTTAGCGTTGATGACTTCTAATTGAAAGTTTCCTAGTGAAAATTGAAAGGCCCAATTCAATTTTTCGTCAATGAACAAACCCTAGACTCAAAATTAAAGAAAATTAGAGTAAGATAACTTTCAATTTTTGTTGAAAAAGTGGAAATGATTGAGAATCTTGAAAATCAATGTCTTGAATATGATCATGAAGGGGTGTAATTGAGTTTTGGGTTGTGAGGTTAGGTTATGACAGCAGTTGCAGAAGTTGAAAATGTTTGAAATGGGTAATGTGGGAAAAAGGTGTTGGTTTCTTATTGCTTGTGTTTCCAGATCAGGGTAAAGATAATCAATGAATAAGGTACCGGATATTCACTTGAAATCGTGTTATCACTTTCCAATAGAAACTATTTGACCCTATGCCTGGGTTACACGAATATCTCTATGGGATAAGACCAAGTGATGTTCTTGTTTTAGGCACAAATCAAGAACCAAATTGCTTTCAAGTGTTTAGGTTTTCTGTATCTTTTATATTCATACCGATGTGATGATCTCTATATATATTAGAGATATACTCAAAACCCTAGTCAAGGAAATCCAGAAAATATCGACCAAATATTCTCCATATACTTTCCTTAATTCTAGCCAAAGTGGTTACAAGACCAGAAGATCATGGTCTTAATTACAAATTTGAAACTTACCCAAAATAGGTCAAAGTTAGTTACAAATTCTATCCTGCGTACTAGCAGCAGAATCTTTTGCCTTTTACTACAATAAATTGTACTAGCAGCAGAATCTATTGCCTAGTAGTCCAGCAGCAGCATTATTATATTAGCAGCAGTATCAATAAAGCTAGCAGCAGAATGTTCTGATCACTAGTAGTATAAACAATGCTAGCAGCAGAATGATCTGCATCAGCAGCACTATCAATAATACTAGCAGCCGAACCACAAACCACTTAATTTGAGTCAGGGTAAACATTGACCTGATGGGTGTACACTCTGTACCTCCAAGCCCATTACCAGGTGTGAATTAATCCCTCAAGTGCACTAAATTTTCCAACAATCCTTCCCAAATTTAGTTCACTTCCTTTGCATGAAAAATAAACATAAAACAAACATATGCATAAATGAAAATATCTTGAAGATTGAATTCCCATCTTAGTACATTACACGTTCAAATATTCGAGAATCGGGGTGTTCTAAGAATTGAACCCTTCAACCCATTTGAATACCTAAATATAAAATACACACAATGTTTCAAACACTTAATTGTACCTGACACTATACAAGCCATGTGTCCATACCCAATTCATAAATGTTGTAAAAGCTAAAAGTCCATAGCTCTCTGAAGCGGCAAAACTTCAACATTTACATAGGTGGTTCCTCTTTATTCATGCTCCTGCTTAGCACTTTTTCAATGAAATTAACCATTGAGAAGTAAATACTTCATCCTCCTTTCCAGCAGGTTCTGAGCACAACCTTGGGAGGTAATATAAAACATGTGCTCCAGTCCACTAAATGTTCAGCTTTCCACATTGAACTCAGCTCCCAAGTTTCCTCAGGAGGGAGTTGGGTGTCTTAGCATTCAGTGACTAAGTTGGACTTCAAACCCATCCCTTTTGCAGATTTTAAAACCAAGTCTCTAGCCAAACCCTTCGTCAAGTGATCAGCTAAGTTCTGTTGAGATCTAACAAACTCTATAGATACCACCCCATTCATGATAAGCTCACGAATCATGCTATGCCTGACACCTAAGTGTCTAGACTTCCCATTGTACATTTGGCTATAAGCCTTTGCCAATGTAGCAACACTATCACAACGGATAGAAATAGGTGTTATAGGTTTAGGCCACAATGGAATCTCAAGAAGCAAGTTTTTCAACCATTCAGCTTCTTTGCCAGCAGCAGCTAAAGCCAAAAATTCAGATTCCATAGTTGAACTGGTGATGCAAGTTTGCTTCTTGGATGCCCAAGAAATTGCACCTCCACCAAGTAGGAATACCCAGCCACTAGTAGACGAATTATCTTCAGTGTTACTGATCCAACTTGCATCAGTGTATCCTTCTAATACTGAAGGATAACCAGTATATGAGATACTATAATTCATAGTTCTCTTCAAGTACTTCAGTACCCTCTGAATTGCTTGCCAATGATGAGCACTAGGATTACTAGTATACCTGCTCAATTTTCCCACAGCAAATGCAATATCAGGTCTTGTACAAGTCATGGCATACATTAAGCAGCCAATCACTCTAGAATACTCAAGTTGAGATACATCTTTACCAGTATTAGGCATGAGCTTCTCACTTGTATCCATAGGAGTACTCACTAGAGTACAATCAAAGTAATTAAATTTCCTCAATACCTTCTCAATATAATGAGACTGAGAGATAGAAATTTTGTTACTTTCATGTTTAATCCTTATACCAAGGATAACATCAGCCTCCCCCATATCTTTCATGGAGAACCTTGATGACAAAAATTCCTTTGTTAGGTCAACTTGATTTTGGTCAGTGCCAAAGATCAACATGTCATCAACATATAGACAAATGATGAATCCTTTACCAGACTCATCAAATTTGCTATATACACATTTGTCAGAGTGGTTAAGTGAATAACCACTAGACAAAACACTTCATCAAATTTTAGATGCCATTGCTTAGGTGCCTGCTTCAGTCCATATAAGGACTTAATCAGTTTACACACCTTGTTTTCATTGCCAGGCATGATGAAGCCCTGAGGTTGGTTCATATAAACCTCCTCATCAATTTCACCATTTAAGAAAGCTGTCTTTATATCCATCTGATGAATAATCAGATTGTGAATTGATGCCAAAGAAATTAACAATATTATGGTACTGATACGAGCCACAGGGGCATAAGTATCAAAGTAGTCTATTCCTGACTTTTGTTTAAAGCCCTGAATGACTAGTCTAGCCTTGAACTTTTCAATAGTTCCATCTACCCTCATTTTCTTTTTGAAAATCCATTTGCAGCCTAGAGGCTTGCAACCAGGTGGTAGATTAGCCAACACCCAAGTGTTGTTGCCCATGATGGAGTCCATTTCATCATTTATTGCTTCTTTCCAGAAAGCAACATCCTGGGACTTCATTGCTTCATCAAACATTTTGGGATCATCCTCAACATTAAAGCAATAGGAGTGTTGGTCAGAGACCTCATCCCTTGTTCCTTCAATTAAGTATAATTGAAACTCAGGTCCAAAAGTCTTTGGAGTCCTGACCCTATTGCTCCTTCTGAGCTCAGGTTCAGATTGTTGTTCCACAACCTCATCAGAAACCTTATCAAAGACATCTGAAACACCAATGTCATTAGTTCCATTTGGAATCCTTTGACTTGGTCTAGGGACTGATGAGAATCTATTCTCATCAAGATTGCATCCCTTGATTCAATTATTAAGTTAATTGAAACAGATTCATTAGGTTCAATGACATAGAACCTATAAGCCTTGGAATGCACAGCATATCCAACAAAGATGCATTCAATGCCTCTTTCACCCAAAGTTTTTAATTTTGGATCAGGGAGTTTCACAACTGCCCTAGAACCCCAAACCCCGAGATAATTCAGGTTGGGTTTCTTTTTAGTCCAGAGTTTATAAGGGGTTGTCTTGTTCCTTTTGTTGGGAACCCTATTTAATAAATAGCAAGCTGTTAACATAGCTTCACCCCAGAACCCTTGACTTAGCCCAGAATACGACAACATGGAATTAACCATCTCCTTTAGCACCCTGTTTTTCCTTTCAAAAATACCATTTTGCTGAGGAGTATAGGGAGCAGTCGTTTCATGAATTATACCAACAGACTAAAAATACAGATTATCCATGTACTCACCTCCCCTATCAGTCCTTAATCTCTTGATCAGGGACTCTTGTTGCAATTCAACCTCAGTTTTAAATACTTTAAATTTATCTAATGCTTCATCCTTAGTATGTAATAGATAAACATAACAAAACCTAGAAGCATCATCAATAAAAGTCACAAAGTATTTCTTATTACCTAAAGAGGGAGAAGCATGTAAATCACATAAGTCACTATGTACCAGTTCCAACACTTTAGTTTCACGTTTTACACTTTGAAATGGTTTCTTAGTTATCTTGTTCATCATACAAGTTTTACACTTTTCAGTGTCCATGTCAAATGCTGGGATTAACCCATCCTTAGACATATCTTGCATTCTTTTAAAGTGTACATGGCCAAGTCTAGTATGCCAAAGGGTTGAATCATACAATTTAGATGATGACATAAAAGCAGAATCAATCATATCATGAACAATATTAAGTCTGAACATTTGATTACATAAATAACCAAAACCAATAAACACACCATGTTTTGACAAAACCAATTTATCAGATTCAATTACTTGTTTATAACCACAATTATTCAAAACACTACTAGAAAGCAAGTTCTTTCTAATAACAGGAACATGTAAAACATTAAACAAAGAAACAATCTTTCCAGAACTAAACTTCAAATCCACACATCCTTTTCCATGCACCAGGGCTGTTGACTCATTTCCCATCTAAAGAATAGAACCGTCATTCATTGACTCGTAGGTCTTGAACCAGCTTCTATCTTTACACACGTGAGTTGTTGCTCCAGAGTCAACCCACCACGCAACATCATCATCCTGTACAAAGTACACTTCAAATATATATGTAACATAATAAATCTCAAAAGACTTATCAAATACATTCTGACCTTTTAGAGAATTGGTATTACCATTCCCTGATCCACTTGTGCCTGATCCATTGGTTTTATTGCCAATCTTAACACCTTTACAATCCTTCCTGAAGTATCCAGTTTTACCACACTTCCAACAAGTAGCTTTTGACTTCTTGTTTGGATCAGTTTTGGTGTTATCCTGATGCTTACGTTTGCCCTTGTTGTCATTGTTCCTGGAGGAGTTGTTATGCTCCACCATATTGACAACGGATGGACCAGCAGCATTGTTGCTCTTTGGCTTGTCACTTTCATGTGCTTTGAGTGATTCCTTAATGCGCAAATGACTGCCCAACTCAACAAGAGTTAATTCCTCCTTCTTATGTTTAAGCATATGCTTGAAATCTTTCCAAGAAGGAGGTAATTTATCAATGATGCAAGAGACTGAAATAGCCTCATCCATGTTCATTTTGTGTTGTGTGAACCGACCAAGTATACCAAGAAGTTCATTGTATTGTTCCATGACAGGTCTAGAATCGACCATTTTGTAATTGTTAAAATTACTTACAAGGAACTTCTTACTTGATGCATCCTCAGCCATGTATTTGGCTTCCAAGGAATCCCACAGTTCTTGAGAAGATTCAACATTATGATAAATGTCAATGAGATTATCAGACATACCATTGAGGATTAATCCTCTGCAGACATAGTCATCATTATCCCATTTGCTTCTGCTCCTTATCTGTTCCATAGTAGCATCATCCCCATAATCTTCAGGAATGGATGTGGTCAGAACATACACCACATTCATGCTTGACAACAAGAATTGCATCTTCTTTTGCCATCTTCTGAAATCGACACCTTCAAACTTTTCCAGTTTGGAAAAGTTAGCAGCCATATGCCTCATAGTAGCAGCCATTGATTATCACTAAAATAGTTTCTATTGATTGTTGGTTTCTTATTGCTTGTTTTTCCAGATCAAGGTAAAGATAATCAATGAACAAGGTACCGGATATTCACTTGAAATCGTGTTATCACTTTCTAATAGAAACTATTCGACCCTATGCCTGGGTTACACGAATATCTCTATGGGATAAGACCAAGTGATGTTCTTGTTTTAGGCACAAATCAAGAACCAAATTGCTTTCAAGTATTTAGGTTTTCTGTATCTTTTATATTCATACCGATGTCATGATCTCTATATATATTAGAGATATACTCAAAACCCTAGTCAAGGAAATCCAGAAAATATCATCCAAATATTCTCCATATACTTTCCTTAATTCTAGCCAAAGTGGTTACAAGACCAGAAGATCATGGTCTTAATTACAAATTTAAAACTTACCCAAAATAGGTCAAAGTTAGTTACAAATTCTATCCTGCGTACCAGCAGCAGAATCTTTTGCCTATCAGTACAATAAATTGTACTAGCAGCAAAATCTATTGCCTAGTAGTCCAGTAGCAGGATTATTATACTAGCAGCAGTATCAATAAAGATAGCAGCAGAATACTCTGATCACTAGTAGTATAAACAATGCAAGCAGCAGAATGATCTGCATCAGCAGCACTATCAATAATACTAGCAGCAGAGCCACAAACTACTTAATTTGATTCAAGATAAATATTGACCTGATGGGTGTACACTCCGTACCTCCAAGCCCATTACCAGGTGTGAATTAATCCCTCAAGTGCACTAAATTTTCCAACAAAAGGGACTAAAATACGGGATGTACCAAATACACGGTTCCACGGTACCGTTAAATTTAATGGTCCCATGCCACATTTAGTGGAGCCGTGATCTGCTGGGATGGTTTTATGTCCCATTTTGATTTTTGACGAATAAGTCTCGCTGTTTTAGTGAGACTTTTTGACAAGAGGAAAGAATTTATACCTAATAATTCATTTGACGAGGGGAACCTAAACTAGACGGAATGAGACACACGAGATGACTTCAAGATTCATGAGATTTATGGGATATGTTCCATCATTCCTAGACCTAGACGAAGGTAGTTGAAGGATTCTCGTTTGAGAGGTTTGGTTAGGATGTCGGCGATATTGTCTTGAGAAGGAACTTTCTCAATAGAAATGTTTCCTTTCTGAACGTTATCGCAAAGGAAGTGGTGATGAATTTCGATGTGTTTAGTACGGGAGTGTTGAAATGGGTTTTTGCTCAAGTCAATAGCACCTTTATTATCGCACATAATGGGGATGTCATCTAGATGAATGTCATAGTCATTAAGGGCTTGTTTCATCCATAGTGCTTATTGACATGCCTTTTCGGCGCTTACGTACTCGGCTTCAGTCTTGGAGATAGCAAGAGCTGTTTGTTTCTTGGAGAACCAATAAATTAGATAACAACCCATGAAGGTACAAACGCCACTCATACTTTTTCGATCCACATAATCTCCTGCATGATCAGAGTCAGCATAGACAACAGTTTCTACACCGGTCCCCTTGGGATAAAATAATCCCAAGTGTATAGTGCCTTTAATGTATCAAAAGATACGCTTAACCGCTTCATGATGAGAAGTTTTGGGATCCTCTTGGAAGCGAGCACAAAGGCAGACACTAAACATGATATCGGGCCTACTTGCCGTGAGGTATAGTAAACTTCCTATCATACCTCTATACTTAGTGCTATCCACGGACTCACATTCTTCATCTTTCATAAGTTTTATTTTCATGGACATGGGAGTTTTCATGGGCTTAGACTCTTCTAAACTAAACTTCTTAAGCATCTCCTTACTATACTTAGATTGGTTAAAGAAGATACCATCTTTCATTTGTTTAATTTATAAACCAAGAAAGAAATTTAATTCGCCCATCATGCTCATCTCAAACTCGTCGCGCATGATCTTAGAGAAATCATGGTATAGTTCTGGACAAGTTGAGCCAAATATGATGTCGTCGACATATATTTGAACAATGATGAGATGTGAATTATGTTTCTTTGTAAAAAGCGTTTTATCCACCACTCCCATGGTATATTCATGTTCGATCAAGAATGCTTTTAGTCTATCGTACCAAGCTTTTGGAGCTTGTTTGAGACCATATAATGCTTTCTTGAGTTTATAAACATGATTCGGTTTTTCAAAATCAACGAATCCCAGAGGTTGTGCAACATATACCTCCTCGTTGATATAACCATTTAGGAATGCACTTTTCACATCCTGTTAGGAATTATTGAATCATATTTTATTTTCATTGCTGTTGTTAGTATAGTTTGGTTCCTGCTGGCAGTGTTAGTTCCTGCTGGTCATGGTTCCTGCTGGTAGCATTGATTGTTCCTGCAGGCAGTGTTTGTTACTGCTGGTCTTATCGTATTTTAAGTATGTTTGTTAGAGTTATTTTAGGAAGAGATAGTGTATATCTCTTCACACGTTTTCTTAGTGATGCAGCATTAGGTTTCTTCTAGTATAAAAGAAACATGCAGCATTGAGTTTTGCATCGATTCCATTGAAACAATATTAGTTAATAAAAAATCAATAGAGGATCAACGTTTTTTAGTTTATTTTCTTCTTAACTCTTGTGTTTAGATTCCGCCTAAGCATAAGTTTTATTCATAGAGATTCTCTTAGGCTGTTTGTGATTACATAGACAGTCTACCAAGCTCAAAGATCTATCAGGAAGGCACGATCCTACAAGTGGTATTAGAGCCTGGTGAGGATCTCTGTCGAAGTAGAAAACTTTTCTAACTGATCTCTTTGACCCCTATTCAATGACTTCATCCAGAACAAATGAACTTGAGACATTTGCCATGAAGATTAGAGCCTTTCTACCTTTTGACTCGATCAGAGACTGCACAGGACATGCTAAATCTGATGAAGAATGTGTCAATCAAACTCACAGTATGGTTAATGAAGCAAAGGATGATGTGGAAGAATTTGCCTTGATGGGATGTTCATCTATGGTACAAAAGTGTCCTTTTGGTTGTCATGAAATGTACTCCAGCCTTAAGAAAGAGTTTGAGGAAATAGAGCCTGAATATAAAGAATTGTTTGTTAAAGTTCAAGCTTATGAAAAGGCTGTTAAAACTTTCAAAAATCAAAAAACTTGGTACCAAGCAAATCAGATAGCATATGAAGAGAAAATTAGGGTTTTGCTAAGAGATTTACAAATCACCACTAATGAGTTAAAACATTTTGAGAGAGAACATGCTAAGGTGAATTTAGAAAAATAGGATTTGCTGACTAAGTTAGAAAGTGAAGAGATCAAGTGTACTTCATACAAAGAATCAACTAGACTTGTAGATAAATTAAATGCTAGTTCTCAGTATGTAAAGTCTAAGAGAGGTATGGGGTATCCTAAAACAGATGACTCTTCTGAGTCAAGAAGCTTTGACCTAATCCCTAAAGAGGTTAATTATCAAATTCCTGTAAAGTATGTAAAAGAAGGAGAATTGCATGTTGTTCCTCCTCCTATAAGAGGAGTGTTTAAACCTGTCCCTATCCACTCAGACCTTGACATGGACTTAGATGAATCTAATGACTTTGTCTCTCGTTCTGAAAGTGACAAGTCCTTTGAATCTAAGTTCACTGACTATACCTCATATGATTCAAGTGAAAAGTCTGTAACACCCAAATCACATGACTCATACTCAAAAGTTGCATTTGAAAACAACTCCTTGGGTTCTGATAAAAACAATTTGGTTCCTAATGTTGAAACTAATAACTTTGTTTGTAATAAAAGAAGTCATGTGAAGAATAAGACTTTTAGAAAGAAATCCTGTTTTGTGTGTGGTAGTTATGCTCATCTCATAAAAGACTGTGATTTCTATGAAAATAAAATGGGTGTTAAACAAAAGTAGACTGAACAAGTGTGGAAAAATGTTGAGAATATTCCCCCATTTGTGCCTAAAGCAACTGCATTTCCTGTTGGTAATGCAAAACGACCAGCACCTATTGCTGCTGGTAGGCCTTTTTGACCCGCAGCTGTTCCTGCTGGTAAGCCAATTCCAGCTGGTAGAACTAACTTTGCTGGTTGGAAAAGGAATGTTGGTAGACCATTAAACAGACCTACAAGTTCTTTCTTTCAGAAGGATTATAGGCCTGCTTATTATGACCAAATGTTTATGGGTGGAATGGCTTACTCACCATGGTTTCCTTGGCAGGGACAAGTCAGTAATGGATTGAGTAGTTTTATGTAGTTTTTGGGTTAATTTTTGTTGTTATATTTCTCTTTGTTGTTATTGAGGGGAGGCTTATGCTTGTATTTTGTGTTTTTACTAACTTTTGTTTTTAAATTCTGTATATTCTGTGTATTGTGTATCTTCTAATCTTTTTGCAGGTTGTAAGTCTACAATCTCATGAAAACATGGAAAAGTAAAATTTTATTCATTAGTTGGAATTACAAGATCGATCAAACCATATAAGATAACTACAGTCAATCAGCAAATTCCATCAGATAACAACCAAAACAACCAAACAACTTATTCCTTATACCCAGACAACCACCCAGCCAGCCACCTACTCCATCTTTCCTTTACCCTTGCCCTTGGCATCTGGCATGGTTTTGTGGATTCCTCTTCCTTCAATGGCCTCACTTAGTCTCTTTCACACAAGACCCATCACCTGTTGCCTTGACTGTGGGAGTGATTGATTTTTTGAAGGAACTGGAATTTGGCTCATGGTTGCTACAGCCTTCTCCATCTCTCGTGTCAGCATGGCTGAAAGTGAATGATGTGGTGGATTGATGAAGCGAAAAATGTACTGCTTTTAGGCGTCATTTAAGCCCTAAATCGTATTTATTTGATCAAATATTGCCCTAAATCGTTCCTTTTGTCATTTTAGGTACTTTGGAGAAGAAATCCGGAAAAGGAAGCATTTTGGACGTTTTTGGAGCATAAAAGTGAAGAAAACGACAAAGTCTCAAAATCGGCTGGAAAAGTACCTGTGACGGCGTCAAGCACCATTGTGACGGCGTCAACCCTTGACGCGCCAGAGAGGATTTTGGACGATTAAAAGGGGACGGCGTCAAGAAGGCCATCAAGAAACACTAACCGCGGCGAGGTGACGGCGTCAGCTCTATAACGTGACGCCGTCAGATCTGATTTTCTATATATATTCTCATAATTTTTAGTCATTAGTGTGCAACTTTGTGAGGATAAACCCTAAGACGATTTTTCTGCTACTTTTAAGGGCTTTATACCCTTGGATCTCCCATGTTCAATTGAAGATAAGTAATCAATTAATCATTCAATATGTCTATGTGTTGTTTGATTATATCTTGTTCTTGTCTTTTATTTAACATGCTAGGCTAGATTTATCTTGTGTTTACTTAGATCTAATGAAACCTAACTATTGATTATTGGTTGTTGGTGTGTTATTAATTGTATTGGATGATTGTTTATCGATGTTAGGCTTAAGAAAACTGGCTAACCTCCTATACGGTAACTTGCTTGAACGTCTTAAGAAACATGAACCAATGCGTACTAAGGTTATTATGGTTGTATTTAATGCATGAGCGAATTCTAGTGATCCCATGTTAGGAGCTTCTTAGCCGGCTCGACATAGGAGTGAAGTAGGAGCTTATAGAGTTGGGGAAGTACATACGCCACCCCACGATTGGTATTAAGGAATACACCCGTCATCCACGCAATTAATACACACTAATCAACCGGTAAAAGATAGTTAGGGAGTAAGGAAATCTAAGTAAACACATTTCTCTCCATATAAGTTCCACAACCTTTTTATTTTCAGTTATTTTATTTTATTTGCAATTGTAGTTATTTGGGTTAGTTGACTAGCAACTAATTCCGCCCACTCCTTCAAACCCGAGATTTTACTTGCTTTTATAAAAATATAAAAAAATACAAAAAGAATCTTCCCTCACCCTTAGACCTATTAGAGTAGTTTTTCAATCCTAACGACACTATTCCCCTAGAGAACGATCAATCCCCCGGTACTTGCCACTACACTATACTACATCGGTCAGGTACACTGCCTGGTGGGGATTGCAAGCCTCTTGAGATCCCTCGAGAGGTAAAACCTGTTGTAAGGTCGTAAAACCACGCATCAAGTTTTTGGCGCCGCTGCCGGAGAATAGTTATTGTTTAGGTTGAATTTTTATTTTATTAGGTCTACTCACTTGATTTCTATCGAGTAAGATTTTTATTTTCTTTTTATTAGATTTCTTTAGTCTATCTTTTTCTTTGTGCCCTTTGTTTGTAAAACCATTTTCATTTGTCACCATGGCAGATGAAATTCCATTTAGATCATTAACAATAGAGGAACAATTACTTTACACGGATAGATTTGCTTCCTGTTGTTCCAATGAATTTTTAAGTGATCTTAGATATATACAAGAGGAGATGGGTGTAAAGTTTGATAGGTTTGATGAATTATGTGCATGTGTGGCTTCTATTAAACAATCATTGTTAGGATCAACTCCTTTTAATAAGACCCTTTGGAAAAAATTTGAGGAAAGCCTCCTAACCGTGAACCATAAGTTTAATAAATTAATGGGTTCGTATACATCACAACTTGAGGAAACAATTGAGGAGGATTTAGCCGAACATGAGCATATTGAGCAAAAAGACCTAGGTTTTATGATCAATGACTTTGAATCTCAAGGAACACATGATGAATCCTTTAGGCAAATTGAACATAGCAATCAAGTTATCGGGGAAGATTCTTATGAATCAGACTTAGAACTTGAAATGGATAGAGAAGGATTTGAGATACTTAGGAACATGTTTGGTTTAGATTCTACTAAAACACATGATGTGGATATAATTGATATAGAGACAAGGAAGGATGAGGTAAATAACACAAACCTACCAAGTACCCCACAAGTCCTACCATCATTTGAGGCATACACACCACCCATGACTTACTTGGAAGAAGTAGAAAAGACTATAGGAACCCCGATGGAGGTAAAACCTTTGAACCAAACACAACTAGAGGATATAGGTTTGAATGCTTTTAGTGATCACGACCTTACTCTTAGTTCTAGGGAATTTCCTAGTTTTGATGAATCGGAGCCTCAACCAAAACCATTACCTAATCTTCCATCCTTGGATGAGAATTTAGGAATTGAATTAGGTCCCGATCCACCCATCAAAACATATAGTCTGGGTAGTTTTACGTTGAAGGTAGTAAGGTCGCAAAACCACGCATCATGGATCTATTTCCCAAGAACCTTGATAGTAGGTCAGAGACTTTGGCCAGGATGAGGGCTCATCATCTAAGGATTCAGAAGATGGAGAAGTTGGAAGATCTTCAGAGGAATCCTCCTCAGCCTTTTCCTTGCCTTTTTGGTTTCTACTGGCCTGAGAGGAGTAGTTGGGAGGAAAGTAGTTCTTCCAACCTGATGATTCGGATGACGAATCAGAGGAGATATCTACAATGTCTGGTTTGGGGGAACTCATTGGGTGAAAATTGTTTGATTTAAGGGGTCAAGTTTGTGATGTGTGAAGTTAATTACTCAAGGTCTTTTATAGACAATGGCGAATTAAGGATCATGAATGTTGGGTTGGTGTTTAGTATCAATTCTTGGCAGATTTGGGTTTAATTATCATGGGGATTGAGGAATTGACCTAATACACTACATAATTTTGACTATTGGTCAAAACCACTTTATTCCTGCTGGTTGACCAGTGGTTGCTGCTGATATCATTAGAATTGGGGTTTTTATTTTGGGATAGAGCACGATTCTTGCAATTTAATTTGCTAAATTTGGTAACCATATATCTGACCTAAATTTTTCATCCCACACCTCAAATCATCAGTTTCCTCTAACACCCATTTCATTCACCCAAATCTTACATTAATTCATCACTATGGCGGCCTTACAGTTCAAAGAAGATCACAACAAAGTGGCACATCTTGAAATTTCTAAAAGAAGTACAGGATATGATGAGGTACTCACCTTCCTAAATGGGTCCTCTATTCGGTTTGCGTTGACTCATTATCCAATAGTGATATATGACTCTTTGGTGAGGCAATTTTGGGCCACTGCTGCTATATGCACAGTTGTGGGTCGGCCATAGGAGATAGTTGCTACAGTTGATGGGAATGAAGTCATCATCACTTAGGGGTCCATTCGAACTCATCTTCAACTAAATGATGAGGAAGGGTTGTATAACCTTTCTGAGAAAGAGATTTTGGAAGGAATGGGAGCTATTGGATATCCTATCACTGGTACCTTTACTTTTTATAGGGATAATTACCAAAATAGCCCAAACACAAATGGGCGGTTCCCTATCTAACCCGAAATCCAAAAATAATTGTGTTGCCCAGGGCAACCGGCATTTTTTGGGGCAACCGAAGGATTTCCAGTGTATTTTTTGGGCAACAATCGCCCTTTTTTGGGCAACTGGGGGCATTGCCCAGGGCAACCGGGGTAGAAATATCCCATTTGGGTTTTGGGCTATTTTAGTAATTATCCCTACTTTTTATAAGAATAAGTTTTCTCCTCAATGGAGGTTTCTGATTCACACTCTTCTACAATGCATTAGCATTAAGACAGGAGGTTGGGACCAATTTTCCAGTCCTATTGCCTCTGGTCTTATCTGTTTGTCTACTGGGAGGGTATATAATTGGTCTAAGTATATTTTTGATGGGATGGTTGGGAACATAGTTCATGGTAAACACAAATTCCTGATGTACCCTAGATTTTTGCAAATTGTCTTAGGTATACAGACCACTGACCCCACACCAAGAATCATAGGTAGGATGACTGGCAAGCTTTTTGCCACAATGAGAATGAATTTTGCAGGAGATCACTTGCCTTTGTTACCTGCTATGTTGCCCAATGTCAATGCTGCTGCTAGTGCAGATGCTGCTGGTGGTGATAATATTCCACCAACACCTGATGCTGCTGGTGCAGATGCATCAGTTGCAGCTGAACAAGCACCACCATCATCTTCTAGACTTACCACACCATCGTCCCCTAGGCCAAATGCATCTGATGTCCCTTCTAGTTCTGCTGTTGAACCAAGTGTTGAGCCTGCAACCACCACCGTTGAGCCTAACTTTGAAACATCCTCTTTTTCAAGGCTTTCAACTCCTAGTCCTACTAGGCAGCCTTTTGGTTTTGACACCCATATTGGTGGAGATTTTCATGCTTCTCCACCCAGATCCAATGAGGCTCCTAACACCTCAGGCATTCCTGCTGGTGGAGCTGAGGGTCCTGCTGCTGATCTCACTTCTATGTCCAATTTATTTGACAGGCATATGAAGAAAGCTGAAGCATTGGAGTCTGAACTTAAGGACACCAAAAAGAATCTTAGTGAGAAGCTGGATACTTTGGAAAAGGAGCTCAAGGACACAAAAGAAACTTTTGGTGGGACTATCCAAAAGCTCATTGAAAGAATTAACTCTTTGGAAGCTCAACATCTACAAAAGAAAAGAAGGGTTGTGCTCTCTGAGTCTGAAGATGATCAGGCTGATATGGAGTTTGATGGACTTGATGTATTGGCTTCTGCTTTTGTTGCTAGTGCAACCACTGAGGGGGTTATATCTGATCATCGAACACCAACCACGACTCAGGAATACACAAGGAGAAGAATCAAGCGGTCTTCAGGAATGTCAGCATTTGAGAAGTTTCAATCAAATGTTTCTGGTGGTTCTGGTGTTGTTACTCGTTGTGCATTCATTCCTGCTGCTCATGGTTCTGGTGCTCGAGTTGTTCCTGCAGATAGTGCATTTGATTCTGCTGATAATGTGGATGTTTTTGCTGCTCCTAACCCTTCTAGTATTCCTACTGGTGGTACTTCTATTGCTGCTGGTGGCGATACCATTATCACTGATGGTGTTCCTGCTCTAAGTTCTGTTGGTACTACTTGTGTTTCTTCTGTTCCCGAGCAGTCTGACAAAGGTAAAGCCCCACTAGGGGATGAACTTGGGGGTCTTGTATCTGATCAAGAGAAGGCTACTCAAGCAAGCTTGTTCAAGAATCTTGAGGATGAAAGGATAGGACACGAAATGGCACAGAAGGTCTAAGAAGACATTGATGCAGACATGGCAAGGCCACAGGTGCCCTTTTCTACCATTTTACCTCCTCAAAGACAGCAAGAGGTGGATGCTGCTTCTTTCAACTTTTTTGAGGCAGGTTGGATGCATGTTCAGACTCAAGTAGCTGTTAATCATGATCTTTCCAAAGATCTCTTAGGGGTTGATGTGACAGATGATGACTTTCCTGCTAAAATGGTTGCTTTAATGAGGAAGAAACGGCAAGCTATTGCTGAGAGGTTAGCAAAGGAGAAGAGGGATAAGCCTCTTTCATAGGCACAGTAGAGAGCTTATATGAGACAAGTTGTCAAGAACCAGAGTTCTGCTCTCTTCACTACTGCTTGGACTATGGCACAAGTTAAGAGCCTTTCTGATGAAGAACTCATGTGGTACTATAACAAGATTATGACAAAGATTGCACCTAGACCCAAACCTGCTTTGGAAGAACCTTCTTCCAAAAGGCTTAAGTCTTCTGCTGCAGCAATGCAGGATACTGATATTGATCAATCACAGGATTCCACACCCGAGGTTGCTGCTACTTCTATTCCTGCTGCTGATGCTTCTACTGGTGTTTCTGCTGAGGCTACCCATACTATTCCTGCTGATGCCAACCCATCAAATCCTTCTGATTTAGTTGATCATGTTCAACAACCCATTTCTCCTGAGATACCACATTCTTCATTCTATCCTGATGATACTACTAGTACAACATCTTCATCTACTCCTGGCACAAAAAAGAAGAGTAGAGCTAAAAGGCGTGCTTCTAGGCCACTTACAGAGTTGAATGATCAGGAATTAATTCACTTTGATTTAGAGAGTGAACCTGATGAAGATTCTCCTCTTCCTTGGGCTGCTATTGCTGGTTGGGAAGTTCTTAGTTTGCCTCAAGGAGAACTCCATGCTTTGTACAGAGTTGACAATGTCACTAAATATTTTACCTTTCTTCGGGAAATTCTGCATTTGGTGGATAGGCAAGACCTGAGTTACCTCTATGGCATGGTGGATCAGTATTATGCATCACATGATGCTACTGGAATTGGAGTTATTCTTTGGGGTGATTTGAAAGTGTTAATGGATTCTCTGGAAGAAGGGGTTGCTTATTCTGTTTGGGATAATCAATTGAATTGGCAGGTGAGGAGTTGGAGGTTGTATACACCTTCAAATGTTCATGTCTTGGAATCTATGGATGGGAGAGTATTTCACATGTTTGTGGATGTGTCTTATCCCCTCTCAGTTAAACTAATGGAGAGGATGCTGAGGCATAAGTTGGTGATTGGCAAGACTGTGGTAGGGAATGATTTGACTACTGCTGAGCAATTGGTTGGGTTTATCAGAACTCAACTTGCTGCTGCTCAGGCTTCTGATTCTTGATGGTATTGTTGTATATTTTTCATTTTCATTTGTTTACTTTCTTTCTTTCTTTTCTTTATGTTTATTTTATTCTGTTTCCTTGTTAGTTTATTAAAAATAAAAAAAAATAAAATAAAAAGATCTTGTATATTGTATACTAACTTGTTTGTTTGAGTAACACCATTTGCAGGTACAGTGTTGGTTTTTAACCACACAACAAATGGTAATCAACTCACCATGTCTAACAGACAAGAAAGAGTTGACTCACCATGAGGGTACGGCTCTGGTGTGATCATCAAATCCGTTGATAGCTGTAATAGTTTGCTCAAAACTATAGGGTTCTCAACTCACCGATGTTTCATTACTGAGAGTTGAATGGTTTTCAATTCACCATGGATTTTACTCCTTTTGGGGTTTCCAAAGAATTGGCAAGCCCAAATGTATATGGCTTGTGGTAAAGGCAGTGGAAAACCATATTTGGTAATCAATTCACCAAAGGTTATCTTCAACCTAAGAATTGGCTAGTCCTGAGCAAACGGCTACAGGTAAAGACAACTCAAATCCATTTATAGTTGATGATTTACTCAAAATCATATGGTTATCAATGTACCATGGTCTTACACACCTAAACATTGGCTACTCCAGTAGTGATGGCTATTGGTAAAGAGACATCAAATCCATTAATTTTCAATGATTCACCTCTCACAGGAGTTAACACACCTGGATGTGATGAGAATAGTATGAAACTTAAATGTTTTGATGTACAATATGTCATTGTTGCTGTGAAGTTCAAGTGCATTGCATATCAGGGGTACCAGATTATGAATTGAAGATGTTCCTGTTGCTGTTGATCCTTATCTATTGCTGTTGGAAGCTTGTGCTTAACGATGGTGTTGCTGCTGGTTACTTTCTGATGTTGCTGGTTTTTTCTGGTTCAATCCTCTATCCCTGGACGTCAAAGATCTATCTAGAAACTTGAAGTTAAAGATGTCAAATTCAAGTTTAGGGGAGGATTGTTAGGAATTATTGAATCATATTTTATTTTCATTGCTGCTATTAGTATAGTTTGGTTCCTGCTGGTCATGGTTCCTGCTGGTAGCATTGATTGTTCCTGCTGGCAGTGTTTGTTACTGCTGGTCTTATCGTATTTTTAGTATGTTTGTTAGAGTTATTTTAGGAAGAGATAGTGTATATCTCTTTACATGTTTTCTTAGTGATGCAGCATTAGGGTTTCTAGTAGTATAAAAGAAACATGCGGCATTGAGTTTTGCATCGATTCCATTGAAACAATATTAGTTAATAAAATATCCATAGAGGATCAACGTTTTGTAGTTTATTTTCTTCTTAACTCTTGTTTTTAGATTCCGCCCAAGCATAAGTTTTATTCATAGAGATTCTATTAAGCTGTTTGTGATTACATAGACAATCTACCAAGCTCAAAGATCTACTGGAAGGCACGATCCTACACATCCATTTGGTAGAATTTAAAGTCTAAGGCACACGCATAGGAAAGGAGTATCCTAATGGACTCTAATCTAGCTACGGGTGCATAGGTTTCATCATAGTCTATTCCTTCTTGTTGGTTATAGCCTTGTGCTACCAACCTTGCCTTATTCCTAGTTACGACACCATTTTCGTTGAGTTTATTCCTAAAAACCCACTTAGTTCCTATGATGGTTTGATTCTTAGGAGGAGGTACTAAATCTCAAACTTGGTTTGCGGTGAATTGGTTAAGTTCCTCTTGCATGGAAACTACCCAACTTTCATCCTTAATCGCTTCACCGACATTCTTAGGTTCTACGATTGATATAAAACAAAAGAAATTACTTTTGTTTTGAGCTTGTGACCTAAGGGTTCTTTGGTTTAGGTTTCCTATGACATTTTCAATAGGATGGTTCTTGGATTCCTTAATGTTGACAACTTCGTCAACTTCAACTATTTCATCCTCATTGTCATCTTCTATGGGTTTCTTACCATTGACCTAAATGGGTTCATCCTCATCTAAGTCATCATCCACCAAGGGTGATGTCTTAGTTGGTGGAGGACTTTCATTGAATGTCACATTGAGTGATTCTTCGACCTTCATGGTTTCTTTGTTTAGCACTATAAAAAGTAACCTAGGAAAACACCTTCGTAAGACTTCGGGTCAAACTTGGTGAGGTAGTCTTTAGTGTTAAGTATGAAGCACTTGCTTCCAAACACTCTAAAGTAATCAAGAGTAGGTTTTCTACCTTTCATGATTTCATATGGGGTTTTTCCTAAGATAGGTCTAATTAGAATCCTATTAAGAATATAAGTTGAGGTGTCCACCGCATTACACCAAAACTTTTGCGGAATAGATAGTTCATTCAACATCGTTCTTCTTATCTCTTGTAGAGTATGATTTTTCCGCTCAAATACCCCATTTGATTGTGGAGTGCGTGGAGCCGAGAAATTGTGTGTAATACAATTAGCATCACAATATACTCCAAATTGCACTTCATTATCAAATTCCCGACCGTGATCCGTCCTAATGGAAACTATTGTACATCCTAGTTGATTTTGGACTTTCTTACTAAAGACCTCAAATTCCTCAAAGGCTTGTGTCTTATTGTTAAGAAATCTAGTCCAAGTATACCTAGAGTAGTCATCAACAATCACTAAGGTGTAGTAGTTTCTTCTGTAGCTCCGTACGGCGGATGGACAAAATAAGTCCATATGAAGGAGTTCTAGGCATCTAGAGTTCGAGACCGTATTCTTAGCTTTGTGACTAGAATGAGCTTGTTTTCCTATTTTACAAGCGTCACAAAAGTGTTGATCAAACTTAATCTTAGGTAGGTTTTGTTAGGATTTATAAAAAGCGATGGTCATTGTCGATATTTATTGTATTAAACGTGTCATTGTGTAATTAGTATATTTAGTCAATAGGGCTTGGACTTAAGCTTATATGTTAAGTATTGTATTAAAATGGCCCATGTAAAAGCCCATCCAAGTCCAAGCCCATCCATCTCCAAATAGTATAAATAGAACCTCCCATCCTCACTTGAGAGGTTGGTGTTCTTAAGGTTCTCTCAAGGTATTGTAGTCATTTAGGGTTTGTATCATTGTTTTAAGTGTGTGATTTATATGAAGCTAATATTACATGTTCCACTCTTATTTCTTTGATCATTCCTAGTAGTTGTTGAATTGGTTAGGATAATTATTAGTGGTTAACAAGTGGTATCAAGAGCATAATACTTAAAGATCTAGGATTATATACTATTTTTTTTCACGTTACTGTGTCACTTGTGTTGGTTTATTAAGAATTTGTTTTGTTTTTTTGTCACCTTCTGTTCAACTTTATCTCTACTGTTCTCACGCATCAACTTTCATCAAAATATATTAGTGATCGAACAAGTTATATTCAGTCGAACTAACTTTCATTATTTCAAAAATATAATCGAACAAGTTATATTCTGTCGAACCAACATTGTCATCGAACGAGCAACTCATAGTCATCGAACGTCAAAACATCGAACAAAGAGTTCTTTAGTCGAACGTGCAAAGTTATCGAAGGAACAAGGTCATCGAACGAACTACATCAGTCGAACGAGCAAGGGTATCGAAGGAGCTTTCAACCAAACGAGAAAAGGGATAGTCGAGTTAGACTTATTCCTCCAATCTATCGAACGACCAAACTGATCGAACGAACACTTTGATCGAACGATAAAATTTGATCGAACCATCACATTTGATCGAACAATCAAATCTGATCGAACGAACAAATTTGATCGAACGAACAAACTGATCGAACGTGAAATTTGATCGAACGAAGTTTCCTTGATCGAAGGTTTGCTATCGAACAAGTTGATATCGAACGTTTTCTATCGAAGGTTTGCTATCGAACAAGTTTCTATCGAACAATTCTTATCGAAGGACTTTTTCTATCGAACATACAAGGCTTATCGAAGGAGGAAGGAACAAGGTTATCGAACAATACAACCTATCGAACGAGCAAGATTGTCGAAGGCACTTAACCTTATCGATCAACCAACTGTATCGAACGAGTTACTCTCATCGAAGCAACTCACTTTCATCGAACTAGAGATTCATCGAACAACTTTGTAACCAAGCATCTTCCATTCCTTCCTCATCGAACCACTCTCCTCAACTCACCTCATCGATCCAACTAGTCGAAGGAGGGTGTGACCGAAGGAATTTCTAGCCGAAGCAAAATTGTCATCGCACCATCTAGCTAATCGAACCATTCTCTTCATCGAAGCATCTACATAGTTGATCCATTTTACTTCAGTGAACCAACTTCACGTTGTTGAACCAAGTTGGTTTTGTTATAAGTGTTTTCTTTTTGCAAGTGATTGCTGTTTTCACTCTTTGGATAAAGTTAGTTTTGTTATAAGTGATTGCTGTCTCTAAATCTAAGTTATTTCCTTGTGCATGAGTCTTATATATCTTTGTTTGATAGTGACGTCTTATATATCTTTGTTTGATACGTGTATGAGATTGTTTGATTGATATCTTTTTAGTATTCAATACGTGTGTTGCATGATTGCTCTTGACGTGTATGTGAATTAGAAGACGTGTACGCAAGTATTCTATACATGTTTTGCTTTTGAGATTCTATACTAGTTAACGTGTGTTTTGTAGTTGCACTAGTTAACGTGTGTTGCTTTTAAGATTCTGTCATTGCATTTGAATAATTTTTATATATTGATGTTGACATTGACGTGTGTTTGCATTTAAGTAGTATATCTTGTTTTAGATATTAATGTTAAATTGTGTTGTTTGCTCGAGAATTTGTTGTTTGTGTTTAACGTGTTTTGTTTTGAGTTGTTTTTAATAACTTGCTTTCTTCTCTTAAATATATAATCTTTGTGAACTTATCAATTTTGTGGATTCTATCATATCTCTCAAGTTCTCAACGATTCTTCAAGGACAACGAAAAAGGGACTTATTCCAATCACAACTCGTGAACAGTAACCAACCGTATCCTAGTTCTTTAACCGATCCAATACCATCTTAACCTTACAACAACATCAACAATGACTACTCAACAAGACATCCACGCAGCCGGTGCCGAAAACCGTCCTCCAATGCTAGAAAAAGGCAGTTATCTTCCATGGACAAGCCGTATGCTTCGTTACTTGAAAACAAAACCTAATGGACAAGGCAAACTCCTGATCAACTCCATCAAGAATGGTCCATTCAAACCTCGTCAGATTCAAGAAGCTGGTGATCCCAATCAAACACCTCCTGTTCAACCATCCTTTCGTACTCAGAAAGAAGAAGAATATACAGAAGAGGATAGGAAACAAATTGAAGCAGATGACTTAGCCATGCACCTAATTCAACTTGGTTTACCACAAGAGATCTTTTGTGCTGTTGACAGCTGTGAAACTGCTTATGATATGTGGGAACGAGTTAGGAGGCTATGTCATGGAACTGAAATTGGTCAACAAGACATTGAAAACAAGCTTCTAACTGAATGGGAGAAATTTTCATCAACTCCAGCTGAACCAATTGAAATCTACTACACAAGGTTTTGCACTCTCATGAATGAGCTCATCAGGACTAATTTAACACCAAAACAGATTGTCCAGAACATCAAGTTTCTTAACAACCTTCCAGAGGAATGGGGACGATATGTTACGATTGTTAATCAGACAAAGAACCTTCATGAAGTGAACTATGATCAACTGTATGATTTCTTGAAACAAAACCAGAAAGAGGCAGATGAGGTTAGGAAAGAGAAGCTTGCCAAACAACATGATCCTTTAGCATTGATTGCTCAGTCACCATCTCCTACAGTGAACACATTACCTTCATCATCCACTCCTACTCAGAACTACTTGCCACATGAATACTCAGTACCACCATCATCAACTCCCACTCAGAATTACATGCCACATGAATACTCTTTTCCACAACAACAACTCTATCCTCATGAACAACAAGTCATTCCACAACAACCATACAATCCTAATGATGACATGTCTGTACTGACTCAAGCATTTACCCTTCTATCAAAAGTTGTTCAAGGACGCTATTCAACACCTACCAACAACAATCAAAGGATCTCATCAAACACTCGCTACAGGCAGTTTGCTCAACCGAGTTTCAACATGGGTCAACAAGGTCAAATGGTTGGAGGTTATGGGAATATGAATCAACAGGGATATGCTCCTCAGATGGGTAATCAGAACACAGGACAGTATATGGGTAATCAAATGGGTCAGTATGCAGGGAATCAGATGGGTCAGAGGGTTCAGAATGTTGGAAATCAGAGGGTTCAGAAGGTTGGAAATCAGAATATGGGAAATCAGATTGGGAATGTTGCTGCTGCTGGAAATGCTGGGAATATGAATCAAGGGAATGGAATAACGTGTTTCAATTGTCAAGGAATTGGTCATATGGCAAGAAACTGTCCCTCCAAGCCAAAAAAGAAAGATCCAGAGTATCTTCAGAAAGCTTTGCTCTTAGCTCAGAAGGACAAGGCAGGGTTTCAGTTAAGTGCTGAGGAAAATGATTTCATGGCACTGATGGATGATGCAGAGGATTTGGAGGATATCGATGCCAACTGCATCTTCATGGCAAATCTTCAGGAGGTTAAATATGACACGGATTCTGAAGCACCTCCTGTTTATGATGCCAATGTGATATCTGAGGTACCAACATATACTACATGTCACAATAATGAAATGTTTGATATGTCACCTCAACATGAACAGCATCCTGCGACTCCTAATCCCATTTACGATACATATATGGACTCCCCAAGTTATAGTAATACTAATTTGGCTACTCCAGATATGGATCCTAATGGAGGCTTCGAGTCACAGCATACTGAGAATGAAGAGGACACACGTGCTTTATTTGAATCATTATTGCAAAATTGTGGTATTGAAATTGAAAAGGTCAAAAAGATCAATAGCGATGTCAAGGCCGCTAATGAAAAATTGACCACTGAGCTTGAGAGATACAAGGTGAACGAAAAAGCTTTTGAATTTCACCACAAACGACTGTCAGAACTTGAAAATGGTTACAGTGATTCTGTTTCAAGGGAGAAACATTTGCAAATCAAATACGACACTCTTGATGTTAAATTGAACATGCAAATTAAATCCTTAAAAGCAGAAATTTCTGAATTAACCAACCAACTTTCTAAACAAAAATCAACTTGTTCTGATCTTGAAAAAGAGAAGAAAGAGTTGCAAACAAAGTTTTCAAAACAAGAAGATGAACTTCTTAATGAAGTACTTGACAAACAGGAAACTATTAAAAAGTTGGAAGAATTGCTTGTAAAAACGGGTCATTCAACTCAAACGATTAATATGTTAATTAATGACAAAAACCCGATTTTACATACAAGAAAGAAAATGGCTCTCGGATGTGAAAACCCTTGTTATCTCAAGAAAGCTCAGAAAGAACAGAATGTATTGTATAATGGTAATGTGCTAAATGACAATCATGACCCTCCCGATGTTTGGGATACTTATGAAACGATTGAGCTTTCCAAAGAGACGCGTGTCAAAATGAGTCAAAAGACCCCAGTAATAAAACCAATTGATTATAATGAAGCAAACAAACTTGCTGGAGTTCATCTTGTTAAAAAAGAGTCACCAATGTTTTTCAAAAACCCAGTGGCTGTCCCAAAACGAAAAGTTGTTTCAAAACACCTTTCTAACATCGAACAAATGTACTCTACCGACACTTCCGCAAGTGAAGCTAGAATACTTTTGGCCGATCTTAAAAGGAGAGTTGAAATGCTTCAAGATGTTGTGGCAACCAAAACTAATACCAAAATCAATGATTGGTTTTCAAGTTTTCAAACTGAACAGAAAAAGATGTTCGAAACAGAAATTACTCCCATTGTATCTGGCATACATGCAAGAGCAATTCATGTTGAGAACGCAATTATCAAAGAAGTAACTGAATTTGTCAAGGACCACACATCCTTGGTACTTGAAGCCAATGAAAACATTGAAAAAATCAAAGTTTTGGAAAAACAAAATGACGCACTCTCTGAAGAAGCTCTTTCAACTGATATTATGTCCATTATTTATCAAATGTATTCTGTTGAAGATGATGAAAGAATTCGAGCCGAGACTTCCGAAATTGTTTCAAAATATGAAAATGCATTTGCAAAGCTTGAAAAAGAAAATGTTACATATTTTAAACAACTGGATCGAAAAAAGGAAGAATGCAAGTATGACAAACTGTCGTATGAACGTTCTTACAAAGAAATGCAAAAACAAATTGATCTTTTGAAGTCTCAGCTTGAATGTCAAAAAGGGAAGGGTGAAGAAATTAATGCAAAACCAAAAATGTCAATTTCACAAAGTGCTCCTTCACCCTTGCCCAAAGAAAAAGGAAAAGCGAAAGTAGTTGTCAAAACACCTAATGTGATAGCACCTGGACTTTATAGGATTAGTACCACTATTGCATCTACCTCTACATCTAAAACATATAGGGCGATTGACAAAAGTGTTAAGGAAAATCCAAAAGAGACTAGGAATGCTAACACTGATTCAAAGGACAACAAGATAAATCCTAATGAGTGTGCCTTACCTTCTACAGGAATAGAAAGTACCTCTAAGAGCAGCAGACCAAAGCCTAGGAGCAATACAAGGAACAGAGTCGCGCCTGCTTCTAAGAGTGAAACCAAGAATAAAACGAAAGAAGTAGAAGAACACCCTAGGATTTTATCGCTTTCCAAGAAGAAACATTTGTCATCTGAATGTAATGTTAAGACTAATGATTCTAGTGCATGTAATGACTCTGATTGTTTAATGAACAAGAAATCGTTGTCTAAAAATGTTTGTGATGATATTGTTTCTAATTCTGTGCATATGAATGATAAGCCTGCTAAGAAAGATGTTCCTTCAGGATCTAGTGCTAAGACTAAATACATTCAAAGACTTATTGCAAAGTCTAAGAAAACCACTAGTAGTCTGCTGCCTAGGAACTACCTTACAATGTGTGCTTGGAAACCAACGGGTAGGAAGTTTACTCTAGAGAATGTTAACTTAAGAGCGGCTCCAAAAGAGCAATTAGAAATCTTCTATGAGTGTGATTCCTTTGTTATCCCTAACCCCATGGAACCAAATGATAAACGGTTTCCAAATGTACAATCATCTGTTATTGGCAGGTTATCGAGATATGTCTTTGGATCGTCGACTCGGGTTGCTCCAAGCACATGACCGGGAATCTGAAGCTGCTGATCAACTTTGTATGGAAGTTCATGGGAACAGTTCGGTTTGGAAATGATCATGTAGCAGCTATTCTGGGTTATGGAGATCTACAGTTTGGGAATTTTTTAATCACTCGGGTTTACTATGTCGAAGGATTGGGACACAACCTGTTTTCAGTTGGGCAGTTCTGTGACGCAGATTTAGAGGTTGCATTTAGAAGGAATACATGTTTCGTTAGGAATTTGGTTGGTGATGATCTCTTAACCGGAAATCGTGGAACTAATCTCTATGCTATCGACATAAACCAAATGGCCTCGTCATCACCAATTTGTCTTATGACAAGAGCTGACGAAACTAAGTCCTGGTTGTGGCACAGACGTCTATCCCATCTCAACTTTGACACCATTTCTAAGCTTGCCAAAGACAACATCGTCACTGGTCTCCCTAAATTCAAATACACCAAAGAACACTTATGTCCATCATGTGAACAAGGCAAGAGCAAAAAGGCAACTTATAAACCCAAAACCGTACCCAGTTCGGTTGATAAGTTACATCTATTGCACATGGACTTATGTGGCCCAATGAGAGTTGAGAGTATCAATGGGAAGAAGTATATTCTTGTGATTGTCGATGATTACTCAAGATATACATGGGTAAGGTTTTTGAGATCAAAAGACGAAGCACCTGGAATCATCATCACCTTTCTGAAGCGAATTCAAGTTCTACTTCAAGCTCCAGTTAGGATTGTAAGAACTGACAATGGCACGGAATTTGTGAATCAGGAGTTAAGAACATATTTTGAAGACACTGGAATTACTCACCAGACATCCGCAGTTAGAACTCCACAGCAAAATGGGGTAGTTGAAAGAAGAAACAGAACTCTTGTGGAAGCTGCTCGCACAATGCTGATCTATTCCAGTGCACCGTTATTCTTATGGGCTGATGCTATTTCAACTGCTTGTTTTACTCAAAACCGATCCCTAATCCATCCAAGATTCAATAAAACCCCATACGAACTAGTGAACAACAGAAAACCCGATATCTCTTATCTTCATGTATTTGGCGCTTTGTGCTATCCTACAAATGACAGAGAAGATCTGGGGAAACTGAAAGCTAAGGGTGATATTGGTATCTTCATTGGGTATTCAGAAAACTCGAGGGCATTTAGGGTGTATAATAGAAGAACGAAAAGAGTAATGGAGACGATGAATGTGAAATTTGATGAGATTTCACAAATGGCTTCTGAGAGACTCGCTCTAGAACCCGCGCTTAACCCAATGGCTTCTAATCGTATTGGATTAGGACCCGCACCACAAATTCAAACTTCTGGACACATCAGTTCAGAACTCACACCCCAAGGAGCTCAGTCAACTAACAATGATAAACCTACAAATCAAGAACTGGATAATTTCTTCGAGTTTATGTATGATGAATACTATGGTGGAGCTTCAATAGATACATCACAACATCGTTCCGCTGCACCCGCTCAACAACAACCATCACTACCACCACAAGATGCATCTACTACAATTGAAGCTGAAGCACCAACTCCCTCCACGTCAATATCATCTACATCTACTCCTGCCATCTCCAGTAATTGAGACTGTTTTACCTACAGTTGATGAGCAAAACCCAACAACACCAAATCAAGAAGAACCATACCAAAACGATGCTGTGTTAGAAGAAGAAGAACCATTTGAAAACCCATTTGCTACGGAATCTGCTGAATCTTCTTCTCGGTTATATGAACCATCACACACGCATTCGTTAGATCCAAGGTACCCTTCAACGTTAAAGTGGACTAAAAACCATCCAATAGAACATGTCATTGGTGAACCTTCAAGGCCAGTACAGACGAGAAGACAACTTGCAACCGATTGTGATATGTGCATCTTTGCCTGCTCAGTTAGTTTAAAAGAGCCAAAGAACATTCGGGAAGCAATGTCAGATGATGCATGGATTGAAGCAATGCAGGAAGAACTTCTCCAATATCGACTTCATGACACTTGGGATTTAGTGCCAAGACCTCTTGACAAACTTGTCATTGATCTTAAGTGGATATGGAAGAATAAAAAGGATGAAGAGATGACTGTAATTCGCAACAAAGCTCGTCTCGTGGCCAAGGGATTTAGACAGGAAGAGGGAATCGATTTTGATGAGTCATTCGCACCAGTAGCTAGACTTGAAGCGGTCAGGATTTTCTTAGCATACGCGGCTCACAAGAACATCACGGTCTATCAGATGGATATCAAGACGGCTTTCTTGAATGGAACTCTGAAGGAAGAGGTGTACGTGAGTCAACCAGATGGATTCGTTGACAAAGATCATCCCGACTACGTCTACAAGCTCAAAAAGGCTATCTATGGTCTAAAACAAGCCCCAAGGGCATGGTACGATGAACTCTCATCTTTCTTGCTGTTAAATCATTTCTCCAAAGGAACAATTGACCAGACCTTGTTTACCAAAAAGTTTAAAGATGACATTTTGATTGTTCAGATTTATGTGGACGACATAATCTTTGGGTCCACTAATCCGAAACATTCAAAACATTTTGCAAATCTCATGAAAAGTAAATTTGAAATGTCTATGATGGGCGAATTAAAATTCTTCCTTGGACTTCAAATCCATCAATCCCATCATGGTATTTTTATTAATCAAGCAAAATATACAATTGAGATTTTAAAGAAACATGGAATGGAAAATTGTGACTCTGTTGGTACTCCGATGGTCACCTCACCCAAAATTGGTGCTGACCTATATGGGAAACCCATTGATCCGAAGAAATATCGGAGCATGATTGGGTCTCTCATGTACTTAACTGCTAGCCGACCCGATATACAATTTGCTGTTTGTTTATTAGCACGGTTTCAGGCAAGGCCTACCGAACTTCACCTCAAAGAGGTTAAACGGATCTTCCGGTACCTACGAAGAACCATTAACATGGGACTTTGGTATCCGAAGGATTCGGAGTTCAATCTAACAGCCTTTGCAGATGCCGATCATGCTGGTTGCCAAGTCACTGCAAAAAGTACATCCGGAGGAGCACAATTTCTGGGAGAGAAGCTAGTAGGCTGGTCATCAAGGAAACAAGACTGCACAGCGCTTTCAACCGCAGAAGCCGAGTATGTGTCTCTATCTGCGTATTGTGCCCAAGTTCTATGGATGAGGACACAACTCACAGATTATGGCTACTCTTTCGACCACATACCTATGTATTGTGACTCGAAAAGTGCCATAGCCATCTCGTGCAATCCAGTTCAGCACTCCAAGACCAAGCATATTAGAGTTCGCTACCACTTCATAAAGGAACACGTCGAAGAGGGTACTGTTGAATTATTTTTCGTGGGGACTGAATACCAACTCGCCGATCTATTTACTAAAGCCCTCCCACAAGAGCGGTTTGATAACTTAGTTCGTCGAATTGGCTTGCGAAGCCTAACTCCCGCAGAGTTAGCCAGTCTTCCCGAATCTTCTTGAATTTATTTCCAAATGCTTCGCATGTAAATATTTTTGAAAAACAAAATACAAAATTTGAAAAACCAACAAAAACAAAATATAAAAATATAAAATTTCAAAAAGACATAAAAAATATAAAATACAAAATTCAAAAAATATTCTTCTCTCGACATGTCTCTTGTATAAATCAATATTCTGTACGTACCTAGAAATGTTATTCAACAATGATACGGGCATGTACAGATGCTTGAGCAAGAGTTCATTCAAACATTTTCTAAAACATGTCGATCTCAAAACTTTCTTCATGATGGCTTTCGTGCATTTCAGTACGGAACCCTTTCTTAAACATGAAATCTTTTAAATGTAGCTCGGGTATGCCGGAAAAGGTTTCAAATAAACGCTACATTGATGACTTCTGATTATTTCCGATCAGGACTCGCAATGTTAATGGCAAATCAAAACGAATCTTGAGCACATGATCAAGATTTTTCAAAAAGATTTTTCAAAATCTTTCTCAAATTCTGTGCTCAAGAAACTCCCTCTTGAAACTCAAACGTTTTATAATATGCTTTATTTAAGGGGGAGTATAAAAAATTAAAAAATGCAAAATGTTCCATTTTAATGCTCAAATCCGTCGTTCTCTCCAAAAGGTTTCATTTTAATCAGTTGATATCAAAAATATCAATTCATGCTATTTTTGAGGGGGAGAAGACGTGATTAAAATGTGATCAAAAGGTTTAAAGTTCGTGGAATCTCAAAGTATGCTCTCCAGACAGACTCAGTTCTAACCCTCGAATTGACGAAATCTAAATGTCCGTTATCGAAAAGACTTGTCCTGGACGGGTAATAATTTCAAGCTGGTTTTCCAGTGATGTAAACGTGTCTCGCAAAGGACTTTTCTGAGTAGAATGTACCAATTCGAGAGATGATCTTTGAATATGACCGGGACGGGTAATAATTTCAAGCTAGTCTAACTAGTGATGTAAGCGTGTCTCGCGAAGGTCATGTTCATTGAAAGTCGATCAATTCAAAATGTGCGAACTCTACCCAACATGTGCAATTTTAGTTAAAAATGCATGAGCACATGTGAAGGGGGAGTATTTCAAAAATATAAAACTCTCAAAGTGCTAACTAAATGTGTTTATTCATAAACACTTTGAGAGATTTTCAAAAGGTTTTATGGCAAATCTAGGATAGTCATGGAGTTATAAGGTGACTAAGGTTAGGAAAATCGTCCTATGATCCGCCAGAGCCGGAGGGATCTACCCAAGGACAATTCCAATAGATTAGAATTAGAAGTCCTTAGGTAAGATTGAAAAAAAAGGAGTAAATGAGAAAGGGAAAGAAGGGGTTGAAGAATTAAAAAGAAAAGTTGAATGAAGGGGTGAAAAGAAATAGCCCTCCATGAAAACTTAGGGCAGAAACCGGGTCAATACATCTGCTATCGGTATTCACTAAGGTGATACTGATATTGAAGACAAGACGTCATGGACCCAGTGACGCGCTGCACCACCCCTCCTAGCCACTCAGATATCTCTCAAAAGATATTTGTTTCATTTCTCACGGAGAACACTGCATAATCTATCGGCCTCTCATTCTGAGATGTGTTGATATTGAAAAGGTGGCACTCTGCTCCATGCCTCCGACGACTAAAAACCAAAACGCACAATAGAGTCTAGAGCCATGAGATTCATCAAAATATCTCGTTAGGAACACTTCCAAAATGATACACTTGTGTTCGTCAAAAAGGACACAAGTTGTAAGAGTCTAAATGAGATCCAAGGATCTTGCCAGTTATATCATGATGGTTTCTATGCTTCAAACGGTCTACAGTCGTGGGGTGATCTCCAGCGACTCACTGAATCGTGGGTGCACTTCGGTGTGTCCGTGTAAGCCCTTTCGGGGGTATCCGGTTCAGAACGGCCTGGGGGAGATTAGAGAAAGTCTACACACTATGCTGTTGACGATCTCGAAGTCCTAACTCATAAGTGCTGGATGATTATTACTAACGGTTTTATGCAGCTACTTATAAACATTCATTAACCATCACCACATACATCAAGCATCTTCACCTCAGCTTACTCATACTTATGAAGAACATTCCTCATCAAAGCTCAAATGTTAAAAGTTCAAGACAAGGAGATCAAGTTAACGACCAAGTATAACAACAAAGTCAAGAGGCTAATCAAGATGTCAAGGACAAGTTCATGATGAAAGATTATGGGGAGATTGTTAGCATAAGGAGAAGAGGTATGAGTATGTTGAAGGTCACGACGTCACAATCACATGAAGATACTGATTGAAGGCAAGAACATCCACAAAGACGATTCTTTGAAGATCACATAGCATGAAGGAACAAGAACAAAGACTATTATACAACGACACACGAAGCACATGGAAATGAAGACAAAAGACCAACTCACTCCTAGCAACATTTGAATGACCATCCCTTAGGGGGAGATTGTTAGGATTTATAAAAAGCGATGGTCATTGTCGATATTTATTGTATTAAACGTGTCGTTGTGTAATTAGTATATTTAGTCAATAGGGCTTGGACTTAAGCTTATATGTTAAGTATTGTATTAAAATGGCCCATGTAAAAGCCCATCCAAGTCCAAGCCCATCCATCTCCAAATAGTATAAATAGAACCTCCCATCCTCACTTGAGAGGTTGGTGTTCTTAAGGTTCTCTCAAGGTATTGTAGTCATTTAGGGTTTGTATCATTGTTTTAAGTGTGTGATTTATATGAAGCTAATATTACATGTTCCACTCTTATTTCTTTGATCATTCCTAGTAGTTGTTGAATTGGTTAGGATAATTATTAGTGGTTAATCTTAGGCAGGTTTCTAACTAGTTCCTTAGACGCCAACGATTGTATCAAACGCATATTGGCATGACCTAGTCTCCTATACCATAGAGTGGAGTTATCATCTATGGTTGCTAAGCATATCCTATCCTGAAGTTTATTTCCTATTTTCATAACAAATAAACCATTTCTCCTAACTCCTTTGCCCATGTTTTTACCATCCTTAATGATGTCGCTACCTTTTTCGAAGAATATAACTCTACACTTATTATCTACCATTTGACTAATGCTAAGCAAGTTAAATCCTAAGTTATCTACATGCTCAACATTTCTAATAGTGAGGGAGTTTTGAGTGATCGTATCTTTGCCTATAATGTTGCCCTTAAGTTTGCTACCGAAAGTGACATTGCCTTCGTTGTATGCTTTGTATGATGAGAAAAGACTTCGATTACCCGTCATATGATTGGTGCATCCACTATCCTTAACCCATTCATCCGGTTCCAAGTCGATTCCTAAGCATATCTATTGAGTAAGACAAATATTCAAACATTTGGTCCCCAATATCTCATGGGTCCAAAGTTGTAAGCATTAAACATCCTATGCATTAGTTGCATTTGGTTAGGATGTAGGAACGGAGGACAAATTTCTCATGGTAAGTAACTCTGTAGTTGACGGTTATTACAAGTTACAGGGTAGTTACTTGAATAACTTTGTCTTCTAGAGTTACCTCTCTGTAGAGGAGTTCTTGACCGAGGTTTAGGAGCATTTGTTTTTCTATGTGGAGGAGTCTTAGACCTAGTGTTAGGTTTTACATAACCATGCCCGGGAGTTGACATAGGTTTGTAAAATCTTTTGGCTTCTTATATGCTAGCAATGGATACTTTGGTACCATTTACTACTATTGGTTTAGGTCTTGAATCATTTTGTAAATTCGACTCAATTCTATCTTCAGTAGCACACGGTACCATTAACTTTAATGGTGTCGTATGTACATTTAGTGGTGTTGTCTAATGTTTTGACAGAATTTGTGGGTTTTGCAGATTCTACCCTTTTCAATTTACTTGTCGAAGCATTATCTGTTTCTTTTTCAAACCTAATGATCCTAAATGCATTTTCTTTGAGTTTTTCATTTTCTACTCGAATACTTATGCATGACTTGCATCCTACGTCTACTTCTTTATTTTTCTCAAGTCTTTTGACTTGATTCTTTAGTTCTAACACTTGCATTTCGAGTTCATGCAATTTTAATTTTAGTGATTTGTTTCTACCTAAAATTTTAGAACTAACTTCGCATAGTTTATTATATTCATCATTTAGTGTGTTCTCATGTATTGATGAATTATTATCAAAATAATCAGGATAGTCGTAATGTACCTCATGAGACTCTTGAGCCATTAGACATGTTTCATCCTTGGGCTTCTTCTCTTCTTCTTCACCGCTATCACTCCAAGAGCCTCCTATGAAAGCTCGTTGGTTGTTGGATTTTGGTAGTTTGGGACACTCTCCTATGAAGTGATTAGGATCTCCACATCTAAAGCATTTCCTATCACTTGTCCCTTTCTTTTCGACTTGGTTCTTTTGTTATGTCTTCTTTTCATCACGAGGTTGCCTAACAAACCCACCTCTTCTCCTAAAGAACTTTTTAAAATCTCTAACTGCTAACGAATATCCTTCATCTTCACTCTCGGAACTCGAACATTCCTCATCACTAGACTCCTTCTTGGCCTTTAATGCTAGAGACCTAACTCTCTCGCTTTTGCCTTTTACTATATCGAAGTCCTTCTTGATTATCATCTCGTGAACTTTCAAGTTTCCTATTAGTTCATCGCGTGACAATGTCGCCAAGTCCTTTGACTCTTCAATGGCGGTGACCTTTGCTCTCCATTTAAGATGTAGATCCCTAAGAAACTTTCTAACATAATTCTTTCTAGAATAACCTTTGTAAAGCAATAGATCTATCTTTATCACACTAATATATGACTCGTTTTAAGCACAAGAGAGATATGGGACAAGAGATATGTATGTGGATCTTATACTATTAGAAAGAGAGAAAAATGAAAGAACTTTTTCTTCTATTAAGCACACACACTACACACACTTTCACCACCTACAAATGAGGTGATAAGCGTCCTTTTATATGCACCATGTGACGCCCTAAAGGGCTTTCCAAGGGCTTTGTATGGGCTCGTGGGTTGGACTTGGATTTCCTATCATTACATGGACCAAAGTCTTTAATAGAAGTTACATAACTTAGTCCAATCCCACTCACCCTATATCTATTCTACAATAAGACATACGACACTAATACAAAGTTGTTTACTTAAAGAATGACCATCACTTCACTAAATAATTTAAATGCTAACAATCTCCCCTTAACGGATGGTCATTCAAAAGATGCACCATGTGATTAGGTCTTTAGACTTCTGGGTCTTGAACTTTGTGTGTTGATGCAGAATAGTCTTGATTCTTTGTTCCTTCATGCATTGTGATCTTTGTTCATAGACTTTTGATCTTTCTTGCCTTCGATCAACATCTTCAAATATCTTGTTCTTGGTGTTTTCTCTAACATGCTCATACTTCTTGTAAAGCTTTGGTGTTTATAATAATGTGATCCTCATTTCTTACTTAAATTGTTCCTTGACATCTTGATCTTTGACCTTGAAGTGAAACTTTGTCTTGAACATTATGACTCGATCTTTGATAAGGATATTGGTATGAGCATGCAGAGTTGAAGATGATGCTGAGTGAGTTGATGGTGTGTGGATTTTTGTAGTACATGCATAAAACAATTAGCAATAAATCTTCCAGCACTTACAGGTTTGGGCTTAGAGATCGTCAACAGCATAGTGTGAAGACTTTCTCTAATCCTAACCCAGGCCGTTCTGAACCAGATACCCCCTAAAGGGCTTACTCAGACACACCGAAGTGCACCCACAATTCAGTTAGTCACTGGAGATCACCCCACGACTGTAGACCGTTTGATACAAATAACCATCATGATATAAGGCAAGATTCGTGGATCTCATTAAGACTCTAACAACTTGTGTTCTTTTTAGCGAACACAAGTGTATTATATTGAAAGTGTCCCTAAGAGATCTTTGATGAATCTCATGGCTCTAGACTCAATTGTGCATTTTGGTTTTAGTAGACGGAGGCATGGAGCAGAGTGCTACCTTTTCAATATCAACACATCTCGGAATGAGAGGCCGATAGATTATGCAGTGTTCTCCGTGAGAAATGAAACAAATATCTTTTAAGAGATATCTGAGTGGCTAGGAGGAGTTGTGCAGCGCGTCACTGGGTCTATGACGTCTTGTCTTCAATATCAGTAGCATCTTTGTGATAACCGATAGCAGATGTATTGACCCGGTTTCTGCCCTAAGTTTTCATGGAGGGCTATTTCTTTTCACCCTTTCATTAAACTTTTCTTTTTCATTCTTCAACCCCTTCTTTCTCCTTTCTCATTTACTCCTTTTTTCAATCTTACCTAAGGACTTCTAATTCTAATCTATTGGAATTGTCCTTGGGTAGATCCCTCCGGCTCTGGCGGATCATTGGACATTACCTAACCATAATCACCTTATTACTCCATGATTATCCTAGATTTTGATCACTTGCCATAAAACCTTTTGTGAAAATCTCTCAAAGTGTTTATGAATCAAACACATTTTAGTTAACACTTCGAGGGTTTTGCATTTTCTGAAATAATCCCCCTTCACATGTGCTCATGCATTTTTGATATAAATTTGCACATGTTGGGTAGAGTTCGCACATTTGAATTGATCGATTTTCACTGAACATAACCTTCGCGAGACACGCTTAGATCACCAGTTGGACTAGCTTGAAATTATTACCCGTCCCGGTCATATTCAATGATCATCTCTCGAATTGGTACATTCTACTCAGACAAATCCTTTGCGAGACATGTTTACATCACTGGATAACCAGCTTGAAATTATTACCCGTCCCGGACAAGTCTTTTTGATTTCTGACATTTAATTTTTGTCAATTCGAGGGTTCATACTTGAGTCGAGCTCTTTTGAGATTCAACTACGATCACATTTTAATCACATTTCTCCCCCTCAAAAATAGCCTTTTGATGGTATTTTTGATACCGATTGATTAAAATCATTGTTTTTGGAAAGCTAATAGGGAGAAACGGATTTGCATGAACTTTTTGGAACAAATTTGTTTTTTGAATTACTCACCCTCAAACCTTGCATAGGTTTTGACATTTTGAATAAAATTTTACTTAAGATTAAGAAGTTTGAATAAACCTTTCATGAAAACTTCTTTTCTTGTTAGGATTGTTGTAATAAAACGTACAACAGGGTCCTTTCTTTGAAAAACGGGTTATGCACTGTTATGTGTGCATTAGCCATAATGGTTAAGCGCGGGTTGTAAGCTGAAATACCTACAAGCCATTGAGATTTTTAGGATAAGTGCTCGAAATTTTTGATTAAGCACTTTCCTTTCTTTAAAGCACGGGTCCTGAACTGATGTGTTCAGAAGCCATAATGAGATCATATTAGTAAACAACCTTTGGAACCCATTTAAACATGGTGCCAACGGGTTTACCATATTTTGAAATCCATTTGTAAGCTGTGTCAATCTGAGTCAAAGAAGTTGAATTCCAACGAGGACTGAAAACCGGTGTTTCATTTTGAAATAACACTCGTGGAATCAATGGTGATTTAAAACTCTTTTTCTTTTGGAAATTGTTTGAGAAACCCGGTGTCTCTCTTGGAGTTTTAAAATTTGAAGAAGAAGTTATCCATCCATTATTGAAACCCGGTGTTTCATTTCAAAAATTCATTTTTGAGATGAATGGAGACCTTCCGGAATTTGGAATTTTCAAAGCAGAGTCATTCTTATGTTGCAGCGAAAGCAATTCTGATTTTGAATATTTGAAAGGTTTTGAATGACTTTGCTTTGGTCTCCACACATGCTTTATCGGTGTAAAACGAGAGTGTAGAGTTTGAAAAGCTTGATTCTTTCCATTTGAAGTATTTGACCTTGAAAGCTTTTGAAGAGTAAGTGTTTCAGAAAAACTTGGTTTCTTCGAAAACTTCCTTCCTTTTTGCAAAGAATAGGTTGTAAACTGGGAAACCTTTTTCGAAAATGGTTTTGAATATTCACCCGTGTAAACCTTCTTTGAAACACTCACTTCTGGTGTTGAAAGATTTGAAAAGGGAGCTTTTCCTTTCGATTGGTTAAGAGTCTCAAAAATCACTCTTAAAGCATTGTATGAAGTTATCAAATCACTGTATTCCTTTTGAAGATGATCTTGAGATGCCAATTTAGATTCCAAAGAGGCAATTTGTCTCAAAAATTGATCTTTTTTAGCTTTAGAATCATCCGTTTTATGAGCCAATTTCTGTACGAACTCAATATTTTTCGAATTTGGTCATTTTGTTGAAAAGATCAGTTTTGGCATCCTCAAAATCGTTTGTTTGTTGACCTAAAAGCGTTTCAAGCTCAATCACTTTCTTTTGAAGCACATGATTTTCATTTTCCGTTTCCTTTTCAAAATCTGTGGTATTAGAATCAAATAGGGGATTTGGAAAGGAAACTTTTGTGATTTGAGACTCAACCTTTTTCATCTTCATTGATTCAATCTTTTGCAAAACATTTTCAAACTTTTTATCAGCGAATTCAGAAAATTGAGACTTCAAAACATCAGTCTCTTTTTGTTTGGTGATTGATTTTTGAGTCTGAACCCGTGAACGTTTGATTGAATCAAACAAGTTTTTGTAAGTCTGTTTCAAATGCTCATTTTCTTTTTGTAATGATGCCACAGCATGTTCCAATTCAATATTTTTTGTATCAAGTTCGTCCAAATTAAACTTGATTTTGGCATCATCACAATTTTCTTCAAAAATCTTTTCTTTTTCTTTAAGCACTGTTTTCAAAGAGTTTTCAGAAGATACTTTTTGTTCCTGCAGTTTGAGTTGGAAAGAAATACTTTGTGCTTCATGTTTTGTTAAATATTTCTCAAACTGAGCAGTTCTGTTTGACAATTCTTCTTTGACTTCAGTCGCTTCTTGTGAAAGTTCTGTGATTTTCGTTTTCAAACAAAGATTTTCATATTTCAAAGAAGATGTTTGTTCAAGATCCACATTCTCATACTCATGGCTCACAGACACTGACTTGAATGACTCTATTTGATTTGTGAAAAATTCTTTTTGAATATCAACTGTTAAACATTTTTCATCAAATTCGTCTTCAAGAGAATGGATGTACCTTAAATCTTCTCTCATTTTAGTGACAAGATATTTTTCAAAGTATTCAAAACTTAAGTTGATATTTTTCACACAAGGTTCAATCTCATCTTTTAAAATCTTACTGACTTCCCTTTTTAGGTAAGCGTCTGATGAAAGATGATTATTGTAATCACGATGGGTGTATTGTTGCTTAGACCAAATGACCTGTAACGTATGCTCAATGTGATGTTTAAGATTACAAAATTGTTTCCTTGCTTTATTTTGCCATAAATTAGCATCATAAGTAGCAAGTTGAGCTTCTTTGAAATATCTTTTCACATTTGTGTCTTTTCTTTTCGAAGGTTCTGTTAGGATTCGATACACTGTTATGGTGGTTAAACCTTTTGTACTTTGTGTACATGATATATTGAGTGAATATGATTAAGTATGCGGAATCTACTTAATCACACTTAGAAGTTTATTATGGTTATCGAAATGGAACAGTTGTGTTTGTTATATGATAATGAACAAAGAAAGTTATCACCAAATGATTCAATATTATTAAGATAATAATACGAGTGATCTTTAATTATCACTAGGGTTACAACCTTGAATCTTATGTTTTTCTATGACTTGTGATAGATGTGTTTTTTTCTAACTATTTGATCATAAGAGTATATCACACTATTAAACACATACATATATATATCTAAGTCTAAGATCTTTCTTTTATAACACAAGAAAGATCTTTACAATATTGTCTAGTCAAATCGAACAACTTGTTGTGTTATGTGTGTAAGTAACTAAGATACAACATGTATCTTTAATTACAACTTGTTCTGTGTAAATAACATAATGACTGATCACATGGGGTAAGATATTATCTACCGTATATTGTTGACCAAAATACACATAATATCTTTTCATACTTATCCATCTAACAGCAGAATACGCGACAGCTGTTACTTCAGCAGCAGGATGATAACACTAGCAGCAGAATCACTCAGCAGCAGAATATTAAGCCTAGCAGCAGAATCATTTATCGCTAGCAGCAGAATCAAATGTTCTAGCAGCAGAATCATACTTAGAGTATTTCTTTGAATAGAAACCGATATTAAACTTCTTGAATATTTAATTCCCAACAATCCTCCCTTAAACATGTGAATCCATTTCAACATGTTTCTGAATTAAGTTATGGATTGTGAAGATCTTTCAAACACTTCTGTTCTTCAAGATTGAATATCCTTCTCAGTAACTCATCTGCTTTGTTCTTTGACTTTAACAATATCAACACACATCTTCAGTCTTCAAACCATTGACCTAAAGAAGGTGCAATTTCCATGGATGGAGGCATTATAAGAGGCAATGATGCTGTGTATCTTGGATGCTTGTTTCAACAAGTGAAATCATCTATCAGCATGTCTTTGCAAGTGATGAACAAATGTAGTGAATTGAAATTGAAACCTTTCTTCGTTTGACCTATATAGAACTTTCTCCTTTTGAATGCTTCATCCCTTCTGAATATATATAATACTCCAGAAAAAAAAATTATCTGCTCTATTCTTGTCATTTTCAACCTCTATGTCATCATCTTGTATGCTCTTGTCTTTTCCTCCTTTACATTGGGTTTTTCTTCCTTTCTTGGGCTTTTACTTCTTCCCCTGAGATGTTTCTCCTTTTGAATGCTTCATCCCTTATGAATATATATAATACTCCAGAAAAAAAAATTCAGCTCTATTCTTGTCATTTTCAACCTCTATGTCATCATCTTGTATGCTCTTGTCTTTTCCTCCTTTACATTGGGTTTTTCTTCCTTTCTTGGGCTTTAATTTCCTCCCCTGAGATGTTTCTTCCTCTGGATTGCAAATAATCTTTCATCCTCTCTGTTTGGAAGATCTCTCACTATGTACCAATATTTCTCTCCCCATCATCTGATCTACCAATGTGAACTTGTTTTTCAGACAATGTTGTACATGAAGCCATCAATTCCTTAAAGTTTAATTTGCTGCCCTCATCACTTCTAGGTGTGTTAACTCCTATGAGGGGTGATTCATTGGACATTTGACTCATGGTCCATCAATGGATGGTTTTTGTGAGTCTCTTTGAAAAATCCTTTTAAGAAACTTTTGCCTTAGCAGTACGTAGTTGATTTTATTATGAAAAACCATATTGCTTTCAACCATTTTATAGGGATTAAGTGTATAATAGACACTTAATCAAAATTTCGGTTTAAAGCAACCTCTGGTTGTGTGAGAACCAATGTTTTTCAGTTATAAATAACTGCCTGTGTAAAGATAAACCTATTCAAAAGGCTTTCTTGACAGGGTTTCCAGCTCGTGGCATTTGTTACCTCTAACACAAGTGTTAGATTCACTTTTGCTCGCTGTTCTTTCTATCAGATGTCCTTAGACTTGCACATTATACTTAAAAGTATAAAATGATAGAAAGTGAGTTGAGTCAGTTACTATCTGACCAACTAAGTCATCAATTCAATGTGAAATTTCATACTTAGGTTTCAAGAAAGAAGTTTTAAGGAGTTTTAAATTCCCAAACTTAGTACATCATAAACCTAATATGTAGCAACTAATATAATCATTCTGCTGCTTCCATTTCACTTGAAACATCCTTTGTGTTATAATGTTCATACCTGAAATTGTTAGTCTAAAGCCAAAAGAACAATGTACAAAGTACTTGTCTTGTATTAGAATAATCATAGGACTAACTGTATGAATAACACAAATTAAATTTGTACTAGCAGCACAAACTTTTGTAATAGCAGTAGTATCTTTTAAAGCTAGCAGCACAATCAAAAATTTATTTACAAAAACACAAAGTTTAAAATCATTGAGGATTAAGCATTACAATACTTGCTACCAAGTACTGAAACCTTCCAACATCAAAAGCTTTGGTTAGCAGATCTGCAAAATTGAATTCTGAAGCAATTTTAAGTACTTGAATTAATCTTTTCTCATTGCAGTCTCTTATAAAGTGATGACTAATTTCAATGTGTTTTGTTTTAGAATGTTGCACTGGATTTTTAATAATACAAATTGTACTACTATTATCAATATGAATAACAGTGTTTAAGAAATTGTACCCATAGTCAAGGAGTTGGTTTTGAAGCCATAGAACTTGACCACAGCAACTTGCAGCAGCTACATATTCAGCTTCAGTTGTTGAATTAGCCACAATTGTTTGCTTCTTACACTGCCATGAGACAAGTCTACACCCTAGGAATTGACATCCTCCTGTGGTTGACTTTCTGTCCAAGCTAGCACCAGCATAATCACTATCCGAAAATGCTACCAAGTCAAAAGGTGACTCTCTAGAATACCATAGTCCCAACCTAGGCTGACCCTTGAGATATCTAAAAATTCTCTTGACTGCTGTTAAATGAGAAACCTTTGGAGATACTTGAAATCTTGCACAAGCACAAACAGAGAACATGATGTCAGGTCTTGATGATGTAAGATACATCAAAGAGCCTATCATAGATCCGTAAGTATGTATATCTACATCTTCTCCATCTAAATCTTTTGGAAGAGGCGTCTCAGAGTCCATTGGTGTGCTTGCTATTCTTGAATCAGCAAATTTGAATTTTCTAAGTATCTCTGCAACATACTTGTCTTGAGAGATAAAGATTCCTTCACGTGATTGCTTAACTTGCAGACCCAAAAAGAATGTAAGTTCTCCGATAGAACTCATCTGAAACTTATCATGCATAATTTTCTCGAACTCTAAACACATCTCCTTCTAGTAGATCTAAAGATAATGTCATCCATATACACCTGCACTAACAGAAATCCTTCTTGTGCTGTTTGATAAAAAGTGTCTGATCAATCTTTCCTCTTTGAAATCCATTTTCAATTAAGTAGGAAGCTAGTGTTGCATACCAAGCTCTTGGTGCCTGATGAAGGCCAAATAGAGCTTTCACTACTCTGTACACTCTGTCTGGATAGTCAGGATCAGTAAACCCTGGAGGTTGTGAGACATACACCTCTTCTTTAATTGTGCCATATAAAAATGCACTCTTGACATCCATTTGGTAAACTGTGAAGCTTAAAAATGAAGCATAAGCTAAGAAAAGCCTAATTGCCTCAATTCTTGCTACTGGAGCAAAAACTTCATCATAGTCTATACCTTCTTGTTGTGTGTACCCTTGGGCTACTAATCTAGCCTTATTCCTAATCACTATGCCCCGTTCATCCCTTTTATTCTTAAAAACCCATCTAGTGCCAATTACCTTTTCATCCTTAGTAAAATCAACTAGCACCCATACCTTCTGAATCTTGAACTGAAGAAGCTCTTTTTGCATAGCTTCTACCCAGCTATAATCATCTAAGGCTTTCAGAATGTTCTTTGGTTCAGCTTGTGAGAGAAAACATACAAACAAGCAAGAGTTTGAAAACTCATGTTGTTTTGAAACATAAAGGGCATCAAGAAGCCCTTGTTGGTCTGAAGATATCAGTTGTTGCCTTGTCTTCACACCTGATTGTACATCTCCTATCACATTATCTAGGGAGTGGAATTTGTGAATTCTGGTGTGTGGTGTAAGAGGAACTTGATAGTTTGGTGGAAGATTACTGAAATCCACCTCATTATCTGAGTATTCTGCTTCTGAAGGGCCAGCAGTAGAATCATTTAGCCTAGCAGTAGAATAATTTAGCCTAGCAGTAGAATGCTCTGTTTCAGCAGCACTATCAACAGTAGAATCCTTTTCTTGCTCTTTTGTTCCATCTTCCTTGTGATCATCTTCAATATCTTTTTTAGCTTTACCAGAAGAAGATTCATCATTTGTTGAAGTTGATGCCACACTTGTACTTGACCATATTGGCATCCATACATGATCCTGATTTGTCTCCTTTTCTAACCTTGCCTCATCTGTTGCTTGTGAACCTGAAAAATCATTAGTTTCTGCAACAACAGGCATATAATTCATTGATTTAGTTAGAGTTTCAAGATCAAATAGCCATTTTGGTCCTTAACCTTCTACATTGGATTTGTTTTCTAAAAACTCCACATGTAGGTTTTCTTCTACTATCCTAGTTCTTATGTTGTATACTCTAAATGATTTGCTATTGAGAGAATATCCAACAAAGAAACCTTCATCTGCTTTGCCATCAAACTTTCGAAGATGGTCTAAGGAATTGAGAATTGTCACATGACATCCAAAAGGTCTAAGAAATCCTATTGCAGGATTTCTACTTCTAAAAAGCTCATATGATGTCTTATTGTGAGGTTGTACTACTAAAACTCTATTTTGAACATAGCAAGCAGTGTTGACTGCTTCAGCCCAAAAAGTAATAGGTATCTTAGAATCAGCTAACATAGTTCTAGCAACTTCTATTAGTGTTCTATTCTTTCTCTCAACAACACCATTTTGTTGTGGAGTTCTAGCAACACTAAATTCTCTCCTAATACCTTTTTCTTTGCAGAAGTCATCCATAACTCTATTTTTGAATTCTGTCCCATTATCACATCTAATGACTTTTACTTTCTTGTCTACTTGGTTTTCTATCTGTGTAATGAATGTCTTAAGGATGGTAGAAGTCTCATCCTTAGAAGATAAAAAGAAAACCCATGTAAATCTGCTATAGTCATCAGATATAACAAGACAAAATCTCTTATGCATTATACTACTTACTGAAACAGGTCCAAATAAGTCCATATGCCGCATAAACAATGATTGATTGATAGAGTTAAAAATCTTGGGCTTACAAGTGGCTTTGTGTTGTTTGCCTTTAAGACAAGCAATGCATGTTTGATCATTTTCAAATCGTTTTTGAGGTAAACCTCTTACCAAACCATTCTTAACAATTTTATTTATGGTTTTGAAATTAATATGACCAAGCCTTCTATGCCATTTCATTGATTCATCCAATGTGGCCTTTGCTACAAGACAAGTTAAATCCTTTTTGGGAACAATGTTCTTCATGTCTACACTGTACATATTGCCATTTCTAGGAATTCTAAGAAGTACTTGACTTGCATCACGCATTTTAAAATCAGGAGAAAGTACAAGACATTCAGTGTCACAGAAAAGAACCTTGTTCTTTTTTTGTCACACATTTGTGAGACTGTAGGATCGAGTACTTCGAGCTTGATTGAGCTTGGTATAAACAAGAACCTCTGCAATACAAGTGTTTATGCGGAAACTAAACAGCAAGTATTATAAAGAAGAAAACTCTAAAAGAACAATGATCCTCTATGGATCAAACTATTGAACTAAGAATCGTTTATTAAATATTAAAAGATGTTCAAGGCGTACATAAACTCATAGACGGGTTTATCTTTTATACTAACAAGATCACCTAACCCTAACCCGTTCTACAAGAAAACGTGTAAAGAGATTAACAACAATCTCTTCTAAAAATAAATCATAACAAACATTCTAAATATACGGATAACAAATAATACTATCCGCAGCAACAATACTATCGGCAGGAACAAGATAACACTGTCGGCAGCAATGAGCTTTCAGCAGGAACCAAGCTATCGGCAGGAACCAACTTTACACTATCGGCAGCAACAATGAACTCTTATTTCCCAGAGATCCTAACAATCCTCCCCTAATCTTGAGGTTGACTAGGTTAACCTGCAAGATTCCATTGTGATAAAGCTTTCATAAACTCAGGCTTGAGGACTGCGACTTAGCAGCAACAATAAGAAGTAACCAGCAGCAACTGCAATAACTTCAAGATTCCAACTTCTATAGCATCCAGCAGCAACTTCAATAGAGCAGCAGGAACATGAAATCTTCTTCAAAATAGATTTACTGGTCACCATAACATCACTTGAACTTGGCTGCTACTAATGACAAAATGTACATCAAATCTCTTTAAGTTTCATACTATTCTCATCACATCCAGGTGTGTTAACTCCTGTGAGAGGTGAATCATTGAAAATTAATGGATTTGATGTCTCTTTACCAATAGCCATCACTACTGGAGTAGCCAATGTTTAGGTGTGTGAGACCATGGTACACTGATAACCATCTGATTTATTAGCAAATCAGCAACTATAAACGGATTTGACTTGTCTTTACCTGTAGCCGTTTGCTCAGGACTAGCCAATTCTTAGGTTTCAACTGAACCTTGGTGAATGGAATACCAAATATGGATACCAATTGTCTTGACCACAAACCATACTTTTGTGGACTAGCCAATCCTTTGGATCCCATAAGGGTTACATCCATGGTGAATTGAGAACCATTTTCAACTCTCAGAACTTAATCATGGGTGAGTTGAAGTACCCTATAGCTTTAAGCAAGCTAGTACAGCTATCAACGGATTTGATTATCACACCAGAGCCGTACCCTCATGGTGAGTCAACTCTTTCTTGTCTGCAAGACATGGTGAGTTGAGCACCATTTATTGTGCAGGTGTAAACACCAACACTGTACCTGCAAGGTGTTGCTCAAAAACAACTTATTAGCACACAAAGTATACAAACATTTTTTTTTTTTTTTTTTTTTTTTTTTTTTTTTTTTTCTTACTAAGAATCACACCAAAATAAAAAGAAAATAAGAAAAGAAAATAGAAAGAAAGAAATGAAAACTATACAACAACAACAAGAAAAATCCTCCCCTTAAGCTTCATTCCTCCCCTTAAGCTGCAATCCTCCCCTTAATCCCTGTAGCTAGGGATTGACCATCCCAATATGAACCACCAAATGCTTAAACCTTGGTCCATCAAAAGCCTTAGTAAGCAAATCAGCCACATTATCATCTGTGTGAATCTTTTCCACCTGAATAAGATGCTTCTCATAAGCATCTCTTATGAAATGGTGTCGAATTTCAATATGCTTTGTCCTTTGATGATAAACAGGATTCTTAACAATACACATAGTACTTTGATTATCAATAAAGATCTTAGTGTTCATGAAGTTGAATCCATAATCCAACAGCTGATTTTGCATCCAAAGAACCTGTCCACAGCAACTAGCAGCAGCAACATATTCTGCCTCAGTAGAAGATGTAGCCACTATAGTCTGCTTCTTGCACTGCCAAGAAACTAACCTTCTACCCAGAAACTGACAACCTCCAGTTGTAGACTTCCTATCAAAGTTAGCCCCAGCATAATCACTGTCACTATAGGCTTCTAACACAAAAGGAGAGTCTTTGGGATACCAAAGTCCCAATTTTGGCTGTCCTTTCAAATACTTAAAGATTCTCTTGACTGCATTAAGATTAGAAGTCAATGGTGTAACCTGATGTCTAGCACATGCACCAACAGCAAACATGATATCAGGTCGTGAAGCTGTTAAATACATGAGAGAGCCAATCATGGATCGATATAAATGAACATTAACAGCAGCATCAGGTTCATTATTGGACTTAGGCTTTGGAGGTTCAAACGGAGTTACAGCAATCTTCCCATTCTCCATATCAAACTTTTTAAGCATGTCATAAACATACTTCTCCTGAGAAATAAAGATCCCATCTGATGTCTGCTTAACCTGAAGACCCAAGAAGAAAGTCATTTCACCCATAGCACTCATTTCAAATTCACTCTTCATCAATTCTTCAAATTCCCTGCACCAAGCTTCATTAGTGGAGCCAAAGATGATATCATCTACATATACTTGTACCAGAATGATATCTTTGAAGTCCTTTCTGATAAAAAGAGTTTTATCAATAGCCCCTCTTCTGTATCCATGTTTTAGCAAGAAGGCTGATAATCGTGCATACCAAGCCCTTGGTGCTTGATGAAGACCATAAAGTGCTTTAACCACTTTGTAAACCAAATTAGGATTCTGAGGATCTACAAATCCCTGTGGTTGAGTAACATAAACTTCTTCCTCAATCCTTCCATACAAAAATGCACTCTTCACATCCATTTGATAGACAACAAATCCCATAAATGAAGCAAAAGCCAAAAACAACCGAATGGCTTCAACTCTTGCCACAGGTGCAAACACCTCATCATAATCAATCCCCTCCTCTTGTCTATGACCTTGAGCAACCAGTCTAGCTTTATTTCGAACCACAATTCCCCTAGCATCTCTTTTATTCTTTAGAATCCATTTAGTTCCAATAGCATGTTTGCCAGCAGGCAAAGGTACCAACATCCATACTTTCTGATTCTGGAACTGCTGCATCTCTTCTTGCATAGCCTCAACCCAATCATCATTAGCAAGTGCCTGAGCTATGCTAGTTGGTTCAACTTGAGATAAGAAACAAGCATACAGACAATGTAAGTAATCAGTATGATTGCTCCTTAATTGATCCTGTATATAACTGAGAAAAGCAGATTCTCCAAATTTAGATGGATGCATTTTACTCCTTGTTTGAACAGGGGAATTAAGATCTCCAAGAATCAAAGACTGAGGATGAACTGTATTAATCCTCTTGGTAGCAATGGGATTAACATCAATGGAGGATGCCTGATTAGTAATTGAAGGGTTGAAGTCATCATCATATGAGGAAGAAGTGAAAATGCCAGATCTGGACTGATGATGAGGATCATTAAGCTTATCTCTTGAAGAGACCGAATTTCCAAGATCAGAAGGAATTGGAAATCTTTCAGGGGAGTTATCAATTCCCAACTTGTCAACAGATGGAGAAGACACAGGAACATCAGCAGAAACATTAGAAGGATCGGCATGAACCGATCCACTATCAGCAGGAACAGCATCAGCAGGAACAGGAACACTACTAGATGTATTGAGTTCCCTTCGAACTTCAGCTTCAGCCTTTCTCAGGATCTCCTCTGTCTCTTTAGAAAATCCAGAACCAAACATCTCAGCAGCTCTTTTGGCATTAAACTCTTGTCTTTGAAGCCTAGCAAGATCTTCTGCAAAACTAGAATCACTTCCAGCCATATCATAAGAATCTTGGACCTTTGAACCTGAAATGTTGTTAGAGGGAAAAGAAGGAACAACTATAGGTCGTTCATCACTCTCTGCATCAGAATCATCATCTGAGGTACCTGCATTGTTAGTTTGAGAAACATTTGTACCACCAGACAGATTTGATTTGAATCTAGTATACCCTAAGGTGTCAGATAGATAATCCAGATCAAAGTACCACTCTGGACCAGCACCCTGCAAATTAGGTTTATCTTCAAGATATCTTAAGTTGAGAGTCTCTTCTATTCTCTTAGAGGACAGATTATAAACCCTATAGGCTTTACCATGAGCAGAATATCCAACAATAAACCCTTCATCAGCCTTTCCATCAAACTTGCCTAGATAATCACTAGTGTTCAAAATAGTGACCTGACATCCAAAAGGCTTAAGGTAACTAATGTTTGGAACCTTCCCAGACAAAAGTTCATAAGGTGTTTTATTATGAGGACTAGTAATAGATACCCTATTCAACACATAACAAGCAGTGCAAACTGCTTCAGTCCAAAACATAGTGGGCATTTTAGATTCAGCTAACATAGTCCTAGCTGCTTCTATCAAGGTCCTATTTTTCCTTTCTGCAACCCCATTTTGTTGTGGAGTTCTAGCATTACTATAGTCCCTTTTTATACCCTTAGACCTACAGAGTTCAATAAGATTAAAATTCTTAAACTCTGTGCCATTATCACACCTTATAGACTTAACCTTTTTATTTAGCTGATTTTCTATTAAAGCAATAAAATCCCTAAGTACTGGATAAGTTTCATCTTTAGTACTCAAAAAGAAAGTCCAAGAAAACCTGCTAAAATCATCTGTAATCACCAGGCAATAATTCTTATGGTCAATACTTCTGATAGAAGTAGGACCAAAAAGATCCATATGAAGAAGCTGCAAAGGCTCAGAGATGGTGCTCACAGCAGTTATGGCCTTGTATGAAGCTTTGTGCTGCTTTCCTTTGTTGCAGGCAACACAATGGTGCTCATTAGAGAAGATCTTCAAAGGAAGCCCTTTCACCAGACCATTCTTAGCCAGCTTGTTAATGGTCTTGAAATTTACATGTGCCATTCTTCTGTGCCATTTATTAGATTCATCCACAGAAGCTTTTGCAACCAGACAAGCAAGTGACCCCTCAGGCTGAACATCACTAAGATTGAAGCTATAAAGATTGTAAGTCCTAGGAACTTTAAGTTCAACCTGACTTTCATCAGGCAACTTGAAGTCTTTGGACAACACAAAGCACTCATTCTCAGTGAATAGAACACTGTTCTTCTTGTCACAGATTTGAGAGACAGAGAACAAATTGAAGTCTTGGAGTTCCTTCACATACAGCACATCTTCAAAGTCAAGCTTGGCAGTCTTGATAGTTCCTTTCCCTGAGATCATTCCATCTCCTCCTCCAAATGTCACAGTACCTCCATTCAAAGGAATAAAATCATGTAACCTTTCCAAATTCCCTGTCATACTCCTGGAACATCCACTGTCAACAATTCCAACATCTTTGCTTCTAAAAGGAAAATCCTGAGACAAAGAATACATATACAACATTAGATACAAGAGAGACTCAAGTCATTGCTGACTTGAGCCTGCCTAGTGGATCAATAAGAATTAAACCCTGGAGATTGATAAGATCCATCATTGATCTTGGATCCCATTTTCATATGTTGGTTATTGATTTTCCAAGACCAACCTGCTGAGGACTTAACAGCAGTGTTCCATCTTGCCCCTCCCTTGTGCATTGTGTCAAAACAAACAGGTCTCACAGCATTTTGAAAGTAAATACTAGTAGGTCTGAAAGTTCTAATATTATTGTTTTTCCAACCAGCAGAATTGCTCCTGTCGGCAGGAACAGGATAAGCAGCAGGAATAGGCTTATCGGCAGGAATGAACTTTTCAGCAGCAACAGGCTTACCAGCAGAAACTGATTTGCCATAAGCAACTGAAGTTCTCCTAGCTGCTTGAGGAATATAAGGGGGAATATCATTTACATTTTTCCATACAGACCTATTTTTACAAGCATGTAATCCCATCTGTTTTTCATAGTAGTCACAGTCTTTAATAAGATGATCATAACTACGACACACAAAGCAAGATTTCTTTCTAGGGGACTTTTTCTTAACAATAACATTCTCATTGCAAACAAAATTATTCAAACCAACACATGAAACAGAATTATCCTTAACAGAAACAAAACCACAACCAAAATTGTTTGAAACAAAACCACAACTAGAAACATTATTGTTCTTAAAATTATCAAAAGAAACATCTTCAAATGCAGCTTTCTTTGATTGAGATTCATCCGTAGCTGCTTCTGAGGAGAGGTCTTCTGACTTTATTGATGCTGACTTGTCACTTGATCCACATGTGGCATAGTCATCAGTCTTGATTTCTGAAGATTTGTCACTGTAAGAACAAGAGACAAATTCATTAGAGTCACAATCAAGATTAGGCAATTCATTTGCCCTTTTTCCATACCACATTTGTGAATCATCAAAGTCAACAAAAGGATCAGCAGGTTTAAATGTTCCAGTTATGGGTGGAGGAACATCATTCATTCCTCCTTCCTTTACATACTTAACAGGTTTTCTATAATCTACAGGTTCCGGATTAAAAACACTATACTCATTAGGGTCATAATACTGATTTGTCCCTATTAGGTTACTGAATCCTAAACCCTTTTTAGTTTTAGTAGACATAGAACTATCAATAAGCATGTTAAGATTTTTGGATGAGTCTTTCCACTTATCAAATCTAGCCAATGAGTTATCTAGCTTAGACTGAAGATCCTGATTTTCCAATTCTACCTTAGCTTTTTCTCTTTCAGAATGTTTAAACTCATTAGTAGCATTTTTTAAATCTCTTTCCAAAACCTTTACTTTTACTTCATATGCAGACAGTTGTTGTTGATACCAGACCTTTTGTTGTTCTAATGTCTTAACAGCCTTTTTATGAGCCTTAAGTTGAATAAGGTTATCCTTATTTTCACTTTCAATATCATCAAATTCATGTTTTAATTTAGCATATATAGATTTACAACCAAATGGACAGTTTTGTACCTGTGATGAATGACCCATCATTCCAAACTGACCAGCCACTTGTTTCTTTTCACCATATCCAGCTACCATCCCAAAGACTTTATCTGATCCACTCCCAGCAGCCTTCTCATGATGCTCCCAGTCCACCAGCGAATCCACAGATACCAAAGCCTTGGGGTCGTCTGACTCCAACTCTTGAATTCTGAAAGCAGAATACCGTGCTTTATCATCCACCTTCTTGTCTGGGCATTCCCTGGCAAAATGTCCTGTTAGAGAACATTTATAGCACCTCACCTTCCTTCTGTCAAACCTAGCAGGCTCTTGTCCATCAAAATTGACCCTTCTTCCTGCCTTCTTTTCAAACCTATCCAACTTCAACGATATCATAGCCACCTGCCATCTTAAGTCCATCTCTTCCAGATCCAATTCATCAACCTGCTTAAAATCATCATACACAATCTTTTGCTGTGGTGTACTTTCAGCAACAAAAGAGTGAAGCACATCCACTACAAGATTATCAGATCTGGGCTGAGTTTTCGGTGTAGGAGATGAGTAGGAGATTGATGATGTTGATGGTGTTGGACTGTTTCCATATAATGCTTTGCTAGGACCAGAGTTACTAACAAAAGCAGTGTGGGTTGGAGTATGAGGTGAATAGGTGGAATACCCTTTGATATCAAGTTCAAGGGTTTTCAACTTGTTGTAAAGATCATCAAAGCTCATAAAATCCAGTCCTCCTTTGGCCTTGAGGGTTATGGAAACCTGTGACCACGATGGTGGTAAAGCCCTCAGAAATTTGGTGTTGCAATCTTCATCATCCGGCCTAGCTTTCAACTGGTTGAGTTGACTCAGGATCTTGTGGAATCTGTCATATCCTTTGTGAATCCCCTCAGCCTCAGAGATCTTGAATTCCTGAAACTCTTGCTTAAGCATAGACTTTCTCATTTTTCTGGACTCATCATTCCCTCCAAATCTGGCTTTTACAGCATGCCAGATCTTTCTAGCATCATCCAAGTGATGGAAATCACTCATATGATCCTCTGGAATAGCTTGAAGCAGAAGGGTTCTTGCTTTGGTTTCCCTTTGCACAGCCATGTGCTCTTCTGCAGTAACAGGTGGCTCTATATAAATATTGCCATCGTCGTCCCTTCCTATATTCTTCTTGCTATTTCCCTTGAGAATGACATTCCACAGATTGTAATCACTGTTTGTGATCCAATATTCCATTCTCATGGCCCAGACTTCATACTCATCTTTCTTCAGATATGGGAATTTTGCATTGTTGGTGGACACCGCGGTGACGATTTGCGTTTGGACTTGGGATGTTTCAGTTTTGGGTGGTTGATCTTCCTGGTTAATGACATTGGTTTCAGGGTTATCGTCTGCCATTGAGAGAGGGTTAAGAGATATGAGATCGACCTTTTTCTTCTTTATCAGAGATCCTTACCAGGCTCTGATACCACTTGTAGGATCGAGTACTTCGAGCTTGATTGAGCTTGGTATAAACAAGAACCTCTGCAATACAAGTGTTTATGCGGAAACTAAACAGCAAGTATTATAAAGAAGAAAACTCTAAAAGAACAATGATCCTCTATGGATCAAACTATAGAACTAAGAATTGTTTATTGAATATTAAAAGATGTTCAAGGCGTGCATAAACTCATAGACGGGTTTATCTTTTATACTAACAAGATCACCTAACCCTAACCCGTTCTACAAGAAAACGTGTAAAGAGATTAACAACAATCTCTTCTAAAAATAAATCATAACAAACATTCTAAATATACGGATAACAAATAATACTATCCGCAGCAACAATACTATCGGCAGGAACAAGATAACACTGTCGGCAGCAATGAGCTTTCAGCAGGAACCAAGCTATCGGCAGGAACCAACTTTACACTATCGGCAGCAACAATGAACTCTTATTTCCCAGAGATCCTAACAGAGACACTAAAAAGATTATACTTAAGCTCTTGTACATAATACACATCTTTAAAATCTAAATTTCCGGTTTTAATTGTACCTGTACCAGAAATTTTTCCACCAATACCCCCTCCAAAGGTAACATAGCCTCCATCTATTGATTTAAAATTTGAGAGATAAGACTTGTTGCCTGTCATGTGCCTTGAACATCCACTATCTGAGTATCCTTGATCTCCATCATCTGTTAATGAATGTTCCTGCACATAATAAGAAGTATTAGTTTCTTTTGGGGACCCAAGCCATTACTGAATTGGATCTGCCTTGTGCATCAATGTAATTTAATCTTTTGAGCACAGTTGATGCAACATTGGATTTAAGAATTCAACATGCTGAGGCCTTAACAGCATTTGCCCTGGTTCCCTTAGCAGCAGAATGAACTGATTGCTTAGCAGCAGAAACTACTAGCTTTTCAGTTTTACCCTTTGGTTTCCAAACATGTTTTTGGACCGCTGCTTTTGTTTGAATGGGCCTTGGAACAATCTTTGATGCATGTATATAAAATGTTTTTGCACCCTTAGCTGTTGATTTTGGGTTAACAGTCATCAATGATCTAGCACTAGAAGAATTTTGCTTAGCAGCAGAACCATTTGGTCTAGCAGTAGGATCTGTGTTTGGACTAGACTTGATTGAGACTGTTCTGGGTTTTATTCTATTAAAACTAGAGTAAAAAAGAGTTTAAGGAGTTTTCCTTTTGTAGTTCACCCTACTGTTTTCATACCCAGATACCCATTGGTTGCAGAAAGCTGCAAGATGGTCAAAACTACCACAAGTATAACAATATTTGTTGTAAAAAGCAAAGTCATCACCTAATTGGTTAGACTTGAGGTTGTTCCAATTTCGTTGGTTATCTCTGGGCTTGTTAGTAGGTCTGTATTGTTCACAATACCTAACTGGTTTCCTAACATGTTTAATATTTGATCTAGGCCTATCAGTATCCTTTTTGACCACTTTAGGAACCTTTGTTCATGCTTTCTTAACATTTTCAGGTTTAGACATAACCTGTTCATCATCACTATCAGTTGTGCATTCCTCAACAACTATAGCATCTATTTTCTTATCAGAGGACACCTTGTCCTCAGAAAGTGAAGTTTTGGTTAAACTCTCACTTACTTTCAGCAGACTTAGAACCATATTCCATAATTGGTTCTTGAAACTCAACAAGTCCTGTGTGTGCTAGGTCAATACCAGGAGGTGAAGGAACACCTCTGTATGGTGGAGGTACAGACTTGTATCCTATACCTGACTTAGCTTTACTAATTACTTGATCTTCCCAAATTTTATTAACTCCATCTGAGGCATGAGCTAAAGCATCTACTGTTATCTTAACATTTTCATTATTATTTAAGGCTTTAGCTAATGATGCTCTTTCTGAACAAATTATGTCAGCTTGAAAATCTATTTTTCTTTGAAGAGCACTCATGTCATCCTTAAATCTAGATTCATTTTCTTGAAAGTGTAAGATTTGTTTTTCAAGAACAACCATACCCTTTTTATGAGTAGCTAAATTAACAAGAGCATTAAGAAGTTCTTCATATCTATTATCAGCTTTCTTTTGAAGTTCTTCATTAGATTTAAAAGCAGAGCAAGATTCAGTACATTTGGTTATAGTATTTACCTCTGAATCGGAAAAGGCCATTAGAGCAGACTCAGTGGCCACAAGAGCAGCATTAGTTGGTGCTTCCTCTTCATCAGCCATAAAGCTCCAATCATAGTTAGGCTGTGTTTGGTAAAAGGAGCAGTAGCTGTGAACAGTAGCTGTGAGAAGTGGCTGTGAGCAGTAGCTGTGAGCAGTGGCTGTGAGCAGTAGCTGTTCTTTAAATAAAAATGTTTGGTAATATAGCTGTAGTTGTATTTATATATATGTAAAATGACGTAAAAGGACATATATAGGGTTTTTATTAGGGATGGGGTAGGGGGTATTTTAGTCATTGAATATAAAAAAGCTCTTGTAAATATCCAAAGCTTCAAAAGGAAGCATTGGGAAAAAAGCTCTCCTAAAAAATTGCTACAACTCATTGCACTCTTACCAAACGAACATCAAAAATAAAAAAGCTCATTCTCACCGCTCATTGACAAAAAAAGCTCCAAAAAGCTCCGCGCCAAACATAGCCTTAATCCCATCTATGGCTAGCATAGCCTTTGGCTCTTCCACTGTGATCTCCTTCTTCTTCTCTTGCTTATACCATGTGTTTCTATTCTCCTGCTTCCTTGGGTTTCTAAATTCTCTAGCAAAATGTCCCATCCTATGACAATTGAAACACTCTACCTTCTTCTTATCAAACCCAGCAGCTTCAGTACCATCTATGGTAATCTGCTTTCCAGTTCTCTTCCAGAACTTCTTAGCCCTCATGCTAAGTAAAGCAACTTGCCACTTGATGTCCATTTCTTCCAAATCATCATCATCAACCTGCTCAAGGTCTTCATGATTTAGAGTAGATTCACTATTCTGACTAGATAAAAACACATAGAATGTTGGATCTCCAAGAACAGCAGCATTGTTTTGTAAACTAGTAGAAGGACCACCATAGTTAGCATTAGAAACACCTTCATCTTCATCTACCTCATCTGACCTACTAATACTAGGAGATGACAACAATGCCACATTCCCAGAACTAGTACTATAGTTCCCAGCCTTTTTCAGACTTTGTTCAACAATTTTAAAGTTGTTGTACAAATCATTGAGTTTCATGGTTTCTATGTCTGGTTTGTCATCCAGACAATCACATGAGTACCAAACTCAATAGGTAGACTTCTCAAAAACTTCATATTGAGATCTTCCTTCGCTATCTCAACACCCAATACACCCAGCTGATTGACAAGCTTGTGTAATCTAGAAAACAACTTATCAAGAGATTCATTGCTATTTGAACTGAAATTTTCAAACTGTCGTTTCAGCAATGTCTTCTGTGTTTTCTTGGTGGTCTCATTTCCACCAAACCATGGACAAATCTCTTCAAAAAGAGTTTTGGCATTAGGATACTTGCTAAAAGATAGCATCTGTTCACCAGGAATGGTCATAAGGAGCGAATTCCTTGCCTTTTGATCATTCCTCTTCTATATCTTTTCATCATTGTTGGATGGTCCAGTATTTCTTCTTCTATCAGTTTTGCCTTCAAGAATGACATCTGTATAACCTAGTGTAAAAGAATCACCATACAGAATAATATCCCAAAGAGCATAATCTTGAACCATAAAATATTGCTCAATTCTCAACCTCCACAACTCAAACTCATTCTGTTTGATCATGGGCAACTTTGCAGCAACATTTGTAGCAACATCTTGTGCATCCATTTCTACTTCTTCTTCTTCTAATATCAACTATATCAGCCTTGCTCTGATACCACTTGTTAGGATTTGATACACTGTTAAGGTGGTTAAACCTTTTGTACTTTGTGTATATGATATATTGAGTGAATATGATTAAGTATGCCGAATCTACTTAATCACACTTAGAAGGTTATTATGGTTATGGAAATGGAACAGTTGTGTTTGTTTTATGATAATGAACAAAGAAAGTTATCACCAAACGATTCAATATTATTAAGATAATAATACGAGTGATCTTTAGTTATCACTAGGGTTACAACCTTGAATCTTATGTTTTTCTATGACTTGTGATATATGTGTTTTTTTCTAACTATTTGATCATAAGAGTATATCACACTATTAAACACATACATATATATCTAAGTCTAAGATCTTTCTTTTATAACACAAGAAAGATCTTTACAATATTGTCTAGTCAAATCGAACTACTTGCTATGTTATGTGTGTAAGTAACTAAGATACAACATGTATCTTTAATTACAACTTGTTCTGTGTAAATAACATAATGACTGATCACATGGGGTAAGATATTATCTACCGTATATTGTTGACCAAAATACACATAATATCTTTTCATACTTATCCATCTAACAGCAGAATACGCGACAGCTGTTACTTCAGCAGCAGGATGATAACACTAGCAGCAGAATCACTAAGCAGCAGAATGTTAAGCCTAGCAGCAGAATCATTTATCGCTAGCAGCAGAATCAAATGTTCTAGCAGCAGAATCATACTTAGAGTATTTCTTTGAATAGAACCCGATATTAAACTTCTTGAATATTTAATTCCCAACAGGTTCTTTTGGTATATCTGCCAATTGTGTACAACCATACACAAAGCCTTGGTACGAGAATGGGCTTTTTCTTTGTTTGACTTTTAAACATTTTTCCTTTTCAGATTTTTCTTCATCTTCTGAATTGAACAGAACATCAGTCGACAAACCTTTTCCTAAGTTTTCAGCATCGTATAAAATGGGTGTGAACTTTTGCACTTTGTTTAGAAAACAAGGTTTTTCATTTCTCAAGTCTTTTTCCAAATTATTTTTGTTTTCAAAACCAATTCCGGATTTTCCTTGATGAACATTCTCATATTTAGGAAGCATCATTTGAAAAGTTTGAACACTTTGTCCTGTTTTTCGAATTTTTGCTTCAAGATTGTTTGCTCGTTTCAAAAACTCTTGATTTTCATTCTCTAGTTTTGTATTAACAGTCTTAAAATTTGAAGTGGTTTTCTGAAGCATTGAATTTTCACTTTTTAACTCAAAGTTCTATTTTCAAAGCGCTTGAACCTTTCTGTTGTTAAGAACCATTTGTTCATCCAGTTTTTGAATGGAACGTTTTTCACGATAAAGAGCTTCTTTCTAACCAACTTCAAGTTCTTCCTTTTGTTTTAAAAGTAGTGTGACAAAGTCTCCATTTATTTCAAATTTCCGAGCTTGAGATTTAAGGTTTGAGATTTCAATTTCAAGTTCAGATTTGCTTTTTGTTACATTTTCAAAACCTTTTTCCATATCTTTAAATCTCTCAAGCTCTTTGGACAATAAGACATTCGCTTGCTTAGCTTTGCGATTGTCCTCTTTGCACTTTTCAAGTTCATGTTTGAAATTTTTGATTAATGAAGCAGATAAAGCATGATCTTAGTCATAAGAAGATCCATCCTGGGCAAGCTCACCTCCATTAGGATCTATATCTGGAGTTGTAGGAGTGATATTACTATCAACCCGTTCCACCACATATGTGTCACTTATGGAGTCAGGATGCGCAGGATGTGTCTTATCATGAGCAAACACATTATCGAACACAAAAACATTTTCATTATCGTTTGAATGTTGTACCGTAGCCAATATCACTTTGTCAGGTGCAGGTCTGATATGATCATCCTCAGTATCCCAAACAGCTTCATTCCTGTGTGTACCATCAGCATCCGAATCATACCTTCTAGTACTGCTTTCAACATGCTGTTCTGAAGATGTATCTCGTTCCGTGAAAACCAAGCTAGCATCAGTTGTTGTTCCCGCATTGACCGTGTGCTCCTCTTTGTCTGCCTCTCTCTCATGTCCCTCTGTTTCCTTTAATAGCGTTTCTCTTTCAATTTGCTCCCTTTCTTTTAACTGCATATCTTTTTCAATCTGCTCACTTTCCCGTTTCTGCTTTTCAATCTCATTCAGCTCAACTTCTTCTTCATCAAGTATCTTTTCAAGTTCACTCATGTTATGGATGCATTGGGTTTGGGAGGTTCTGAAGTCTAGCCAAAATCTTTGGTAAAACGCATTGAGAAACTCTGACTGGCTCAATAACCAAGGTTTCAGTATAATCTGAAGTTGAGGTTTGATTACTTCAAGAGCTTCCTTGCAGTTGTGAGTATAATGTTCTTCTTTATTCAGAAGCTTTTCATACTGTTTCAGGCTATGTTTGAGTGGATTTTTGAAATGATGAAATTGGACTCTGATGTAGTATTCAAATGCCTGATTGAACCTTGAATCATACCCAGTTGAATTGATGTCTTTTTCAATCTGAGTCTTGAACCCTTTAAACGCTTTATTTGATTCTCTCTCTTTAATTTTCATTTCCTTTTCAATTTAGTGCCGATGTGTGATAAAGTTGGTCTTGCATCGTTGCAAAGAAATAGGTGTTGTGGTTGTTGAAGTTTTGGTCTTTTGTTGAAGATCGGTTAATGGTGATTTTTGATTTCCCTACAAAATTTGAATTTGAAAAAATTCTTTACCAAAATTTGAAAATTACCAAAAAATGCAATTCTAAGTTTATTTGAAAATTTTGAGTTTTAAAAATTTTGACGCCAAATTTTACCGTAAAAATTCGAATTTTGACCTAAAAATTTGAATTTTTTACCAAAATTTTCACTCTTATACCAAAATTTGAATTTCGCGTAAAAATTGAAAGTTTCGTCCCGTGTAAAAATTCAATTTTACTCAAATTTTCTCGCCAAAAAGGTTTTAAAGTTAGAAATGCGATAAAGATTTTTTTTTTTTTTTTTTTTTTAAGAATTGCGATAAAGGTTTTAAAGTTAGAATTGCGAAAGGTTCAAAAAAACTGCCACAATTGCGATAAAATAGCAGTTTTACAATTGCGATAAAATGGTCTATTTCAATTGCGATAAGACACTTCTTCACAATTGCGATAAAAACTTGGTTCTGATTTGCGATTAAAAACTTGGTTCTGATTTGCGATTAAAAACTGGAGTCACAATTGCGATAAAGACCCACTTTTTCAATTTCGATAAAACAACAAATTCACAATTTCGATAAACCCCAATGTGTCGCAATTCAGATTGCGATATACCCCAAATTATCGCAAATGAAATTGCGATAAACCCTCACTTATCGCAAATCCTCCTTTTATCAACTTTCTTATACAAGAAAGTAGACGTTTCTTATGACGATGAAGAGCACTTTTATCAAATTTCTTATACAAGAAATGATAAAATCCACTTTGATGAAGATTTGAACCACACAGTCGCGACCTTTTTATCACTTTTCTCAATCACAACTTCACAATATCACGTTAAACCAATAAAGCTCAATACTTTTTCTCAAAAACGCACGTAAAGCTTAAAAAACTTGGACCTTTTGCACTAAAATTCTTTAAACAACACGTATAACACAAAAAGCTTTCACCTTTTAGCTTTAAACTCACGTTTTAATCATAAAAGCTACATCCTTTTTGCATTTAACGCATGTAAAAATGAAAAAGCTTGAGACTTTAACTTCTAAACTCACTTAATCAACGAAAAGCTACAACCTTTTTCACCAAATCGTACGTATAAATCTAAAACACAACACAACTAGACCTAAATCTTTGGAAGGCGAATGATACCACTTGTAAAGCACTAGATCTATCTTTATCACACTAATATATGACTCGTTTTAAGCACAAGAGAGATATGGGACAAGAGACATGTATGTGGATCTTATACTATTAGAAAGAGAGAAAGATGAGAGAACTTTTTCTTCTATTAAGCACACACACACACACTACACACACTTGCACCACCTACAAATGAGGTGATAAGTGTCCTTTTATATGCACCATGTGACGCCCTAAAGGGCTTTCCATGGGCTTTGTGTGGGCTCGTGGGTTGGACTTGGATTTCTTATCATTACATGGACCAAAGTCATTACTAGAAGTAACATAAGTTAGTCCAATCCCACTCGCCCTATATCTATTCTACAATAAGACATATGACACTAATACAAAGTTGTTTACTTAAAGAATGACCATCACTTCACTAAATAATTTAAATGCTAACAACCTTCATCAAGAGCTTTAAGACTTGTGATAATAGTATTAAATCTAGCAAAAGCATTATCTATTGACTCATCTTCCGAAATGGAAAATTGTCCATATTGTTGAACAAGAAGATCTATCTTATTCTCTTTGACTTGATTATTACCTTGGTGAGTGACTAACAAAGTTTTCCAAATATCTTTTGCTGTATTACACATGAAAATTCTTTCAAATTTCTTTTTAGGCAAAGCATTGTAAATCATCATTTTAGCCTCATTATTTTTGGATAATTTTCTTTTAAGTTCATCACTTTGTTTATCATAAGAAACTATTTCATTCTTTTTAGTTTCCGGATTCATTTGAATCGGTTGAAAGTCACCCTCGATAATAATATGCCAAAGATCAATGTCTTTTGATTTCACATACGTTTCTAATCTTGTTTTCCAATAAATAAAACAATCGGTTTCGAAAAGTGGTGGTCTTTGCATAGATTGCCCTTCTAGATATTTGTCGGAATCCATTGATCGATTCACGTTTTAAAATACAATATACTTTAAAAGCTTGACTGACGTGGCTCCTGATACCAATTGTGGAAAACAAGAAGGGGAGTTAAATAGTTTTACCGGTTTTTAAGTTCTTTTAAAATCTTCTTTAAAGTTTACTCATGAAAAACCTTGATTCGAATCTTAAGTGCAATCAATCAACACCAATATGAACTACATACTAAACTAACTAATAGTAAGTAAAGTAAGTAAAGAGAAGAGTTGGAAAGATCAAACCGGGACAAAAGGATTTATAGTGGTTCGGCTACGAAGCACCTCTTCGCCCTACTCCACTCCCCGAGTACCACACTCAAGAGTTTCAAGCACTATGTCAACAAACTCCCTTAAGGCGGAGAAAACCGTACACGTCGCTTATCCTATTTCCGACACTAAGCTAGATTTCAAGTGCTAATCTTAGCTAGCACCAATCTACCACGATCCACTTGATCAAACACACAAGCCCAATGGCTTCAAGAGATCACCAAGATCTTGACACGATCACAATGATCAACACTCACTTAACTAACTCTATCCTATCGACCCTTGATCTTCTTGATCGATTACACAAGCCCAATGGCTTCAAGAGATATTCACTATCTCTATAAGATCACAATGATCTTCACTCACACTCTCACAAAAGAAAAATAATCTTGATGTACGCTATGATACAACAAGGATGTAACAAATGTTACAAATAACCTAACAACTATAACTCTTGTATCTTCTTGGATACCTTGAGTTCTTCTCTTGCACTTGAAGAGGAATGACAACACCTTGTATCAACTTGGATACTTTGTGTTCTTCTCTTTCTATTGAAGAGGAATGAAGAGGATCTCTAAGTTGGATGATTGGATCACTCTTGAACAAAAGAAAAACTAAACTAAATGATCAAGAAGAAAGAAAGGCGTGAGAGTTTTAAACTCAGAAGTTTCTGTGTGTGAAAGGGTGCCCAAAAACTGTGAAATGGGCTGGTATTTATAGGCAGAGAAAATCTGACCGTTACAGTGGGACGGCTCCACTCAATCACCCACGGCTCCACTAAATTTAGTGGAACCATGGAGCCGTGCCAGACAAAGGCGCTCAAATTTTTGTCTTTTCTGGTGAAAACTTATTTGGGGAAGCTTGGAGCTGATTTTAGGGGGAAAAATAGCTGTTATGTATTTTAAACTTATTTTTTCATTAAAATATTTCTTAATTATTCAAAAATAATTTGTAAGGTACACTTTTGAAAAAATGTTTTGTCACATTAAAATGTGAAGTCTTAAAACCAAAATTTACTTCTTTGATTATTAGTCAAGTTGTAAATTTGTTCTAGAGTGATTTGCGTAGAAACGGGATCTTCCGATTAAAAACTTGTTTACGTTAATTTTAACATAACGAGTTTTCACATTTTGTCATCCTCAAAACGTGAAGTAATCGAAAGATATAAATAACATTTTTAGAACATTATTTGCATCAACACTATGAACTCACCAACCTTTGTGTTGACACTTTCAAGCATGTTTTCTCAGGTAGATAACGGAGCATTCAAGGCACGGAGTGGGCATTAAATGGATGGTTTTGGTGTCAAATAAATTTTTCATCTATATCAAACTTACCTTATCTTTTGTGGAATATTAAACGCTGAAATTTGCTTTTTGAACTTAAATTTCCAAATGAATGACAATGGTTTGCAAAACGTCTCTTTGAGTCATTTTCTATGAATATAACTATGATCCTACCAGTAATACCCCTATTAAGTCTTCCGCTGTTACCTCTCAAATTTAGGGGGGTGTTACACTTGCCAATATCTTTCAAGATAATAAACGTACTCGTTCTATCGCTTTGAAGGCGGAGTTGTGCAACTTGAAGCTAGGTGATTTGTCTATTGATTCTTACTTTTGGAAGATTGAGTCCATCGCTACTATTTTGGCGAGCCTTGGTTCACCCATTAGTAACGATGATGTGGTTCCATTTGCACTAGAAGGGTTGCTCGATAAATATGAGAGTGTGTCCACCATCATTGCTCAACGCGAGCCTTTCCCAGATCTCAAAACAGTTCATTCTATGCTCACCACAGAGGAGATGTGATTGAAGTCACGTGTACAAGCGCCCTACATTGATTCTACATCATCCTCACCTATGGTTTTTTTGGCTAACTCGGGTTCTAATGTGAGGCATTCTAATACGGAAAAGGTGCAGAAGTCGTATTTTAACTTTAATAAAGGTGCATGTGGATTTGGTTCTTCTTGTAAATTTTCACATAATGGAGTTCATGGTGGTACTACTCGTCTCCCTAGCTTGAATAATATACCATCTAACGTGTTAATGCCCACAGATATGCAAACTTTGCAAAGTCTCTTCGCCAAGCTTGGGATTAATGGCACTAATCTTGTTAATCCAACTGTTGGTAATGTTACAGCTTTTGTGTTGCATGCTTCTAATAATTCTTCACCTATGGCATTGCATACCTTAATACTTTATCCAGTCCATCCCACGGTTATGCCATGCACACTAGCCCACCCGGATTCCCAGCCCAGTTATCTTCGGCCCAGTCTGTTAACCATGCGAATGGGCTGTCAATTTCACATGCTCCCTTATTTGGACCTCCAGGGGGTCAGCAGGGGTACCCGGTTCAGACAGGTCAAGGGACGGTTCAGACAGGTCAAGGAAGTTCAGCAGGTCACTTTGGTCATGTGGTTCAGCAGGGGGGTCAGCAGAGTTATCCGGTTCAGGGCTGTTTGTCAGGTCAGCTTCTACATCCGGTTCATTTTGGTCAACATATTCCTCCTGGTCAAACTGGTCCCTCAAGAGGCGTGGGTCCCGCGGGTCAAGAAACTATTTTACCACATGCTTTTACTGTCAGGACTCTACAGGATCCTACTTCCGGTAATTGGAATATGGATACAGGTGCGTGAGGATCTTAATGATAATGTCAATAATCTTAGTGATGTCTTTAATTCGTCTATTTATTCATCTGTTGCTGTTGGTGACGGGCATTCTATTCCCGTTACTAACTCTGGACATAGTATTTTGCCTACGCCTTTTCGTCCTCTTCATTTAAATAAGAGTAAATTACAAACATGTTCCCTGTGGTTTGCATTGACTCACACTCTTGGTCCTTTGACTTTTATTTATGCACATATAGTCCCTAACTCCGAAACCCTTAACACTCATGGTCTTTTGACCAAACGGCGTCAGTTTTGACCGTTAAACACCCCTCATGTGCAAGGCATATGAAGGTAAAAATGGCATTTTAGTCATTTTCTTTCTTTCTTTATCATCTTCTTCATCTTTGATAAGCTTTATATGGATCCCACCACTACCCCTTTTTCATCTTCACCCACAAACACCTAAGTCCCACCACCATTGTTTTCAACCACCAAGTTTTCCAACCACCACCATGAAATTCCAACCACCTCAATCAAACACATATTTTAAAACTTCATGAACAAATATCTCTCTCATACACACCATTAACATACCCCATTTCATGTACAAATCAAACATAAACATCTTCATCTCTTCAAGCCACCATCATAATCTAATCAAATAAAAAACTCTCATTTCTCATATCTGAGACTGAGATGAGGGATCCACATCCACCACCTTTAATTAATTTTTGTAATTTACTCTTCAATTTATTTTTCGGGTGTTTTCGGGTGACAGTGGTGGCAGTTGGTGGCCGGTAAACAATGCTAGTTGTGAAGCAAAAACTATTACATGGTAAGTACATTATCATTAAAATAATAAAACAAAAAACCTTTTAAAAAAACTCATAGGGTTGCACAATCTGCACTTATAAACGCACTAGTCCATTAATTGCCAAAATGGTCAAGCACCAAACCATGTGATAATGATATACCAAAGTCAATCTTTCTGACCTAAATTAGGTGGATACATGTCAAAACTTGAAGCAACAACAAACAACCATAAAAAAAATCTTAACCTGTAACTCAACCAATTAGAAAAAAAACAAACCAAACACTAATCTTACAACCAAACAAACCCATTAGTCCAAATTCAACATGCATCAAAACCAATGGATATAACCTTAATCTATAATCAATTCATAAACATAATCACACATAAAGATTCAAACACTAACACATAAACCTATAAACACATATGGGTATACAAAAAAGATTATTTTTCACAATAAAAATCAACTAAAAACCAAAATAAAGACTAAAAAAAATCTTTAACAATAAAATACAATCTTTATCACAAATTATATGAAAAACGCAAAATCAAAACTGGGTTATGTAAATAATCAACAATTAAGATATATACCTGAATAAAGAGCCAAAAACTATATAAAAAATGGATCTAAGAAGATCATGAAACTGTTCTTGATCAATAAAGATGAACCAGCAAATCTTGAAGATTACCAACAAGAAAAAACTCAATCTTTCTTCACCAATAAAGATGAACCAGCAAATCATACCACCCTTCGTCACCGCGAACCAGCAAACCGAACCACCCATCATCGGCTACCTTAGCATCATCATCTTTCAGATCTGGGTTAAGGGTTTCAATTGAGATGATGATTGGGTTAGAAGTGGTTTTGTAGGTGGTGGTGGTTATTTTCTGGTGATGTGGTTTTATGGGTGGTGGTGGTTATTTTGTGTGTTTTGTTTTGTGAGTGGTATATATAACAAGTTCTTTTGTTAAGTGGGTTAATTTGAAAGGACCATAATACCCTCATGTGCCTTGCACATGAGGAACTTTTAATAGTCAAAATGAACGTCGTTTGGTCAAAGGACTCTTTATTGTTAAGGGTTTCAGAGTTGGTGAATGTATGGTCAAAGGACTCTTTAATGAAGCGTTTAATGATTCTAATTGGAAAAATGCTATGTGTGATGAATATGATGCACTTATTAAAAACAAAACTTGGATTCTTGTGCCTAGACCTACAGATGCCAACATTGTACGTAGTATGTGGTTATTTCGTCATAGGTACTTTGCGGATGGTACTCTTAGTCGTTACAAAGCTCCTCTTTTGGCGAATGGTAGTACACAAATAGAGGGTGTCGATGTTGATGATACTTTTAGCCATGTGGTTAAACCTGGTACTATTCGGACAGTTCTTAGTTTGGCTATTTCTAGACATTGGCCGGTTCATCAACTTGATGTCAAGAATGCCTTTTTGCATGGTGATTTGGCTCAGACTGTTTACCTACATCAGCCTCTTGGTTTTTGGGACTCTGCACATCCAGATTATGTTTGTTTATTACAGCGATCTCTTTATGGTCTTGAGCAAGCGCCTAGGGCTTGGTTTCAGCGATTTGCTGCTTTTATTCTTCGGGTTGGATTTGCTCATAGTCGATGTGACTCCTCTTTATTTATTTATAGACAGGGGACGGATACTGCTTATTTATTACTTTATGTTGATGATATTATTCTCACAGTTTCCTCTGAGAGTCTATTACAGCGGGTTATTGCTTCTTTGCACAAGGAGTTTTCTATGACAGATTTGGGTTCTCTTAATTACTTTTTGGGCATTTCTGTCTCACGTGTCTCTTTAGGGATGTTTTTGTCTCAGCATAAGTATTTCGAGGAGATACTTGAGCGGGCTCATATGGTTAGTTATAAACCCAGTAGGACTCCGGTTGATACTGAGTCCAAATTGGGGGATGATGGGGAACCGGTTTCTGATCCGACATTATATAGGAGTCTTGCGGGTTCATTGCAGTATCTTACATTTACTCGCCCTGATATTTCTTATGCTATCCAACAGGTGTATCTCTATATGCATGATTCTAGAGAGCCTCATTTTTCAGACCTCAAGCGGATTCTGAGGTATGTTCGGGGTACTTTGGACTACAGATTATAGTTGTTCTCCTCTTCTACTACTTCCTTGGTTGCTTACTCGGATGCAGATTAGACGGGGTGCCCAACTACTCGGCGTTCCACTTTTGGATATTGTGTTTTTCTTGGCAATAACCTTCTCTCGTGGTCCTCAAAGCGTCAACCAATGCTTTCTCATTCTAGTGCTGAATCTGAGTATCGTGGTGTTGCGAATGCGGTTGCTGAGACATGTTGGTTACGTAATTTACTACATGAGCTACATACTCCTTTATCTTCTGCTACACTTTTCTACGGTGACAATGTCAGTGCTGTCTATTTGTCATCCAATACGGTACAACATCAACATACGAAGCACATAGAGATTGACATTCACTTTGTTCGGGACTTGGTTGTTGCGGGTCAGGTTAGAGTTCTTCATGTTCCCTCTCGTTATCAGTACGCGGATATTTTCACTAAAGGTCTACCTTCTGCTTTATTTGAAGAATTTCGTACCAGTTTGAGTGTCCGGTGTCCTCCCGCTCAAACTGCGGGAGAGTGTCAGTTGTATGTTTTTTATAGGCTCAAGTGGTTTGTATGGGTTAAAGCCCAAGTTGTTGGAATATATGAATCATATAAATACTATAAACATATATTTACATCAAGAACACGCAGCGGAAGATCTAATGAACATGTAATTAATTAACTTAAATAAACACGTACCTTAATCGCGTAATCACCAAGAACAGTCAAGAACCCTAATTGGGTTATGAATGTGTCGAACCAAACAAGGAAAAAACACCAAGAATCACAAGCTAAAATAAGCTTGTCACTCGTTCTTGTACACACGCGATAGTAGCGTTCCAATGGGAAAGCTAGGTTCAAGATTACTAACAAACCAAACACTTGAATGCTATTTGCTCAAGTCGAATTCCCTAGTGGGAATAAAAGAGTCGACTAGCTCAAGCAAGAGGGAGAAAGAAGAGAAGTTTGGCTTAGAGTTAGGGATTCAAGATTAGGGAAAAACTAAAACACAATGGGATGTATTTATAGTGTTTTCTTTTCTTGTTCCATACTCCAGTCGATCCATAAGCCTATCCCTAAAGGGATTCGACCGACCTTCCTTCCCTCATGGGAATTCTAGATCCTTCTTTTCCAATCTTGCATATTTAGTCCTTTAACGATCGTTAGTTAAAACCCCGTTAAGTACTAACCGTCGTTAAGTGTTTGTTTAAGTGAAATGAATAAATATAAATATAAAATATATTTAATCTATTCAAACCATTGGAACTCTCACGTATTGTGTGCAATCCCGAGTCTCGGGTTCGAAACCGGACATACAAATATTAATATCATTAAACACAAACCTAACAGCTCCCACTTGGATAATGATTAATATTGTAATGACATGGGCTAGTCTAGCTTTAACAGATCCCAATGCCCCCAGCTCGATCCGAGTATGGTTCTCCTGGAAAAAACCACGTGATGATTTAATCATCATACTTATCCTTTTGTTACTAATACCGCGTTAATTTGGATATGGATCTTTGTCATTCCATAATTAACAATAGTTTCTCGTTCAAGATTACCAAAACATCTGAACGTCTTTCAGATAGACTTTGGGCGTGCGCACGCAAACATCTTGTCAATTCTACGAGTGGCCTAGCAGTATTAAATTTCAACACAAAGTTGAACGAACAAATCCTTTATTGACTACTAGCATAACCCTCGAACTTTACATCATTTCCGAAAATAGCCCTTATAACTACCTTTTACGGATAGCGTTAGACTATCTCACAGAAAATGAGCTACATCCTCGGCAATTATCCAGTATCTCAAGTCTGAGGATAAATATTCATGATATACTTAATGACTATGATCCATAAAGTATAATCATGCGGTTGGGATAAGTCCTATATTCATTTTATCCAATAATGAATATCATGTGATATTGGTGTCTTAACCTCACAGTACATTCTACCAATCCTCACATTTGCCTTAGTTTAATAATATTCCCATATTATTAATTGACAACGGACTATTTAGAATAAATTAATTACTCGTGGATTTAAACATGCAAATATATGACACAAATATTAATAATGATAATAAACGTTATCCGCACTTTATTCCATTAATATAATAATTGTTTTACATGTCCCTATCGAAATACTAATTCAACAGATTTACATGAAACTATCTGGCAATCGAAGACCAATGCCCTGAGCATGTTGAGTAAACGATTCTTTAGGTAATGCCTTCGTAAAGGGATCAGCCAGATTGTTATCTGTGTGAACTTTGAGTACATTTATTTCACCATCATTCACTTGTTCTCGAACATAGTGAAGTTTCCTTTTAAAGTGTCTGGCGCCTTTCATAACTCCAGGTTCATTGGCGAATGTAATTGCAGCAGAGTTGTCGCAATATACATTTATAGGTAATTCTATAGAAGGCATCACTCCAAGATCCTTAATGAATTTCCTTATCCAAACAGCTTCTTTTGCCGCCTCCGATGCAGCAATGTACTCGGCTTCTGTAGCAGACATGGCCGTTATACTCTGCTTCTTACTGCTCCAGTTTACCGCTCCTCCATTGATGACAAAAACATAACCCGTCTGAGACTTCGTATCATCTTTATCACTCTGAAAGGACGCATCGCAGAAACCTGTAACATTCAGTTCTGCGTCTGGATTTCCCCCGTAAACAAGAAACATATCTTTAGTATTCCTTAGATACTTAAGAATGTCCTTAACAGCTTTCCAGTGTTTTACCCCTGGATTCTGCTGATATCGACTGGTCATGTTTTGAGCAAATGCCACATCTGGCCTTGTGCATCTAACAGCATACATGATAGAACCAACTGCAGAAGCATATGGAACTTTCTTCATGTATGCTTCCTCTTCAGGTGTAGAAGCACACATTTCACTGCTCAATTCATGTGTCACTTGCATGGGCAGATATCCTTTCTTGGAATTCTGCATATTGAATCTCTTCAATATTTTATCCATGTACGCACTTTGACTTAAACCGATTAATCGTTTAGATCTGTCTCGATAGATCTTGATTCCAAGGATATACGCTGCTTCTCCTAAATCTTTCATGGCAAAACAACTACCAAGATATTCCTTAACTTCATTAAGGCTTGGTATGTCACTTCCCATGATTAATATGTCATCGACATATAGAACAAGAAAAACAGTGTTACTCCCACTAACTTTATGGTATACACATGGCTCATCGAAATTCTGAGTAAATCCAAACTTCTTGATTTCCTCATCAAATTTCTTATTCCATTGCCTGGATGCTTGCTTCAATCCATAAATGGATCTTTGAAGTTTGCATACACGCTCAGGAAAATATGGATTCACAAACCCCTCAGGTTGCGCCATATAGATGTCTTCATCTAGGCGACCGTTTAGGAAAGCGGTTTTGACATCCATTTGCCAAATCTCATAGTCATAGTAGGCAGCTATGGCTATAAGAATCCTAATGGCTCTAATGTCGGCCACAAGAGAAAAGGTCTCCTCATAGTCAACACCGTATGTTTGGGTAAAGCCTTTTGCTACCAAACGAGCCTCATAGGTGTGTACGTTGCCATCCATGTCAGTCTTCTTCTTAAATAGCCACTTACACCCAACTACCTTAGCATTGGGTGGAAGGTCTACTTCAGTCCAGACTTGATTATCTCTCATGGATTGCATTTCCCCATCCATGGCAATCTGCCATTTTTCCTTTTCAGGACTAATAATGGAAGCTCTATAGCTAGTTGGCTCATCAGTTTGATCCAATAGTATAGTTTCCTCATCATCTATGTTCAAACATAGACGCTCAGGAGCCTTTGCAGATCTTAAAGATCTACGGATGGGTACCACTTCAACTTCAGGTGGAGGACCTAAACTTTCAGGTTCCACAGGAAGTGTGTTAGTGCTTTCAGAAGGTGACGTATCTTCATGATCATTTTCAAGATCATATGCTCTCCCACTGAATTCTTGAGATATTAGATTATCTTCAAGAAATTCACCGTACCTAGCGACGATGACCTTATTTTCTTGTGGGAAGTAAAAGTAGTAACCCTTCGTTTCTTTAGGGTATCCTACGAAGATACACTTAACAGATCTTTGTTGGAGTTTATCAGGTGAGTCACGTTTAACAAACGCCTCACAACCCCAGACCTTTAAGTAAGAAAAGTTGGGAGCTTTTCCAGTCCATACTTCATATGGAGTCTTATCAACCTTCTTAGTTGGAATCCTATTTAAAACGTGAATAGCCGTTTCAAGAGCATAATCCCAAAAGGTTAATGGAAGAGTTGTAAGATTAAACATTGATCGTACCATATCTAACAAGGTACGATTTCTCCTTTCAGATACACCATTTTGTTGTGGAGTATAAGGAGATGTGAGTTGTTGGACAATGCCACACTCAGTCAGATAATCTTTGAACTCTTGGCTCAAATACTCACCACCACGATCGGATCGAAGTGCCTTAATCTTCTTTCCGAGTTGAAGTTCTACTTCATTTTTAAAGACCTTGAATGTCTCAAAGACTTCATGTTTATGTTTAAGTAAATAAACATAACCATAACGACTATAGTCATCCGTGAAGGTCAAGAAGTAGCTAGCACCGCGTCTTGACACGTGTCTAAGTGGACCACACACATCCGTGTGTATTAATCCAAGTAGATCAGAAGTCTTTTCCATATTGCTATGAAAAGGTTTCTTTGTCATCTTGCCCGATATGCAAGATTCGCATTTATCAACTGAATCATCATTGATATTAGGTAAAAGCCCATCACTTAGCAGCTTTTCCATGCGTTTCTTGCCTATGTGGGCAAGGCGACAGTGCCATAAATAAGACGAATCCAAGTTAGACTTGGTTCTCTTATTCCCGATGCTATACATAGAATTATTTCTATTGGATACATGGTTATCCATGTCAATTTCAAACACACCATTTAATGAAATAGCATTAAAGTAGAAAACAGAATTTAAAGAAACAGAAATTCCATTATCATTAAAAGTATGCTTAAAACCCAAATCCAATAACAAAGAAACTGAAACGACACCTCTAACAATAGAAGGTGCGTAGTGACAATTGTTCAAAACTAATATTAAACCAGATGGTAAAACTAGCTCAAAAGTCCCTATGCCTTCTACTGCTGCACGTATTCCATTTCCCACGTACAAGTAGCACTCGCCATAGTTCAGCTTCTTCGCTCCTCTAAGCCCCTGCGATGTATTACAAATGTGAGTACCACATCCTGTATCATATATCCAGGCATTTTGCTTACGAGGAAAAGAAAATAATTCAACCATAAAAATACCTGATGTGCTGGCGCCCTGCCCAGCCTTGGCATTCTTATTTTTGCGACACTCCTCTAGCAACAATGGACAGTCACGCTTCCAGTGTCCAGGAGTGTTACAGTGGTGACAAGTAGCAGCATCCTTCTTGGGATAATCCTTCTTTGGAGGAGGATTCTGCTTCTTTGGCTTCTGCTGGTAACCCATAATTTGTTTACCCTTATCAGCTTTAGCCGCCTTTCCTTTCTTGCTCATGTTCTTCGGTTTACCGGGCTTAGCTACCCTACCACCTCTAATAGCCATGACAGCAGGTGTGCGAGCTTTCTTAGTGAGTCCCTTCTCATAATCAATGAGTAATGCATGCAAGTCAGAAAAAGTTGTCTTCCCCTTGCAATGCATATTAAAATTGCACACGAATTCACCATATAAATCATCATTGAGAGATTTGTTGATCATGCCAATTTTAACATCCTCCACATACCCGCATTCAAGTGCATCTAGTTGGTCAAGATAACCTTTCATTTCCAGCACATGGGTACTAACGGGTGTTGTTGCATCCTGCTTGCACTTGCCTATTGCATCAAGTACATCAAACAGTTCAGCCATGTGAGGTTTCTGAAACATGCGTTGCAGTTCCTCAATCATGGCTTTCGGGCCATATTGCTCAAACTGTTTGACCAGCTGAGGTTCCATCCCCGATAGCATGATACAGGCAGCATCATTGTGCCTTTCATAAGCGTCATTATACTCCCTCAATACATTAGTAGGGGAGTTAGCAGGTGGAGCTTGTGGAAGAGGCTCACTAAGACATTCCCAACGTTTGGCTATCCTAAGGACGAGCCTTAGATTGCGATACCAATCGTTAAAGTTCTTAGTCCCAGTCAGTTTTTCCTTTTCAAGCATCATCTTGTAACAAGGAGTTAATGATGATGATGTGTTGACGGGTTGGGCCATTTCTACAGAAAAAGTTCAAAAGTTAGTACTTTCGATAATTAATATTTCAAGAAAATTAAACACCCATTGGTTAAATAACCATTTAATTTTCATTGAAAACTAGGATCCTAATTGACGTCGTTCCATTTGCATCAGCTTTGGCTGCTAGCAATGAAAGTACTCAATAAGGTACGGGATCACCCAATTGCCAATATCCAATTGCAATTCCTAGAAATCATGGGACTTACAATATATATTGCCAACAACAGTTGCAAATAATTGTAAGCATGTTTCATCCCCAATTCTTTATGCCTTGGCGCCGTCCCATTACATCAGCTTTGGCTGCTAGTAATGAAAGTGCCCAATTAAGTCTACCAACTTAAGAAACATGTAAATTGGCATCGTTTCATCACATCAGCTTTGGCTGCTAGTAATGAAAGTACCCAATTTACCCTTAGACCGCACCCTTTGAACATCAACATTCAGCTTTGGCTGCTAGTGATGTAGGATGAAACCTTAGGTGTTTCTTTTTGTAGTTGGGTGGCATTTAACTTAAATTTTAAGGGTAATATAATTTTGATGTGTTAAATCAAAAAATATGTACAAAGATGTCATGCATTCATCTTTGTATCATATAGTTTTCAAAACAAAACGCCGTTTACTCATTTGCAGCTCAAATCACCAAATCTTTTAATTGAGGCGTTGAACAAATTACAACATTGCCTTAAGATGCTTCGTATTTATCGTGGTGTACTTGGTAAGTCTAAAATTGGCGCACAGGCGGGCGTAGGGACGACAGCCGCCGAAGCTGGTTAAAACCGTGCCCCTCTAAGGTCACAATTTAATGCGTACCAACTAGAACCCACTTTTTAGTTTGCCAATTTTAGGTCCGCCGCTTCGACCACTTAGTACAGTCGCGATCAATCAACTAAAAAAATATGATTTTCTTGCTAAAACATTAATGTAGTAAATTAATTATTGCTAGTCTCGCCTGGGAGCAAATTACCGAAGCGAACCACTATCGGCACTTAAGACTTGGCAATAAATAAAATTACTACAAAGGTTTCATAGTTATTAGTCTTATTTATTTTTATTATGAAAAATTACCCTCTTTTGTAGTTTACAATCCATCATAATATTAAACACAAAAGATCAAGTAATTAAAAAATAAATAAACACATAATAACAAATATATGATCATCCACGATATCATATAGCCACATGCAAACCTTTTTCAATAAATCCTGATATTAATTCTATGTGTAATTTTAAATGTATGTAACTAACAAAACTCCCATTGGTTTTCGAGCTCATTGTGCCCAATGGACCACAGACGCCAAATAACTTGGCCGCGTAAGTTTTAGTTAGTTAGATACCACATTGCACATAACTTGTTAATTAATATATATTAAGGTCTTCCCCAATTTAAGATTTATTTAAATCATGTAGCAAATAATTCAATACAACATACAAAACATACAAATCCAACCATGACAAAATATGCAAGATCTTGTCATGGATACCATATTGATCACATAATCATGTAGTCCATATTATTAATCAATATTAAACTTGTACGTGTTTAATTAATTTTAGTGACATCACATACGGTATTCACAAATTAATCCCTAAAAATTTCATGCAATCCTAGGGTTTCTATCAAGATTTTAAATCAACCATAAAACCTTAACCAAAACATGTAGGTGTCGACCCATGGAGAGTGTCGACCTACTTTTGGAAGAAACAATTAGGGTTTAAAAACCCTTAAAAAAAATTGCATGTATCTAATAAAGATTCAATTTTTAGGTTTTAGTAATTAATTACAAGTTCTTAAACGAGGCTCATGATGCCACTGTTGGAATATATGAATCATATAAATACTATAAACATATATTTACATCAAGAACACGCAGCGGAAGATCTAATGAACATGTAATTAATTAACTTAAATAAACACGTACCTTAATCGCGTAATCACCAAGAACAATCAAGAACCCTAATTGGGTTGTGAATGTGTCGAACCAAACAAGGAAAAAACACCAAGAATCACAAGCTAAAATAAGCTTGTCACTCGTTCTTGTACACACGCGATAGTAGCGTTCCAATGGGAAAGCTAGGTTCAAGATCACTAACAAACCAAACACTTGAATGCTATTTGCTCAAGTCGAATTCCCTAGTGGGAATAAAAGAGTCGACTAGCTCAAGCAAGAGGGAGAAAGAAGAGAAGTTTGGCTTAGAGTTAGGGATTCAAGATTAGAGAAAAACTAAAACACAATGGGATGTATTTATAGTGTTTTCTTTTCTTGTTCCATACTCCAGTCGATCCATAAGCCTATCCCTAAAGGGATTCGGCCGACCTTCCTTCCCTCATGGGAATTCTAGATCCTTCTTTTCCAATCTTGCATATTTAGTCCTTTAACGGTCGTTAGTTAAAACCCCGTTAAGTACTAACCGTCGTTAAGTGTTTGTTTAAGTGAAATGAATAAATATAAATATAAAATATATTTAATCTATTCAAACCATTGGAACTCTCACGTATTGTGTGCAATCCTGAGTCTCGGGTTCGAAACCGGACATACAAATATTAATATCATTATACACAAAACCTAACACAAGTACTAGTTAATAGGGTTTGTGTTCTATATATATATTGTATTCGGATTTTCAATGAATATACGAAACATTAAAACCTTACAGATAGGTGTGATAGTTGTCTCAAACAATAGCAAATTCCTCAGACCCATTACTAAAAGAATGATGATAATTGTGTTTATAATTGTTTGTGGGGGTGTTCGTTTAAGCTTATTTTTGAACTTACGGTCTCATTTCGGCTTATATTTAATACGCTCAAATTTCCTACTTGTTTTGAAACTTATGAGCTTATTAAGCTTATTACAATATTACAAAGTTATATAAGTTGACTTTCAAACAAATTCAAAATGAGCTCTAAAGCCCAAAAATAAGCTCAAACAAATACCCGTGTGTGAATGAAATAAGTGTGGATATATGTCATGAATTATACTTGTGGTCTTAGTCAAAGTTAAGTCTTGATCAAGTTCAAGTGTGAATTTATATACGTGCAAAGGGGGTCAAAGAAGCATATGTTTGAGCACCTCGTTCTTTGATAACATGTGTATCATTGTATGCATTATATGACATGGACCCTTGTTATGAAAATACAAGACCCGCCTTTTATGGTAGTCGATTCCACAACTCGAGTTCTGGGCTTGATATGGGAGCCGAGGAAACCGAGCTGGTCCGATGACTTTGAAATAATATTTTGGGATGGGCAACAAACATGCGTCTAGCATACCTGTTACAATGTACATAAGTACATAACATGACTCGTTGTATGCTGGTCATATCATAACCAAATATACAATCTCGAACACCTTTGTCTTCTGATCAAACTCGGCTTGAGCTTTCCACTTCCTATCAAACTCGGCTTTGTGCTCATCAGCTTCAGTAATTTCCATCATAGATTCCTTCTCGTTGCTTTCCTTCTCCCCAAGCCTCGTTGCATTTCCTCAACACATCAACAATATCACAAACAGTTTTACGTCGCAGCTACCCTAAACTCATTTTTGACCCAGATAATCAAAATCAATTCCACTATACACATAATCTTTTCAAAACACAGTCCCAAACAGAAGTCCAAAAAATGCCAAAACCTCTGTACCTTTTTTAAAGTCATATCTTTGTTACTATCCTTGTTACTACTAAAAAATTTACTACAGAATTAAAAAAGTTGACTATTTCTTTCTTTATCTTATCTTTAATATCTAGACTTCTTTTATCTAATGACGCTTAGTTATACTAACCTTGGAGTCTTACTTTATACTTATTGTTGCTTAGAAAACGAAATTGCCTAGAAAACGAAGTTTTACTCGACAGTTGACACTATTCAAACTTTAACAATTATGTAGCTAAAAAATGCTGAATGTTGTAAGCTCCGTAGGTATAACTTTAATATTAATGAATATTTATCGATTACATATTTACATGTCCATAACCTTAACCTTAATGGATCTAAATTTACAGATTGGCTCAAGCCTTATATATTGCCTAATAAAAAATACATGTTTTAAACACGTTTGTGCAGGCATACCACTCAAGCTTTGTTCGGTTGCTTGGGATGTACATCGATATCCATATAGGGAAGGTAGATCCGCGAGTACCCAACAATAGGACTATGTTAAGCGTACCAGCCAAAAGCTTATTCCAGAGGCACCATTCACATTCAGGATTCCAAAAATCTTGTTATGCATATATTCTCGAAGTCACAATATTATGACCGTTTTGGTTGTTAAGACTTTATGGCAATTTATAGCCTATTATGTACCATTACTCATAACTTTGCACTTGAGAGCATTCAGGAATCAAGAGTATTGATGGTTGCCGGTTAGCGTTTTAAATTATAAGCTCGTTTGATTTTTAACACCTGAAAAAGCATTTAGCATTAACGTTTACATTTTTTGTGATTTTAACTTTATAATTATATATACAACTACGTTAATTGCTTATTACCACTGCTAACAGTTACTGGTTATTGTTAGTTTTGTCAAATATACCCACAATATACATGTGAGAATTGAGATGTTGTCATAAGCTATAGCTAGTTAAGATAAATCAAATGAGGGTGGTTTAAACATTTTCATATGCCAATTCACACATTTGCTATAAATAGTATTTCTTAAACTTACGAATATATTCAAAATGCGTGTCATGTGACATGTGAGGGTACCCTTACCTAATGGTGATTTAATGAATTGTTGAAATGATCAAAGAAAAGTACTTTTTTGTAAAAATATGGAACACTATTAAAAGATTTCATTTCCATACGCAATTACTCATACTACTATTCTTTTCACAAAATAGCAACGAATTTTTTCAAAGTTTCATCTTAATATGTGAACTATAAAAAATATCATTAAATGCAACGGACTTTCAATTTAAAAATAGTGACACGTGTCACTTTTTCTGGTATGACAACACATCAAAATATGCATATTGGAACACTTTATGAAAGTTCGTTACATTTACTGATATTTTTATAGTTCACTTACCAAAACGAGACTTTGTAGAAAATACGTTATGTATTTTATGACTTAAACCTTTTCTTTTTAGACTATAAATGCATCCATCATAGTGAACCTTTTAAAAAAGGTTTACAAAATTATCACATCTTCTTATCTATCTTTTGATATAATACACCGATCATACTATAGAAAAACATATACGTATATCTTTTCATATCATAAACCACAACTCCACAATTGATACTCTTTTAGGGTCATATGTTATGTAGTTACAAAGAAAACTGAAAAAGATAACAAAATTTGCTAAGTCATGACTAAAATCGTACACTTATTTTTGGCAGGTAAGTTTGAAATGAATATTTATCGTGGTCCATAAATTCTCGTCCATAGACCATTTTATAAACTATCATAGTAGATGCTTCGCCAAACAATCGTTGGCGTTATAATATCCGGCAATGACATGATATCAATATCGACGGGTATTATTGAATTGATTGTTCTTTTTCTTTTTCGATGTATTATTGAATGTTCTTTACGTTGCTTTTTGTTACACTAAAACAAATAGAGGAAATAATCTCTTGTGTGGTTGCAATATAAGTTTACACGCCTCGTGTAACACAAGAATGATTTATTTAAACCAACATATAGTTAAAAGGTGTTAAGATAAGGTAGTGTTTGATAACAGCTTAAAACGTCTTAATTAAAAAATATGTAAGTTAATTAAGTCACAAAGGGGTAGTGTAATAATGAAGCTGACATTGAATCATAATAGAGGACTTTGAATCATGCACGATCTTAAATGTCTTTTTGTCATCTTCTTTGTCTTCATCCCAAAACTCAGAGGAATCTACTTTGCCTTTTGCTCTTTCATTTGAATCACCATTAAATTTCCAAGGAACAAGTCCTACTTTAAGATTAAATTTATCTCCTAATTCAAATGAAAGCTTATTGTATGCTGAATTCCACCACGAGGTGTGTTGCAATGAACCAAAGGATACGTAACCCACTGTTGAATATTCGTCAGATTCAGGATTACTATCAAACTCAGGATAATGATCAGGTTGAACATCCAAGCACGTCTCTTCCTGCTTGATAACTATCAAACAAGGATCCCAGCACACGTCTTTGTCGGTGCATAATAAAAATCCACTGAAGTCATTATACCAATTATGTGGAAGTTGCAATGTGAATGTCGGCTGATGTGGCATCTTTAATGCAGCTGGTCCACAACTGAGACTCATAAAGTGATTTTCAACGGCATTTCCCTGTCACAAAATCATTCAGATTATGATCAATATTATTACTATTTGGTCGGAATCTATGAGAATGAAATACAAGAGCAAAGTAGAGCCAAACCTGAAGCATGGAATGTAGTACCCTCTCACCACCAACCCACTTTTTCTTCTCATAACATGAGACTTTCCACAACCATTTATAATTGGATAGATCTCCTAAGCTTTCAAGTGCATAACATCTATCTGCTCGGAGAATAGCTATGCTTGATGGGAGATCCGGCAATTCTACCAGGTTCTTGCACCATGACACGTTGAGGAATTTTAGACTAGGAAGTTGCGAGAGGTTTGAAGGTAATTGTGAAAACTCGTTCTGTCTTAAGTCTAGTTGTTGTAGACAGGATAATTCGACAATATCCGACGGAATGTCTCCATCTCCCAGATTGGACCTCCCAAGTCGTAACTTCTTTAAAAAACGTGGAAACATGGGAAACTTAATGCCCACCGGGCTTCGGTAAAGAAAGCTTAAACCACATCGACTCACGATTCTATTGATTAAAGAAGATTCCTCATCCGTGGATAAAGAAAGCACCTCTAAACAACAATCGACATCAAAGAAGTTGTCTGCTAATTTCTCAAGTTGGCTACAACCATGGAGATAACACTTCTTCAAATGTTTAAAGAGACGGAAGTTGCATTCTATCCTCTTTAGTTTGAGACAATTAACCAAGTTTAAAGAAACAAGGTTGGTACAATATTCTCCAACTGACGAGGGGACAATTTCTATAGCAGTCCGTCTCAAACTAAGCTCTTTCAAGCTATCCATGTTACATTTGAACTCTGGAAACTTCCAAAGTCGTTTACACCAACACAAATTAAGAGTCTCCAACTTTTGCATACGGATAATGGGTGGAAACATCTTTAGTTTTTCACACCCAATCATGTTTACATAAACAAGCCTTTCGTGATACCCAATTGATGGATGAATCTCTTTTAGTCTACAGCAATCCTTCAAATTTAATATTTCAAGACACGGAAGCCCGTTAAAATCTGGTGTCCGCTTTAGGTACTTTGAACTTTGGAGGTCAAGAATTTTCAGATTTGGTAGATGCTGTTTCAAGACAAGGACACAAAAGTCAAATTAATACGTCTATATCTATAATTAAATACTATGTTTATATTTTTTACACGTGGAAATCCGAAATTGTATAAACTTAATTAGTATAGGTTAGTGACCAAGTGTTTTTAATAATTATTTGACCCAGAAATGTACGTTTTATTTCACCATATAATGTACATAATTTAATTAGTAGAATAATGAAGATTGTTAAAATATTCTCCTTTTATAATAGTTCAAGGTACGGCAATGTTTCTGGAAGAATTAATTAAAGTGGTCAAGGTTAAAAGTAGGGTTTGAACAATGGCCGATACGCATTTGCTTGTGAATTTGATTTAAATGGTGAATTGAATTAATCGAGCAGGTGATTTCTTCATCCCCGTTAATTTAGGTGCCGTTTAGTTGTAGAAAAATTTTCCTCTTTTTCCGTTTCTAAATTCCGTGTGAGAAGGGAATGCTTTTTCTTCTCTAGAGAAGAGTTGGGAATTTTGAAAACCTTTTTAGTTGGAGTTATATTTTCTTATTTTAAAAGTGATAAGAAGATTACCTCAAATTGCGACGGTGGGCGGTGGAGGATGACATGAGAGATTTGGATAGAATGGTGTATGTGTTTTTTTTGAGTTTGAGAAAAAAATGAGAGAAAGAAATGAGAATGGTAGAACGAGATTTTCCATTTCTTAGTTAAAATTTAAAAAAATGAGAATTTCATTTTTTGAAAATTGTGAAAAAAATGTGACTAAACGGATTTTCTACTTTTTCATTTTCGCATGAAAAATTTCCTATATTTTTCACCAACTAAACGCACGCTTAAATTTTCATTCATGGATTCATATATGGTTTTGCTTTTTAATAATTCATTTTCTTTTAATAAAAAATGTATCACCAGTTATAACTCTTAAATCATTAAAAATTTAGTTGGATTTTGTTGTTAAAGCATAGTGAACTTTGAATTTGTATGATTTTATTGTTGTATTGTCAATTGAAAAGGTAATTGAATAAATAATTTTTTATTTTTTTTTTTTTTTAATTGCATTAGGTTTTATCATCCTTGTTGATGTAAGTTGTTATATCTAGATATTGTCTCATTTATAAATTCAAGTTAATGTTCAACAATTGTAAGTTTTTTCTTCGTGCGATTCGAGATATCGTCTCTATCATTCAATTGGCAGAACGATTCGAGATATCGTCTCTATCATTCAATTGGCAGAAGCTTCGAAAGTTAAACCACCTAGCAATGGGTTGGCGCTAATTTTGAACTACTTTCACTTTCTAGAAAATAAAGCTTTTTGTTAATCTGTAATGGGGCTTTTCATTCACTCGTTCATTTCAGTTATTTTTGTTATTGTAAGACGGAAGGAACAATTTGGTTTACTTCGGGATTAGGCCTAATGAAAACTAACCTGTGGTTTGGTTTGACTAACATGCATGGTCCCTTGACTTTTTTTTTTTTTTTGCACATATACTCACCAACTCTGAAACCAAACGGGCCCTTACTTTTTAGTCCTCGTCACAACGCGACAAGCTAATTTGATGTTGAAATATATTGTATTCTATATTTCTATTTTACTTTGGTTCATATTTATTGCAAGTTCAAAAGCCCAATAGTGATGTAAATTTTTGTTGTCCATATTTGTGATCTAGTGTCTTGTTGTTACTTTTCGGTTTTAGAAATGAATGGTTTTAACACACAAACTTGTAAACTTACATTCTAGATTACTAACGGTGTGTTATCCGAGTTTTGTAGGGAAAGAGAATAGAAGAGATAAGGGAGAAAAGAATGGAAGGAGTATCAAAAAAATTTCTCTTCTTTTCCTACTTTTCCTTAAAAAATAGGAAAATTTTAAAGTAAAAAAACCCAAATCTTTCATCTTCCTTCCTCTTTTTCCCTTTCTGCTCTAAAAAATATCTTTATAAATGTGTCGAATTTATGATAAAATACTTTGATAAGTTAGTAAGAAAACCATTATGTTTTAAAATTAAAAATTATCTTATCAATTTCAAAATAAATGTCTATTTTGATATTTTTGGTTGTCCTAAAATAAATGTTTTATTGGTTAAAAATTAAAATGCTTCTAAGTGAGTAAAAATGAAATTTTATTGGTTAATATATATATATATATAGTGAGACTTTCTTGCGAGAACCATCTTATCTGTGAGAACTGACAAAACCACCAAAAACATACATGCACGCCTTCAATAATTGTATTTTTGCACATGTGTTCTAAAAACAACATATATGTTCTAAAAAAAACATGGTTGTTCTAAAGAATTTGACAAGAAATTGGAAATACAAATTTTTTATTTGAAGGTGTGCATTTATGTTCTTATAAGGCGTGCAATGACAATATTGCGGCTGTGTGTTAGGTTTTTGTGGAAAAAAAGGACGAGTTCATGATAATATTGAAGAACACAGGTGGATACTTATGATTATTGATGATTTGCATGTATTTTTATTTTATTTTAAAAGGCGTGCGTGTATGTTTTTGGTGGTTCTGTCAGTTCTCGCAGATAAGATAATTCTCGCAAGAAAGTCTATATATATATATATATATATATATATTTCACGCATATTGGTTTTAAAATTTGTGAAATACAAAAGTGACGGAGAGAGACTACTATTTTAGAATAATTTGAAACACAGTTCATATCACAAAGGTAGGATGTTTAAGACGGTTTGCTTGAAAATCTTGCGTGTTATCATACTTTTATTACAAATTTTTATAATTCTTTTCATTTATTTACTTTCAATAGATAAAGAATAAGAATTACCTTAAACCCTTGCCAGAGCTCTTTTTGAAGACCGTGTCTCAAAGTCAGACAACCAAGCTTTGTTGGTTGAAAATTTGTTGGCAATGAATATGAAGCTGTATAATGATTATCCAAAGAAATCCAACGAGCGTTCTTCATGTTTGCCAGAACTTGAGGAAGACATGTAAGGGAAGATTCATTTGACACTACTAACGCTTGAATCCTGTCATTTTCCTGATATATAAAGGAGCGAAATTGTGTCAATAATATACGAATGTCATTAAATGCATGTGTAATTTGTAACATATATCTTGCAAAGCTGGCATGACAATTACCGTGGTTATGTCATTAAAAATATATACAGGAAGGGAAGATTCATCTGACACTACTAACGCTTGAATCCTGTCATTTTCCTGATATATAAAGGAGCGAAATTGTGTCATTAATAATATACGAATGTCATTCAATGCATGTGTAATTTGTAACATATATCTTGCAAAGCTAACATGACTATATATACTAGTACCTTGGTTGCGTCCATAGCACAAATGTGTAAAAGATCTTCAGGTTTCCAAACCCGGCTATGTTTTTCAGGATTTTCAGGGTGTTCCTCTCTAACAATATGATGTGCCATTTCCTCTATCAAGTCATGCATCTCAAATATTCCATTCGATTCAGATATGAGAGAATTTTGTACCAACACCCTTACACCTATAACTGGGTAAAAACTACAAGCTTGAAGCACCGTCATTGCTTCTTCTATCCGCATGTTCCTAAAAAAACATGCAATATCTAAGAATAACTGTTTCTCGTGAAGATTAAGCCCATCATAACTTATTTTGAGTCTCTCCATGACATTATGATCTGGGATGTCTTTTAACTTGGCCAGGGCACTCATCCATTCATCCTTGTCTTTGTCGTATAGAAAAGAACCTAGGACTTCAAGTGCCAATGGTAGCCCGCCAGCATAAGAAACCACCTTTTCTGAAAGTATCTCATAATCGTCTACAGGTTTACCTTCCCGATATCCGTGTGCACGGAAGAGCTTCATAGCCTCGTCATGTGATAACAAACTCACCTCATAGATCGAATCTGCCTTGTGGGTTAGCACATGCTCATTCCTGGTTGTGATTATAATTCGACTTCCCTCACCAAACCAATCATGTGATCCAGTTAAAGCCTTAATCTGCTTAACGTCATCTACATCATCAAGAACAACCAAAACCTTTTTATAACATAGCCTTCTTTTTATCATGCTTCTTCCTTCTTCCACACTCTGTACTGCCACCTCTGTTTTCAAAACAGATGATAGCATATTTTTCTGCAACATCTTCAAACCATGCTTGTTTGATTCCTCCCGGATATTTTCAAGAAAGCAATGACCTTCAAAATGTACAGACATTTCCGTATAAGCAGCAGATGCGAGAGTAGTCTTACCACCACCTCCAACCCCCCATATTCCAACAATGCGCACAGCACCTGATGACCCAGTTTCCAACTTTGATTTCAAATCTTTCAAGCGAGTCTCTATTCCAATGAGATCTTTACTGACTTTTGAATTTATGGGATACAACTTACTAGAAATTGATCCAACAATGTCTTTGATGCATTTTGCTTCATGCCTGCACATTGGATAAGTAGAAAGTATATGATAGGTAGTGATTGCTTCCTCTAAGTCGGAGTATAAATTGTAACAATTCCAAATTAACACATACTGCAACACCTTTTTTTTCTTAACGGCAAATTTTTTTACTGCAACACCTTGATATATTCTTAACGCTTGCATTAGCTAGTCAATTACAGCTAAAGTAAAATATGAAGGCAAAGAAAATACAAGTGTCACCAAAATACGTACAGAGTAACACAATATAACAAAACAAAATACCAAGAGCAGTTTCCTACTAGATAATAGGTAGAGTAACACAATATACAGCAAAACAAAAAAATTAATTCCTAAATTATGAATTAGTATAATAGCAAATATGAAAACATGGTAAGCATATTATGTTTGAAAAAATTGTAGAAAATTACCCATTAGCATAGTCCTTGGTGACCCATCCAGAAAGGTTACCTGCAGCTGCTAGAGCATTTTTCCACAATTTAACTTTTTGGTTATTCTCCAACTCGTGTTTCCCAAATGCTTCTCCATATTTCCCTTTCTGTTCTCTCACATCCGAGGGATCCACATCGTAAAATACGGGCATAACAATTTGATCTCTTGTAGTCATGCATTCCATAATATATGCCAACTCATCCAAACACCAAGAAGAATCTGCATAGTTTTCAGAGAATACAATAACAGCGATCCGTGATTCACGAATAACTTTCTGGAGGGATGGACCAATGGATTCACCCCGGGGAAGTGTTTCGTCATCTTTATAAGTGTGGATGCCTTGTTGCACAAGACTTGTGTAGAGATGATCTACAAAAGTCTTGCGAGTGTCTTCTCCCCTAAAACTTAGAAAAACTTCATAGTTCCATGATTTAAAAGAAGACCTGCTGGGAATCAAATGAGAAGAGGATGATGATGCCATTGACCTTTAAGATTTGTTTAGAAATAGTATTAAAAATCATATGAGGATTAGAAATCAGGTGTAGAAAGATGTATGTGATTTTGAGTAGCTTAATAGATGAATGGAATGAGAAATATAACGTATATTTATTGAGAAATTTTATATTTTTTTTCTCACTGAGGAAATGGTATAGAAATTTCATAATAATTTAAATAATTCATGCCAGAACACCTTAAAGGACTAGGTCTAGGGGTGGTGAACATAACTTTATAAAAAAAAACATAAAATTTATCAAGTTGTTGATGTGTTATACACAAAACTTCTCTTTCACAAACAAAAACAAAAAAAATATTTGTTTGAGTTCTGACAACTCAACTTCTAGTGTCAAATTTTGCTTTCAATTGAGTCATCTACTTGGCCCACTCTTGTGCAACTTGATTAATTGAATAAACATGTTTTTGGACTATTGTCTAAAATTAACTATATATTTGTCTAACATTACAGCGACACATAAGCGTAGAAATGCCACCTCAATGATGACTCAATGATGACTCAATGATGACATGGCATTTTAATGATGACATGGCACACACTAAGCATGCACTAAAATTCGGAAATATAAAAATTCGTCATTAGTGAGAATCGAACCCATGATCTTTGCTTAATGAAACAAGCATGCCTACCACTAGATCACTTAATGATTTTGGTTTAAAGCTTTCAAAACAATAACTACATGCATATAATCAGCGTATATCCATGCATTAATATGGCAACTCCAATTAATCAGTTTCAAAAATCCCTTAATTGTAGCCATATTAAAAACAAATTCAAAATCTAAAAACAAATTCATTAAGAGGAGCCTGTAACAATTCGAAATCACCATTCACATTAAAAACCATGGAAACAACATCAAACCCTAAATCTATCAACAAGCAGCCACCACAACATAATAACATTATTTTCTGAATAATGAGCGAGGGCAAGGAAGAAGCAAATGATAGGTAATTATTTGTAAACTAATATATACATCTATAGGTATATCACTGACATATTAAAAGCAAAATCATTAGAGCGTGTAACAATTATAAATTTGTTTGACATTTATCTTCTATTATTTTAATTGTGTGTCTCAGAAACCAGCGTGGGAAAAAGCGGCCAAAGTTATGCGACAAAGGTTAGCTTTCACTATGTGCTTTTAATTCTTCATAACATGTTTGCTTCACAGAATTGAGAGTACTTTGGCTTCAATTATCTCCTGATCAACGAGTTTCAATATCAGGTAATTTTTTTATTTTTATTTTTTGTTCGAATTGAATCAGAATTGGGTTACCAATCTTTGATGCCAAAGTATTAGAGAATACTTTTGATCCCATTATAGATTTTGATTATTGATTTAGCTTTGAAACGAACCCTGACTCCATATGATTTATGCTTTGAAACGTCCCTTTTTTCTTTCTAAAATATACTTTTGGTGTTTACTATTATGCCTTAATGTTGTATCTTCTTTTCGAATGTGATGCGTGCAGTTGTGGGTACTCAATTAGCCAAGGATAAAAAAAAGTCAGTATATGAAGCTGGTCGATGTTAATGTTGAAGGTAAAAAAGATTTCCGCTCATAAGTTGTTGCCTTAAATTTAAAATACAATTTTTGTTTGTTGTACTTATGTTGTACTTATGTTGAATATTTGCTTTCATGTTCAAAAACCGTTTAGCAACATATTTTGTTTATTAACGATTTTTTTCTACATTGTGTTTTATCAAAATAGTGTATTAAAGAATACAAATTGTTTCTACATGTAGCAAGTTATGAATATTTGGCGTATATCACATAAGTGGTTAGAGATATAGGTTAAATGTGACTTTTTGTGTTTTTATACTTTCATATATTTGAGAACTGGATAAGTGATATCTGTTCCCATTCTGATTAGGAGCATAATATATGTTCTTTTAAATACCATATTTTATATTTTTTAATAACAACGTCAAACACTTTTTTTTATTGGTGTGATTTGCAGGTGGCTGAATGGTGTATTACTTCATTCCGACTTTATGAAGCCTTTTGTGATTGTCATGTGCAAGATTATCACCATCGTAATTAGAGAACTGATAATCCGATGTGTCTCTCAAATGGTTTTATAACAGGTCAATCATTTCGTGTATGGATTGAAAAGCAATAAAGAGCTTTACAAGAAGGTTAACGCTGCCATTCATGCTAAACCTAACCCCACCAGGAATGTAACGCAACGACCTGCAGATCACACGAGGTAATACTTTTCTCTAAGCTAAATATGTAATTATATCGACTAACATTGTGTATGCTCCATGTTAACAATTTATACCGGACCTTCTTTGATCCCTGTAGAATGCCACATAGAAAACCAACTTCACATACACGTTGTTGAGGATCCTCATAATGCGTTAGTGGCCTCAGTCATACACAACAGGAAAGAGCCGAAGAACGACCAGCGCAGGTTGAAGGTAATGTGCTATCCATATTTGTTTCTTGCACATTCTGCACGACAAAGTTTTACATTGGGTTTGTAATTTTTTTTATGATTGCAGGTGCGGTTAATGGGAAACGCCACCCAAATGCTTCTAACAACACAACAAGGAACTGACCTGCATATGCAACTCGCAAAAGGAGGTTCATAGAAATGCGCACAGTTGGTTTCAAGTACTATGCCAAGCCATTGTCAAATTATTAGTCACTTTCGGCCAACATGGTACTGATCCTTTTATGCTCCGATAATTGCAGGTCTGCACGATTCAGAAGCTGGGAGTTCCACAACTGACTGTGGAGCAACAGCCACACCATTAACATCGCGCAGACGTAAGTGACCCACTTTTATTTTATTCTAACTCCCGTACACGCAATTTAGCTTGCTTCACTTAAATTGCAGACTTAGTCATCAAATCAGAGGTAAGGTTAACAAGTCAATATGATCTGATCACCTAAACATCGTCTTACAGTTAATAAGATGACTTCTATTATCAACTTTGTAGGAGTACTGAAATCATTAATCATCCTACAAAGATCAATACTAATTCCTATATTTCTTCTGATACGAGTCTAGGTTATTACTTCATTCCGACTTTATGAAGCCTTTTGTGATTGTCATGTGCAAGATTATCGCCATCGAAATTAGAGAACAAATAATCCGATGTGTCTCTCAAATGGTTTTATAACAGGTCAATCATTTCATGTGTGGATTGAAAAGCATGTTCATGACAATTCCGTATTTCATTTTCTTGAATTATTATGCTAAATATACTTTATGGAATGCATTGTCATTTTAATGCTGATCATGGGAATACCTACAGGGTTCACAACAGGAGCTTTTGATGACCATAAATGCGGAAGGTCTTCAAAACAGCAGCTTCTGATGACCGTAAGCGCATTATTTAGCTTCTGATAGGGAACAAGAAGGCCTAAAATAAGCCCATTAATTAGCTTTTACTGAACATAAAGGTTATCATTTCTTTTTCACATGGAGATGTGATGAACAATCTGTTTTCCAGTTTGTGATTGGTGTAATCCAACCACCTTGGTTTTATTAATGAAATTAGTATTCCCTTTATTCACAATATGTGCAATTTAGTTTTTATTTTATTTTATGTCTCTTTTCGTTAAGTTATATCAGTTTGAAACTCACTTTGATTTATCAAGTAAAGATGCACTTGATGAAGGTTTAACTGGATTGCAATTTGTTTATCTTTTAGGGGCCGTTTGGATCTGCACGTAGGATTCGATCATATGTCTACGACAACTTGAGGTTTGGCATTATTTATGATATCCATACGGAGTATTTTAGAAAGTTACGTATGCTTATTTTATCTATAATTGTTATTTTAAAGGTAGTAAGACATGCAGGGTAATGGGTCAAAACAAGTTATTTTGAATGGGGAGTGACCCAAATTGGTTTAGTGTGCAAATATGATAACTTCAATAAGGCATGTTTGGACAAAATATGTTTCATGGTTTTCGACATAAAGATGAAGTTGAATGTGTGAAACAAGAAGTTAAACTCGTGTATCTCCTCGAATGCCTACAAAAAACATCACATCCTGTTTTAGTGTTTTGAGAAAACAATCTTTGATGATTTTCACGAGCATATTTTATTAAAAGGAGTGAAAGCAGTAGCCATCCATGGTGGCAACTTTGTAAATAGATCTTTAAAATAAAACAAAAGTTTTCAAGTTGGTCTGCAAAATGTCTAAGAAATATCATACATATCTGAATGTTGTGTAGTTGTCTGGGATTACAGATAATGGAAAACGTTTGTTTAGCCTTGGCCACATGGACGGTGCACGTTTGAGCATCAACCAAAATCATTAGGATGGACCTAAACATGTTGAGAATAAGCTAAGAAATTAGCAATACCAATATTGGAAAAAGAGTTATTGTGTCGTTTATAAAACCAGAAGTTATTGTATGAAAAAGTCTAAACAAAATAACCTGATGTTAAAATTGCTATATTGTGTTGGTTTTCAATAGGTAGAGCAAATAAAGTACTAGGAGCACATGTTCTCAAGCGCAACCGCGAGGCTCTGGGGGAGTCCAGTGAAAACAAGTGATAGTGTCCTTTTTACTTGGTAAAGGTGTGTATCTAATCTAATAAGCATATATGTATATACTATGCGTAAAAGTTTATTTTGGTTAACCCACATACTATATTTGATTAGCGTTCTTTATGACGGTAACGCCCGGAAACTCTTCTTTCATGAAGATGAACACAAGGGCTTTGTAAAGTTCAAATAAGCACCTTATAATAAACATACACCGGCTTATTTTGACCATTAAATGAGCAGATAAGCAGTTTTGACCATCAAATAAGCATCTTAGGTGATTGTCTGGAGGCGTAGGTATATATAAGAAGAGGCTACACGTTTTGCATTTTACATTGTACAATATTGATAAAATACTATTTTAAGAAGCCAATATAATAAGATATGACGATTGTTTTTGCAGCTTTGACATCGATGATCGAGTAGCAGCAAGCCCAACTTGGTGGAGATGTCAAAGTGATGAATTAGAGTTCAAGCTGTGCAACATTCCAATAATTGCGGTGACATCTAAAATCAAACTGGTGAAAACAGAAACTATTTAGCGCCAAACTGCCCATAATGTCATCTCTAACCAGGTAACCTTTCATGGTAAAAACTGGTAAGCGCTATGACAGTCCACTAATGTTTTCCTAGACATCAAGTTAGTTCAAACACGTCATAAATAAACTCGAAATTGTAATGTGATAGTTGTAGATACTTGATTGTATAATTTTATTAAAGACCATTTGTTGCCATCAAGATAGCAACATATTTTATACAGAGCTAAGTCTTGATAGGGTATGTATTATTATTATTCTATTTTATCTATTTGTTGTGGTAATTATATATTAAAATGACTTGAACTAATGTTTGAGGCTTTGATTTGAACTTTTAACCACTCAGAATAGTTACTAGAAATTTATTGTTTGATAAGCTTTAGCTCAGGGGTGCTTAACCATATCCGCAGGCTGTATGCGGATCCGCACACTGTATTGATCAGTTACAACTACATTTAATACTTCTTTAAAACAACTTAGAAATCAAAGGATCTTGGAGTTATTGTTCGTAGTTAAAATGAAAAGCCTTAAGGTCTGAATATAGTTAAAGCGCCAAATGTTGTGGCTGGCTACTATGACATGCTCCTATTACTTATAATGCAGTGATTAGCTTATGGAATTGATAGTGTCGTGTGAGTCTATTACTATGACTAAAGATTTGGGCCAAGACTATTGATCATATACCTATGTCGTTATTATATCAAATGAAGATGGCACTTCCCTACATATGAGCAATTATTTGTTGTTTAGAGTAAACCAATTAATAAAAGGGCAAACATTGTCGCAAGTTAAGTTTTTTAAACATACGCATGTATTTTCACACGGACAAGTTTACGTCGATTTTTCTAGAGTGTAGACGAAAAAGGTTTGAAGGTCCTTTGTTGTGACAAGAAGGGCGAATACACAAACTCAACGACAAATGTTATGTACAAAGAAGTTTTATTTTGTATATAAATGACAATATATTTTTTTAACACTTTCGATTTTTGATTGTTATGTTTATAGAAATTAAATGAAAACTTTCTTCGTATTTCAGTTATTGTATTTCTATATGATTTAACGTTATTGATTATCTATATACGTACTCTCAAAATATGACAACTTTATGTGGCCATTCCAAAAGTCAAGAAGAAAAAATGTGTGTAGATTCTTTGTTGTCACAAAGACTGCGAATACACAAACTACACAACAAACATTGTGTACATGAACACTTTTAATTCGTATATGAATAACAGAATAAGGAAATGTACTTTATTTGTTCTCATACTTCTCATTGATATTTTTACATATATTACATGAATTTTTTATTTTTATTTATTGTGTTTAAGATATTTACTTTATTCATTATTTATGTACATAAGCTTAAAATCCGTCAACTAATATTATGAAGCGAACCCACCCATTGTGGGGGACTCTCTTTTTGTCAAGCGATTCTGAATATAAAGGTTGTTCTAAATCCTTTTACTTATAACTCTAAATTTTAGTCAACTAACTACGCTAAATTTGTTTTGCTACCATAATAGCCAAGCCAGCATATTATTACCACATGTTGATTTCATACATTTAGACTTAATAGGTTTATGTTTGTTTCAGCTTAACTCATAACATGATGTGAACGCAGGTTCTTCTAAGTTTCCATAAACTACTTGAGCTTGGCTGTGTTGACGCTGACAAAGTACAATATTGTAGCTTGGTTTGTCCATTTAGAACATTACTCGCGGTAATGACACATAATTCAAAAGCTGATTAGAAGTGGATGTGTAGTTGTAAACCTTCTTTTATTTGTTATTTGTGAATATTATGTATTTTATTAACCCGATGATGGAGATGGAGCACTTGCTCTCAGACAAACTACCATCAAAGTTATGTTTTGCAAATAAACTTCATTCTAATAATGGATTTCATGATTTGTATTAAGATATAATTGTTCTTCAATTTTTTAACATGTATAAATTTATTTTCTATAATACTTATCATTGTTCTTTTTACATATAATACATGAGCACTATTTTTGTGAACCATTATTTTGTTTAACATATTTGCCGTTATTCATTATTTATTTTACATGCATATAATTTTGTCAAACAATATTATGAAGCGAACCCGCCCATCGGGCGGGTCATGAAGCTAGTGTCTAAAATTAAATTAATATCGTGTAAAATGTAGCAAGTGGTTTCAAGTTGCTTAGAATATGTATTGAATGCAATGACAACAATACTAATCATGTCTTATTATCACATCTTACCAAAAAGTAGAAAGAGTGTTACTAGCTAGAAAAAGTTCACAAACATTAAAAATAAACTTAAATCCATTATACAAGTTAGTGTTAGTAGGTGTCGTATCCACATGTAACATGTATTTTCAGAATAAATTTCATAATGATATGCGTTGAATTATAACGCTATATACTACTCGGTATTATCTTTTCTTTAGAAGCCGTCCTTTTCGGAAGCAAGCACACCAAAATTGATTCAATTTACAGTAAGAGGAAAAATCATGTAAAAAAGACACGTCGTAAAGATTTAGAAACGTCTACAAACCATTTTATACAATAGCGAAGCAAACGATCGCGTTTTGGTCTTGGAAAAGCGGCCTCGTTTAAGCCTTCCTTTGGTCAATGTAAGACTTGAAATGGACACAACGACGCCGTTTAGAGATGAAACGGAGTCGTTTAGGAATGAATTACGCCATTTAATATGTTCCTTAAACTAAATTTCATCCACCACCAACTTCTGGCCACCACCACCACCACTAACCATTGGCCATCACCTCCACTGCCACCCTAATCATTCAATTAACAATTTTTGAAATAGTTTTAGATGAAATTTAACATGTTCGAACCAAACCCCTAACACAATTGTTAATTCTAAAAACCCCCAATTTCTTGATAAGAACCCTAAAAATCGATTTAACAAAATCAATGTGTTAGACATGG